>JAMXBD010000986.1:0-537276 GCA_024138025.1 Combretum micranthum | reverse complement strand
TAAGATTTTGCCTTAATCTTATTGTCAATTCAGCTGTGTGGATGAAACTTAAGCGGAGTGGCCACCAGAGTGAGGGCATTGTTGCTTAAGGGAGCTATGGCGCGAGTTGAATTTGAAGCAAGATCTTATGCTCAAACCCTATCATTGGGTAACTCAACAAGAGGCGATCTCGGAGGATGGATGAATGGGTGAGGTGTGAAAAGAAGCCTATGGAAGCCGAAGTCCTAGGGAGATGATCTTGGGGTGTTGAAATGGGTGTGGAGAAGGGGTGAGAGTTGAGAGTAGCTAGTGATGCATTAAAGTTTGCCTCATGACGAAGACATCATAAATTTAAGTGGGAGGAGTGTCATGGTCGAGAGTGAGGATTTATGGGGTGTTGACATGGTCATATAGAGTTATGAGCCGCATCAACAGAGGATTTTTTTCGGGGTATGAGTTACATCTGAAGGCTGGTAGCTCATGGACAAACTGGTTGGGAGTTGATGTCATTCTTATGATTAGGCAAAGGCAGGTCGAAACAAGTTGATATAGTTGAACCTCTTAGATATTTAGAGGATGTGACAAAGTCAAGAGGACGCTCTTTAAGAGATGTGGGGCTTGGAACAAATTTAGGAAATCAGAGAAGATAAAGCTAGCTTGCCATCCAGATTAGCAACAATTGATGAATATGAGGGATGGTCGAGCGCCGTACGAAACTCTTGAGAGGTGAAACTCCCATCCCGTGACAAGTTTTACCCTCAAAGAGTTCGTGTGGTGCTAACATCCCTCACATCATCGTTTGTTGCTAATCTGGAAGGCAAGCTAGCCTTATCTTCCCTATTTCTAGGTCTGTTCTGAGTCCACATTATCTTAAGGAGCACCTTTTAACTTTGCCATGATCCTCCATATGTCTGAGAGGTTCAACTTATCAACTGGTTTCGGCCTATCTTGACCTCATTAGGAGGGCGGCATCAACTCCTAACTATTAGTCTAAGAAGCTAGACCCGCTTTTAGATGTAACCCACACCTCGAACAAATCCTATACTGATGCCACTCATAACTTTATATGCCTAAGTTAAACACCCTATAAAGTCCTTAACTCTTGGACATGACACTCTCCCCACTTAAATTATGACGTCCTCATCATAAGGCAAATTTGATGTAGCCACTACCCACTCTCAAGCTTTCGCCCTTCTCCACACCATTGACAACACACCAAGATCATCTCACCAAGACTTCAGGCTTCAATGGGCTTCCTTTTTCCCTTCACCTTTTATCCATCTTCTGAGATCGCCTCTTGTTGAGTTGTCCAATGATAGGGTTTGAGCATAAAATCTTGCTTCAACCCAACTAGCGACACAGCCGCCCTCTTGCAACGATGCCTCACTTTGGTGGTCATTCCGCTTGAGCTTCATCCAACGAGCTAATTGACAACAAGATTAGGGCAAAACCTTGTCTCCATGACTTGCAAACAGCTGTCCTCTGGTAATAATGTCCTACCTTTAATGGTTGCTCTCTTAAGCTTTGCCCACTCGAACGCATCCACAACAAGAATTACCCACTCGTTAAGAACTTAGATAGCATCTAAGCGGTCTGATGGAGTTGAACTTTGGCTTGATACCATGTTGGGGATATCCCATATCGGTTGTGGAAGGGGTTGGATACTATTTTATAAGTGTGTGGAAAAGTCTCAGTTCATGAACTAGCTTTTGGGGTTGATAAAGCCCTATAACACCCAACAAATGGTTAAGTATACAAAACCATACCAAATCTATAAATTTAAACTTTGAGATAGGAACATTATGATTATGAATCTAAAACTTACCAATATAAACAACATCATATATAATAGTCTTTTGACTTATAATTTGTCATGATATCAAACTACGAATATTGAGTTTAAAAACCCTTAAAGAGGCATCTTTCATTTCCTTTTAGTCCATTCCATGTGGATATAAAATTTATCTATCTAATAAAGAATACCATAAACTTTCATTATTTCCAATTTGTCATCATCACTTTCTCTTTCATTAAGTCAACCATTTTGGGCATAAAAGAAAAGGATCATGGTCTATTATGTTCGTCAGCTTATAGCACATTGTCGTTTTAGGGCAGGTATTTATTATAAAATAGATAAGGAAAGAAAGAAACAAATATTTTATTTATATACAAACCAAATAGCCCATTAGAAGTGAAATATAGCTGTAGATCAGATGAAATACATATACAAATAAAAATTAAATAATACAAAAAGACTTGCAAGTAAAATAAATAAAATAAATAATATAAGTAACAAACACTAGTAAAAAAATGGCCTTAAGAGGCGAAATATTTCGCCTCAGTAGCTTAGAATTTCGCTAGTATTACTATTGAGGCGAATTTCGCCTCAAAAATTCGCCTCTGTAAGTCCGCCATCTTAGGGAAAGGAGGCGAAGGTCGCCTCACGTTTTAAAAATGAGGCGAAATTCGCCTCATGCTAGGATGGGGGTGCCACGTCGCTAGTGAGGCGAAATCGCCTCACTAGCCGACGTGGCATGAGGCGAATTTCGCCTCATACAATGTAATGAGGCGAAATTCGCCTCATCTACCAAATATACCACGCATTTTTTAATAAATTTTTTAATTATTCATATATAATTTCAGAATTTAATTATTAATATTTTAATTAAGATTTAATTATTAATATATTATTTCAGAATTTTAAAAAAATGCAACACATATTTAAAAATTATATAATTAATATTACAAATTTATTACTATTAATATTTGACTTAAAATTTATTAATTAATTAATATATTTTTTCAGAATTTATAAATAATAAATACAACATGTATTGGAATAATTTAAAAAAAACGTATAATTAATATTACAAATATATTTATATTTTACTTAAAATATTGTATGTAAGTTTGTTATCGTAAACATTTGAAATAATAAAGTATTATGATATTATAAATATATTTATATTGATATAAATGTTATAAAATAAAAGGTAGAATATATCTAAAATTTGGAAAAATTGTAAAAAATTGTATTAAATGTAAATATTATACCTTATATTATATTTGATTTTAATATTGTTGAACTTGTAATGAGAAATTAAAATCCTGCAAAAATAAATCCAAATAAATAATTATAAATAAAAATTAAATATAAAAATTAAGTAAATAAAATAAAAAGAAGGATGAATTACCGTTTAGAGTAGAGGAGCGAATGTGAGAGAGGGAAGAAATATGAGGGAGCAGAGGAGAGAAGGGGGTATATATAGGCAGTGACTGGGCTGATGAGGCGAATTTCGCCTCATATGTTGAATCTGAGGGGAATTTCGCCTCATGAGTTGGAATGAGGCGAAATTCGCCTCATTGAAAATGAGGGGAATTTCGCCTCATAATGAAAAATTCCAAACTCCCGCGCGCTATTTTTCTCCCGCGTCGTCCCGCTAAAAATTTTACTCGTAAATTTATATTTTTTTAAGATTAATTACTAAAAATATTTATTAATTTATCAACTTATATATTATTAAATAAGATTAAAAATTCATCTTATTTAATTGGGTGATGTACTTTTATTAATTAAAAGTTAATTATAAAAAATTTATATATAGATAAAAGATTAATTAATCAAATTATATTTTTATTAATCATTTCATTTAATAGTAAATAAGATTAAAAATTAATCTTATTCAATTGTGTGATGTGCTTATTTTGATTAAAAAAGAATCATAAAAAATATTTATATAAATTAAATATTTAATATATTGAAATTACATATTTATTAATCAATTTATTTACTAATATATAAGATTAAAAGTAAATATTATTCAATTGAGTTATGTACTTACATTTATAATAATTTAAATAAACAAATATTTATATAGATTAAATTTGTATTATAAAAAAATATATATTTATTAGTGAATTTACTTATAGTAAATAAGAATTAAAGTCATTGTTATTCAATTAGGTAATGTACTTTTATTTATTAAAAGTTAATTATAAATAATATGTACATACATTAAATATTTATATAGATTAAATATTTCATATTTAAATTATATTTATTAATCAATTTATTCACTAGTAGATAAGATTAAAAATTAATCTTATTCAATAGGGTGGTGTACTTTTATTTATTAAAAATTAAATCTTTCAATTATTTATATAGATTAAATTTAATAATAAAAATATATATTTATTAATCCATATATTTATTAGTAGATAAGATTAAAGGTAAATCTTATGCAATTAAGTAATGTACTTTTATTCATTAAAAATTAATTACTAATATTTTTATATATTAATTTTTTCATAAAATATATATACTAATCAATTTATTTACTAGTAGATAAGACTGGTGAGTTATAATTATAAAGAAATGTTTTCATAGATTTAATAATAATTATAAAAATATTTATTTGTCAATCAATTGATTTACTAGTACATGAGATTAAAAATTAATCTTATTCAGTTGGATATTTATTTTTGTAAAAATATTTATTTGTTCGACATTTTGTATATTGAGAATATTTTTAATATTATTAAACATATAAAAGAAGATTTGGACTTTGTACGAAAATATAAAATTAACATATATTAATTTCAATACCGTCAATTATTTCATATGGATTGTGATAATTATACATTTATCGTATTCGTTATGAAATTGTTAGTACAACATAAATTTTTACAATTAAAAGTATATAATTAATATTACAATTTTTAGAATTAATAAGTAAGTTGGTTTTGAGATTTGAAATTGATATAACCTCTAAAAATCCTCTAAAATAGTTTAGAGGATTCATCAACGCTTGATTTTTAACCTAAACATTAATTCCTAAATCTTACTAGAATTTGAGTTCATTTGTTTGAATAAAAATATTAGTTCTTAAACCCGAACTCACATTAAATATGTTTGTATCCAAATTAAATTCCTAAATTAAGTCCTTATTTTAAGATGTTAATTTATAACCTATCGTATTTTAAGATCTTCAATTCCCAAATTAAATCCCAGTTTCTCAGCCTCTTCGTATTTTGGCCATAATTTTTTAATCCGATCTCTGATTGAGGCGACTTCAGTTGCGTTGGAAAGATAAGAAAGAGATATACAACTTTCATGTATTGAGATTTTGCAAATGCTAAAATTATCAGTGCTTAAATTTCATTTCTTTTCAACTGATACATTTTCCATGCAAAGTTAACAACTTGTTTTTCTTTGTTTTATGTGTTTTTTGCTTACAAGTGGATATTTTTTAGCTATAATGAGATGGATAAGTGATGCTTGATGTGTTATGTTGACTGGTTCATATAATTAAATATGAGTTTAGTACATTTATAGATTTAACAAATAATTAGATTAAATGTAAAAGTTAATTAACAAAAGAATTTAGTTAACAAACCGAGGTTCAACTTGATTAAATAGACTTCAATGAGTTAAAATGAATTAGATTGAGATAGTTTAACCATCTATGACTTATATTTTCATTTAAATGATTAAGGTTAAGTTAACCATCTTTGACTTAGTTTAAGTTAAGGTGAGTTCAAGTTAACATATATCCTACATGTATAACACATTAAATAATATATTTAATATACTGCGGGTTGGTTGAATGGTTTTTAAATAAATTAGATGTGCATGGTACTCGTCGTATGAAATAACAGTACTAAGGGACAAAATATGACGGTAATCATAATCAATAGCATGACATACAAGGTGCGAAACAAGTAATGCAATAAAACGTGAACATCATGTCCGGAATAATAAAAACGATGAGGAAATAAAAAACACGATAGCAGCTACTGTCGCTGATCCTGTCGGAGTCGAGCACGACCAGATCCTCTCACAGATGTCCTCTGTGATACTGTATGGGGGGGAGTCGAAGCCGGTGTCGACTGAACAGCTGCGGGCTGAGTCGGAGTATGCGGAGGCTGCTGAGAGGCAGGAGGATGTGAAGACGAAGGAGCCCCAGGAAAAGCATACGATCCAAACGCTGACGGCTGTGACGCAAACGGCGCAAAACCGGGACCCCCGGCCCATGGGATGAACCCCTGAGGATGTGGTCCTCTCTGCTGTGCGGAGCTGCCTGGTGGATCCTGTGTCGGATCGTGTGGAGGATGCGTGAACATGGATGGATGGCTCGGCATCCCATAAAACCCATGGTATGGATACGGAGGAGGTGGGACTGGTGTGAATGGCGTAAAGCCAGGCTGACTAGGATCAGGGCCATAAGTGGAAGTCCCCATCTGTGGTGCTGCGTGCTGGTATGGAGGGTACTGCCCGGAGGAAGATGTAGTAGGGGGACGGACGTAGTTCATCAGCAAATCGATCTTCTCTTGCATCTTCTCAATCTTGGCCTCCTGGCTGGTCCTATCATACTCAGAGTGGACCAAATTCTCCTCACGTGGCTGCTCATAATAATCAACCCTATGTTGATCTATTGGCATGCCGTAACCGAAGCCACGTCGGTAGGCAGATCGGTGGCCCAAAACCTCCTCCATGATGACCTTATCCTCCTTAGGTCGCTGACCTGACGCAGCAGCAATGTCATCCTCATGCTTTCTTTTTTCCACCATTCGTTCCTAGTTGAAACAACATGAGCACAAGGTGATTATAATCATACAAACAGATGGATATGAAGTACTATAAAAAAAATATATAAGATAATTCTGCATGGAGACCTCCGACTCCCATCGATCTATTAATTGCCCTTTCTGTCTCCTTAGGTGGGTATGTCGGTAGTTTTGTATTGGCGTGAGATCCTGTAATGCATTATTAAAAAAGTCAGTACAAGAACATAGCATATAAACCCACATTCATTGTAATTGGAATACCTACATTTGTGAGTGCATGCTGGAGCATGGACTTTGTACCACCTGTATGAACTGACAGTTGCTTCTTCCTATTCTCCGCATTCACCGTGGATCGCAACTACACGTTTCGAGAAGAAGTGAACAATTGAACGATACTTATGCATATGTAATTTACTACATGGAGAAGCGTACCTTATAATCTTGATCTGTCTCTAGGAAGTGGACGAATGCCCTCCATTCATCTAACCTGTGCTCGAAACCCGGTGGTGGCTTACTAGCAGCTGCATCGCCTCCACCCTTGGCTATGACATAACGTTTAAGCCTGTATCGAAGCTGACTATATGACTTGCTTGCAAGAAAGTCCAGTGCCACCCACCATTTGTGAATTGTCCGCCAATTTTCGGGTAGTTCGAACTTGTTCTGCAAATTTGAACCAAAAAAATTAAGTGTTAAAGGAAGGTGACAGGAGCCAAAAATTGTTTTTCGTATATGTTTACATTTAAAATTAACTTACCATTACACGGCGGATGATGCCATGTCGATAGGCCTCGGGAAATGCTGACCATGCCTTTCCTCGACCTCCAGGGACAAACAACTTCGTCGAAGCTCTGTGATGGAGTAAGAACTCCAACCTAACCATCCCCGGAGATGAGCATATGAGACCCATAAACCCATCAGGCATAGTGATAGTCGGTCTACGGCCTGTCCTCCTATACTCCTCCTCCGGTAACCTCTATACATACCCGGCGCCTATCTGTCACCGTGATGTTTGCCTCCTCATGCTGAGCGCCACAGCGGCCTCCTCCGCTCCACTGCTGCGGCCTGTGGGTCATCTGGGTCAACCTGAGCAGGCATATCATCCGGGAGGTCGTACAACACCTCTTCCCGATCCCCAGCTCATTTACCCATCCCGGCTGTGGCTCAGCCGCCTGACCCGACTGGTCATCGGGATGTCGGACCTGCCGATCAGTAAGTAAGGCAGTAAACGATCCTCCTGTATGACAAAATAAGAAAATGAAACGCATGAGTCCAAAATTGATATAATATTGCTATGACAGATAAAACATTTACAAATGAAGCTGTAAATCCCACCAGTGTACTGCTCCGGATGTGCCTCAGAGTCGTCCAAAAGCTGATCCATGAAATCGGAGCTACTCATCCTGCAAGTTCAAAAAATAACACCGGTTACTTAAATATTTCCTGGAGATTATTACGCAAACAAAGTACATGTGATAGATAATAAATAAATAAACGTATCCGTACAATCTATTCGTCCAAATCGTAATCGCCTATGCTACTGCATCCCACACTCGGGTCGGGTAAGCGTGTAAGGTTTCCTAGATCAACAAATATGCGATTGATTGGAATTGTCCATGGCCTTTGCACTGTCTGTTGCATTGCCTCCTCTATTGGAGGTGGCTCGAACGATTCAACATCTTCTATACTCTCGGTTTGGAAGAGAGCACGTGTGAACATATGACGGTGTACAACTTTCTGGACAATCTTCCAATTGCCATTTCGCTTGCTTGGGTCTTTTAGGTAAAATACTTGTTGTGCTTGGTCGGCAAGGATGTACGGGTCGTTATCGTACCATGACCTTGCGGTGTTGATGGAGATGAGGTCTCCGTCGATAATTTCTGGTTTATCCTTCTCCGTATCAAACCACCTGCATTTGAATAAAAACACTTTCTTCGACCCCACATAATTTAGTTGTATAACTTCGGTGAGAACGCCATAAAATGTAAGTTGTTGCCCTCCATCTGCACCGATGACATATACACCGCTATTCTGTGATCTTAAGCCAACCTCCTTGGCTTCTGTGTTGTATCGGATACCATTCACGATACAAGCATTGAAGCTATATCGATGAATTTCAGGGCCCCAAGCTAACGCTTCAAGATCTTCTGGCATCTGATGTCCATGGACAGCCGTTTGCTCCATAATCTACATACCAAGTCAACAATTAAAGTTGCATGTGAAGATATCGATGAATTAATGGTATTGAAGTCTTCAACAAGTTTTTACCTTATTTCTAAACCACTCGGCAAAATGTTTACATACTATTCCTCCCACATTGCGTGCTCCACGTGCAGTTAGTTCGTTCTCAAACTCCCTGTAAGATATTTCATTAGAAGTCCATCTTCAATCTTGGTGAACATCTCTTCTTTTCAAGTCATAAATGAATGAAAAGACATGACATACCTTATAAAGGGTTGCACTTCCTCGCAATTATTCAACACTGTCCAATGCATCCTGTTGAGTTCTACATCCGAGCCTGTTATAGTGCATGCACCTATTGAACGTATGGGTTGTGTGAATACTCGAAACGATGATGATGGACATTCATCCAGCGGTTCGTCCCACTGTCGGTGGGGTCTATTTATTCTTGAGTCCATGTTATCAAAATATAGTGAGCAAAATTGAGTGCTCTCCCGCACAACATACGACTCCGTAATTGAACCTTCCGGTCTTGCCCTATTCCGCAAATCTGCTTTTAGAACTCCCATGTACCTCTCAACAGGATACATCCACCGGTACTGGACCGGACCACATATGCGTGCTTCATTTGGAAGGTGGACGGCTAAATGTATCATAATATCGAAAAATGCAGGAGGAAATATCATCTCTAACTTGCAAAGAGTTAGGATTATTGTTTTTTCCAAAGACTCCAAAAGATTTACACGGAGTTCTTTAGCAGTCAATTCCTGAAAAACGACATACATCACATACAACATCGTAAATGCGATTATCCAATACCCACGAATGACAACCGGGAGAATACGTTGCAGCAAGACATGACAATCGTGACTCTTAAGACCTCTCAAACTAACTTCATCAGCGCCTAAGCAGGATGATATATTTGAAGCATATCCATTAGGCATCTTCACATCCCTTATTGAATTACATACTCTCTCATTTGCCTAGTCGATAGTGTATATGCAGCTGGTGGTTTGAAAATGCGTCCACCACGTTGCTGCAGGTGTAGCTCGGAACGAATACCCATTTCTTGGAGTGTGAGTCTCGCCTTCTCTGTGTCTTTTGACTTGCCCTTAAGACCAAAAATAGTTCCCACTAGGTTATCGCATATATTCTTTTCGATATGCATCACGTCAAGATTATGTCGAATGTGCAATTCACTCCAATATGGCAATCGGAATAGCAAACTCTTCTTACACCAATTTGTCCGTCTTCATTCCTCCGACGGCATAGGCGCTCTTGCAATTTCCCTAAAATGACTTGCTCGTATCGACTCAATTGATCGATGATGTCTGAACCAGAGAAATCCCTTGGTCGTGCCCGTGTTTCCGTGGTGCCGTCAAAACTTACCCTGTCATGGCGCCACCTATGTCTCAAAGGCAAGAACCGTCTATGGCCCATATAGTGGAACTTACTATTTGAATGGCCACTTGTGCAGTCAACGTTACATATTGGACATGCTTTATAACCCTTCGTCGTCCACCCTGAAATGTCACCGTATGCCGGGAAATCGTTAATAGTCCATAATAATGCAGCATGCAGTCGAAATACCCGTCCTTCGACACATCTAGTGTTTTGACCCACTTGTCCAAAGTTCTTGTAGCTCATCTATCAATGGTTGTAAGTACACATCAATATCTTTACCTGGTGATTTCGGCCCCGGTATTAAAAGAGACATCATCATATATGGCTCCTTCATACATCTCCATGGTGGAACATTGTATACAAACATAATAACTGGCCACACACTGTATGTCGTGCTCATGTTTGCATATGGATTAAACCATCAGTGGCAAGTCCTAATCGTACACTTCGGGGGTCCGATGCGAACAAGGATATTTGTTATCCAATCCTTTCCACTGTTCGGAATCCACCGGATGCCTCAGCACACCATCTACAGATATATACTTTTCCTTGTGCCATCTCATCTCTGGAGCCGTCTTCCGGCACATAAATAGCCTTTGTAATCTTGGAACTAATGGGAAATGTCGCAACACCTTAACCGGTACTGTTTTTTGTTTCCTTGTATGAAGCTTCCATCTTCCTTCCCCACACATGGGCATGTATCAAGATTTTTGAATTCTTTTCGAAACAAAACACAATCATTTTTACAAGCATGAATCATGTTTGCATCCATGCCTAACTGCTTCAAAAACTTCCGTGCTTCGTAATATGATGTAGGTAACAAATTGTCGGCAGGTAACAAACTTTTTATTAAGTCAAGCCAATTGTTAAATGACTTCACAGACTGCTTCCCATCAATCTTTAGATTTATCATTTGCACTACTGCTGATAATAATGAAAACTTTGTACATCCCGGATACACTGGACTCTTTGCTTTTTCAAACATTCCAGTCCACCATCTCCATTAAACCCACTACTTTCATCTTCGCTGTCAATATCATCGCCATCACCATCACTTATATTAACAGCAATATCTTCCAAAAGTTTTTGATCTGCCTCATCTTCAAAGTGCGTGTCTTCAAGTGGATTGCTCCCTTCATCCATAACAACATTATCATGTACCTCGTATTCATCTACATCCTCACCATGATAAATCCAAGGGGATAGGTCCAAGCCATTCCCCTCCTGAGGAGGTGATACTCAATAATCTGAATAGATTGCCATGCACCATTAAGGCAATCTCTACAAGGGCATCTAATCAGTCCATCTGCCCGCTTATGGTTTACAGCAGCTTCTAAAAACTCTCTAACCCCATTTCTATATTGCGTTGTTGTCAAATCACGTGTCATATGCCAACTTCGTTCAGACATCCTAAATTGACCTTAATTAATTACCACATTTAAGTCACATCGGATAACTCTCTATAACTATGCAAGCATCTAATATTGAAACACTATATGTTTGATTTACTTATTATTTAACCCTATATGTGTCATGCAATTACAGATAATATGTATAGTTTTATCGAACCTCTAAGAATAAATACATTACTACAAATTTCACATAAATTAATTCATAAACATATCAATAGGAGCATTTAACTGTACACATATATACATACATTTATGAAGTTAAACATATTACACATGTATTAAACATTAATATATAATTATTATATTGTAACTATATATGATTTTTGTTCACATACAATTATAGTATTTAAATAATTGTATTTACACTATGTATCATAAAAGAAAACACAATACACATATATTAGACAATTATATGCCATCACTAGATCGTAAATACATATAATATTTTTACCTTACTTATAATAAATATATAAGTATACATATATATACAGGAAATACTACATATAAGTAGTATTATTTCAATACTTACACTTATTTTATGTCTTATTAATCTAAACATATAAAACAAGCTTCGAATAATATATAAATACTTGATCCTAAGTATATACATAGTTTTTTCAATTTCTAACAATAAATACATAACTATATATTGAACATTCATTAATCAATATACATGAAAATATTAACATCTCAGTATTTATATTTAATCTATGTGACATGATATTAAACATAATAAACATAGATTGAATAATAACATGTAATCACATATCCTATAAATCTATAATTTCTTCAACTACACACTAATATACATAACTATAAATTAAATATATATTACTACTAAATATATTACTACTATTTAAATAAATGAATTAAAAATTTCATAACAAATTGAACTAACCTTAGTAATTGTAGTAATAAATATCCGATCAAATCCACCCAAATTATCAGATACCTGCATTCAAAATGAAAATATCAATAAAAAATATATTTTACTATAAAATAAAATACTATAAGAATTAAATAAAAATAAAAACTTACCGTATAATTAAATTTACTTAATCGAAAATATTTTTTTTTCTATGTGTGTGCGTGAGTGTATGTGCGTTTTTGGGTGGGTGGGTGTGTGTGTGGCGTCAGTGAGCTAGTGTGTGGTCGGTGTGTGTGTGTGGGTCGTGTGTGTGTGGGTCTGTGTGTGTTGTGTGGGTCTGTGTGTGTGTGTGTGGGTCTGTGTGTGTGGTGTGTGTGTGGGTTTGTGTGGTCAGTGTGCGTGGGTGGCACGCGTGAGTGTGTGGGCTCGGGTCGGTGTGTGGTGCGTGTGTGCGAGAGAGAGATTGTGAGAGGCGCGAGTGAAAGGGGGGGTGGGGGGGGGGGGGGGAGGGGTATATATAGGGGGGAGATGAGGCGTATTTCGCTCATCCTGGTCAGCATTTGAGGCGAAATTCGCCGCTGACTGGGCTAGTGAGGCGAATTTCGCCTCATGATCCTAGTCAGAGGCGAATTTCGCCTCAAATGCTTACTAAGGTGAGGCGAAATTCGCCTCTTTTGTTAAAATGGGCGAATTTCGCCTCTTAATTTTCGCCTCCCATACCAACTCTCTACTAGTGAAGGGCTGCTATAATATCCTATTCTTTACCATATTTATCATTATTAAAAAAAAAGTTCTGGAGAGCTTTTACCCATCTTAAAGTTTATCCAGATCCTTCCACTCTTTTATTTGATTCTGCGATTCGTTTGCATAACCGGCAAATGCTCTAGCATATGAACCTTTTTGGTTCCTCTGTTGATAAATATGTTGACTCCCTTTGATACAAAGCATCGCATAGACGTGTCAACACCTCATTTTTTGTTCAAATTTGAGCTTTCATATATGATAAACGAATATTACTTAAGCCCAAAAATTGCAATTAAAAAAAAGAGAAATAAATTTATGTGGAAAGTATAAAAAAGCTAAATTAAATTAAATTATAATATTAAATTAAATTTTTGAGCTTAATATAATAAAAGTTTTTGTTATATATAATTTTGGATCCAATTAAATGATTCATAATTGAACCCAACTTTAAAGCATTAATGGCATGTTTACTTCACTGAATGGAATACAGGAGGAATAGAATTTCAATTCAAAGGGAATGTAATAGACATGTAATAGCTATTAGAATATTTACTTAGTGTAAAAAGTAAAACAAGTAATTATTAGAGTAAAATGTAAAATATCTATAATGTTCTCTATATTTATTATAAAGATAGGATAATTGTATATGTGGTATTTATGACTAAATTGAAAAATAGACCATTGAGTGGGAATTCATGAGTGGAGAAATGAATAGCTATTCATCATTTTAGGTAATAACAATTCATTACGAATTGTCATTCCTTTTAAATAAATACCGTAATATCAACTTTACGTAGAACGAGTAACGAATAAATAGTCATTCATGTTAAGTGAACGGACTGTAAATATTATTTGTGCACAACTTAAGTCAAGACACCGGCTAATAGACTATACGGATAAGAAAATAGGATGCACATAAAAGACTTGCGTTTAAATCTTGGAGGAGGCAATATTGTCTTCCTCAAGAAGATCCCCTAATTGCGCACATCATGACCAAATCGTCATGTTTGAGGCTATTTTTTATCCTCTTTTCTTCGTGATTTCATCAAATTAATGGAGAAATCACAAAGTATGCATGCAATATTATGAATCAAGACCAAATACTAGTCTTGGTTCGTAGTTTTAAAGGGTCAAAATCAAACTCAAAGATTGGAAAAAATTTTGTGCAAAAATGAGTTTCAATCACCATTAATGGTGATTTCGAAGAAATTCAACTAAGATGAAGCTTTCTGGAACTCTATTTTGACCGAATACATAAGAATATTCGATTGAAATGCTCAAACATCATCAAGTTGGCATTAACATCAAAATTAAAAGAAACCCTAATTTCATGAATTATGATTAGAGTTTTTAATCTATTTCCATCTTGATTTGAGCTCCAAAACTATAAGTAGGAGCTCGAATATCACATTTCAGAAAAAGCAATCACAAAGAATCACACTCAGAAAAACATTCAAAAAGCTCCAATCAAAGTAGATCTTAGAAGTTACGGTTTCAAATTTTTTTTTTTTTCCGAAAGTTGTTTTGCAGTTTAGATCAAAGGAAATTATTGTCTTAGGAAGCTTCAGGGGATGTAAGCTTCGAGTTGGCAGTCTGAATAGCTTCTTAAACTGCCACCATCGCTGCCAACCTCTGACGTCGATCGAGCCATATTGTTGAGCTCGAGCCACTAGCTTCTAACCACGTCTAGGACCAACCGCTTCCACTGGAGTGTTTGTCACTTCCCAAAGACCCTTTCTGACAACCTCCACCACACCCAGCACTGCCAGATCGGCAGATTTGACTTCCACCGGCCGACTACAGCGAATTCAAGTCCAACCACCCGATCCGACCCACGTGATCCGAACCTGCAACCTGCCTCTTCCATCCGCGTGCCCAGGTAAGTTCAATTTTCTTTTTATTTTATTTTATTCATTTATTTTATTAACTTAGTTAATTAGATAAAGTATGTAAATAAACTAAAAATAAAGGATATGGTATCTTATCTTTTTTAGGTAAAGAATAAAATAAATGAAATATAATAGATAATAAAAAATAAAAATTTATATGCATGTAAAAAAATAATAAATAAATAATATGAGTAGTATGAATAAAGACTTTTGTCACATAGAAAATCATTATTATTTTAAATTTAAAAAGACGAAATTGGTATTTTTTAGGATTTCAACATGAAAATATTTTTCAAAATATCAAAATTTAAGACAGTTAAAATGAAAATAGTTCAAAAATTAAAAATAACCAACATATTAAAGTTTTCCAAAGAGAACTACGTATTATCTAATCCTAATTAATGGATATGCATGCACCTTTAGGGACTTAAAAAATGAAGAAAGTTTTTCTTTTTCTTTTTTGTAAATATCAACTTGATCTATATTTTTTTAAATTTTATAATTTCGTGAACATTAATAATCGTATTGCTTTGTAAATGTTAACATGTAAATATCATTTGTAAATGTTTCAAGCTTTAATAAACTTTGAGCAGTAAAAAGGTAATACTTTAACTTAAAGAATTTTAAGTGGTAACCATAAGGTTTTAATAGAATAGCCTCCGAACCTATGATATCTCTAGTTTATTTAAAATTGATTTTTTTAATTAATTTTTTATCATAGATTAGTGGTCAAATTAGGATCAACGAACCTATTAATCCTAACATATGATTGTTTCTCGATTTAGATCAGTGGTAACTCCTTAATAGTTTTTAAAAATTATATTTCTTTTAAACCCTAATCGAGGTTTTGTCAAATGGATTTAGATTTAATACAAATTAGATTAAAACAATTGAAACGAAAAACTGAAATATCCATACTCGCCAAGATGTCCTGTAAAACCCTTGTGAGTGTCTTCCCCTCTAAAACTTTACAAAATTTAGCAGCTGTAATGAATATACTTTGATGGGATAGGAGTCTGACTCTCATCGCTTGTCCCAAGAACAAACCTATTATCTTGGCTCATCTTTCTTTCCGGTTTCTTAGTCAACTATTACCAGTTTATAGTACTTTGTTGTTGGCAAATGCCAACCATGCAGTTTATCAAGGTGTGCTTTTCAGAATTCTTCAATTATGTTTACCATAAACAAAGTCGCAAGTTGTGACACCTATGATTGTCATCTATATTTTTAAAAGCGGACCGCACCACTTTAAGAAATATATTTAACATCGGAATTAGCTGTAAATACAAATTTTTTGCAAGGATAACTACTGCCCTATTTAGTCAAATTAATGAAAACATGTCTAGCTATTCATCAAACTCACTTCTTAGTTTTGTCTGCTTATTATTTATATTTTATTATTTTTTAAGTAAATATATTGTGGCTATTGTATCTTGCTAGTGTTTCTATAAAGAGATTAAAAAAAAATCTGCACCTAACTTTTATAAATGACCCGTCAGTTTTCATGATTATCCTAATTTATTACACCCAGGTCACTTTTAATTTTAAAGTATTTATTCTTATATGGTTTGACACGGGCATGAAATGATGATAATGGTTATTGGTATAATTGTATAGATGTAACAGATACCATATTTCATTGTATAGCTTATTCATAGAGAAAATTTAGTCTTTTTACATTTATTGCCTTGTTTTATAATTGTGTATTATACATTGTAAATTATTATTATTAATTAACAATAAAACTTTTCTGTTCTAGGGTCCATTAGGGTATGAAAAGATTGAGTTAAAAACAATCCCTGCTTTTACCATAAATTTCTTACCTTAATTTTTTTTCCATCAAATCCTTCAAAGCATTTCCAACATCCGTTTCACTTCTGTAGCAATGATAGAATATGGAAACAGTAGCTGCCACTGCCTTCTCTTCTTCACCGGCAACCACAACCTCAGATCCTATCGTGATTAACCTTCACGCAATCTTGCTAATGTAACCACTCTCACCCATTCTCCGATCCCTCTCACATTTGAGCAGGTTCATGTTAAACTGATCACTCAAGAGCAATGGCCTAAATGCCATGGCATGAGGATATGCTTTTATCTACACCCATAGCTTTAACAACACAGGCCTTTGGTTTCCAATCTAGGTGCCGAGGTCGTAGTTTACCCCTCAGCTTACATGTTAGATTTATGATTAGCCAAGCCATTTTGCTCTAAAATGTCGCCACAAGTTTAATGAGTCATACGGGATGTGTCTCGATCATTTGCGGCTCTGTTCTTAGCAAATCTCATGATGTCATTTGGTACCCAAACTTTGGTGCATCTCACCATATGATACTCGATGCAGGTATATTCACTGACTTAACCCTATTTATTAGTTCTAATAAGGTTTTTATAGGTAATGATGCATCACTATCTATATCTTACACAAGCAATCTCACTATCCGCACTAAGGGTCATAGCTTACATCTTAACTCTCAAGAATTTCATACATGTTCCCAACCTCACACACAATCTATTGTTTGTCATTAAATTTTGTTAAGATGATGCCCGCCCTGTCAACTTAAATTATTTTTGTGTCAAGGATTCTAAGATAGGTCAAATCCTCTCCAACATCTAACCAGGAGTCCTCTCTATCCATTCCTCTCTGTCCAATCACCTCAGTCTCTTATTGCCACAATTGTTTCCAAAGACATATGGCACTCTGGTCTGTGTCATCCACACAATGAAGTTCTCAGCCAATTGACTCAACACCTGATCATCTCACTACAAGAAATTTTGGCTTTAGACATAAAAAATTATGTCTCTAAAACTAAAAAATCTGTCTCTAAAGACTTTTAGAGACAGATTTATTTGCGATGAAAATTCTATCGTAAATTTATCTCTGTTTCGGAATTAGTTATTTTCAAATACTCGATTAGAAAATAATAAATAAAATAATTACGTTGTAAATCTGTCTCTAATTCTTAGATAAATTATTGTAAAAAATTCTCATTTACCTCTTATTTATCCTTCCTAGAAGGTCACACATCATTGAATGCTAGCATACATAACATTGAAGTTTTCACAAGCACTATACTAATGAACCAATTCTTATCTTTATGAATAAAGTTCCACTACTATTTATTTAAGAGATATCACAATTTATAATATTATATAAATATAAAACATTTTATATATATTTTATAATTCCACTTTGTCTATTTATTAAGGATTTTTCATTAATGTTTTATTAAAATAATATATAATATTTGCATATACTAAGTTTACATTTTATAATAATTATTTTAAATTATTTATTTTTATAAATATGTATTTCATAGTAGTATGTTATATTTCTTTTTCAAATATGATATTGTTATTAAGAAAATATTATATAGTATGTATATATGAATATTATATATAATGATATATATAATAATCATACTTTTTACATCACTTATTGTATATTTTATATTAACTTAATAAATTATATATTTTTAAGTAATATGTTTATTATTTATATCATTTTGATTACACTTAAGAAATTATGTAACACATATAAATATATAAATTTATTAGATATATATAATAAATATACTATAAACAATATAAAATCTATTTTTCATTAATACATTAATAAAATAACATGTAATATCAATTTAAATATATCTAGATTTAACTAATTATTTTATATTATACATTTTATATTTTAATATACTATTTTTACACAGTATATTGTTTTTTTGGAAAATATGTTATTATATTTAAATAATATATAGTATGTATATATAAAATTATGTAAGACATATAAACAAATTTTTTTTGTATATTCAATAACATATGAATACTTATAATAAATATCTATAAAATAAAATATTTATTAAAATAAAATAAAATATTTATATATTTTTATGTATACTTATTTTACATTTTATAGTAAATATTTTATTTACATATTTTATTATTGAAATATAATTTATTTTTAAGTAGTATTTTATGATATTACTTATGTATAACATATTATATTATTGCTTCACATTATTTTATCAAGTTGTATATTTTAATTTTTTTTATATAAGAAGTTATGATGTAAAAGAATATCTAATAGATGTAAATAATAACTTATGAAATGTATTAATGTTTATAACAAACTTATTTTAACTACTAGTTGTTGTTTATACTTTATAATATATAAATTTGTAATATATTAACAAATATATTATAAATAAAATATATAGTATTAGTTGTAAATGACATATGATTATACATATTATATTTATTATATAATAAAAATAATTTACAAATATAATATAAGTCCATATTATATATTACACAATTATATATTATATTTTACATGTATAATTAAAACTATATTTTAAACATAATTATTTATATATACAATAATGTAGGTTAGAGACAAATTTGCAATAGAATTTGAAAAAAAATATAAATTGTCTCTAAAAAAATTTATTTTGGGCTAAAATCATAGACAAATTTGTAATGTAAAAAATTCCGTCACAAATCAACTAGTAATCCGTCGCAAAAGCTTATAAAAATTATAGTTTATTTATAATTTATGTCATCACAAATCCATGACAAATCTCTCGCAAATTCATTTTTTAGAGAGATAAAATTTTCCATAGCAAATTTTTTGTCTCTAAAGGCTAGATTTCTAGTAGTGTCTTCAATCAACTCTTTTGCATATATTGAACCTTATTACTCTTGTTGCAGTAGAAAGTCCACTCGTCTTCCATTTCAACAATCGTCTTATAAAGCACAGAAGCCACTAGGAATCATTAACTCTGATGTATGGCAATCGCCTATTTAGTCAAATTGTAGCTTGTGTTACTATATACTCTTTGTAGACAATTATATCATATACTCATGGATCTTGAGATTTGTACGGTTTTACCATATTTTTTTAAAAAAAATCCAAAAATATCATATACACAATATATATTATGTATTTGCTTTAGCAAAGACACATTCATGGAATGCGCATCAACTTTTTTTTTTTTAAAGGCATATTCAATGAATGCAATTGAAACTATTGTTTTCTAATTTCTTAAGAATCGAGCGCATTCACTAAATGTACTCGATAATATTTTACATCACATTTCAAAATTGGGTGTAAATGAATCAAAAGTGGAGCCTTAGACAACCTCGACATGTATTCAGTAGTTTCATGGGTTTGTCCCATTTAGGAACCACAACTTGTTGTGTACTTCCTTATGTATTTCAAGCTTAAAGATTAGATTTTTATTGTTGTACACATAAATCCTTAGGAGCCATAAGCCTTGAGAGGATGAACCTCAGCTATTGTTGTGCATAACAATCAGAGCCTCTTGAAATGCATCAGTTCCAAGCATCTGGCACGGCACCTGCAAATGCCATAGCATAATGATAGTTAAAACATTCATTTTAAGCTTAAAGATTGGATTTTTATCATTGTTAATATGAACCCACTAGCGAACAAACTTAGCGTCGACTGTGACAATGACAAGATCGGTAGCACAAAGCCAAAGGTTGCGATGCAGACACTAGGGAGGCTAAAGGAACAAGCATAACTCCTTAGTAGTTATCGAGCTTGAGTTCGGATCGTCACTTGCCAATTAAGTCCAAAGCATTCATTGGATGCGTCGATGATGCAAAATGATATTAGGTGCATTCTTTACCAAAGTAAATACAGAATATTTATTCCATATACTGTATTTTTTATTTATTTTCAAAAAATTATGGTATAACTATACAAAACCCCATGGTCTTTCCTATCCATAATAAAAATGAAGTTTGTCTCATTTTCAGCATTTCAAAGCTCTTTTTGAAAGTTATTTCATTAATCACATTAAAATTTTTCATGCGATATTGATGTCATGTCAACCAAGCACACACTAATTTCTTATGTGAACATATGGTGGGTGTTGAATCCAATAAATATATTCCTACTCAAAATTTATATAATTTGTATGTAGCATGAGTAGAGTTGATCCTCAAGGATTGGTAAAATCTATTTCTATTAGAGATTAAGAGATCAGATGAGAGGGGGGGGGGGGGGGTGGGGTTGTTAAGTGGTTTGTGAAATCAAAGAAAATAAGAAATCTAATTATATCAAAAGTAAATAATGAGATTTAAAGAGTGATTCGATACAAGGTGTTCCTAACCAAAGGTGTTATCACAGTCCAGTTCATATGATTGATCATTGATTCAAATATTTCCATTCTTTATCTTGAATAAATTGCTTATGGTCATTAACAAGCACTAACAACCTATCTCTCTTTACTTTATCAATAATCAAAATAGGCTCTTTGATTATTTCCCTTATTGATTAAACTGCCCTAAATAAACTCTTAAGGTTTAATCTATCAATAGCATGAATAACAAAAGAGACTACTAATTCAAGCCAACAAATCATAAGATGATCTATTTAGATTAGATTATATATCTTCATAACACAAATCAAATATCTTTCTCATAATCAATCATGTTATTGTGTCACAAATATTAGAACAATCAAACAATTATGGATTTGATATTCTAATTGACAGTATATTACCATGCTAACTGAACAAACAGATCTTAATTTATATCAATCAAACAAGGTAACAAAATCAAAACAATAAGAAGATATATAGATACCCAATTGCAAAGAACAAAATAAATAATTCAATTCGATCTCATAATTCTTGAAGAACAAAACTTAACAATCTTTTGGCTAGAAATAGGGACTTAGATACTCATCTCCATGGAACTCTCTCTCTTTTTCTAGGGTTTTTCAATTATTTTGGAATGAATGAAAATCAATCTCTCGACAATTCTTATAAAACAAAATCTAGGATTTCATTATGCCGGCATTTTCATCTTGTACACCACTAACTTACATTGATGGCATTCATTATAATTTTAAATCCAAGAAGAAAACGCTACCAGCTTTCATTCATACACTGCCAACTTCATTATTTACTGGTTCCTATGCTAATGGCAAAGATTTAAGATTTTCCAGCGTACGTTACCTTTGAACAATTTTCGAGAAGACACACTAGAAGCTTAGAAGGCGGTATAGGAGACGACATTAAAGATTTGGCTACTATACATGTTCAAGGCCGGCTGAATGCCAGCGACTTATATGTCCCAGTGGCCAGCATAATTGTAGATTATTGAACACTAGTGAGTTCTGTGTTGAATATCGGTGGTGTTTTAAGCGGCTTTAATGTTTTTTATTATGTATACAAGCAAAGCCAGATCAAAGCCGATGGCGTCAACTCTAAATTTGCTGGTGTAAAGGTATGATAAATGAAGGTTAATGAATTATGTTTCAAAGCTGACTATGTTGATTAATTCTGCTGAAGGTGGCTTGATTCACAGTGAAGGCTGGCGACATTGATTCTGTTTTGGTTGGCCTTAGATATTCCATTTTTCCAAACTTGCATGGATCTTCTCCAAACTTGTTTATCTGCAACATAATTCCTTGAAGACCTAAAATATGACATTAAGCACACCTAAGTACCAATTCCTCATGATTTTTTCAAAATCAATAACAATTAAGCATGATTTGTTAAATGAAAAATGAGTATAATCTATCTTTATCAAAATCTCCTATACTTGAACTTTTGTTTGTCCTCAAGTAAACAAATAAGAACACAAATGAGATCTGTCATAGAGAGTGTGAAATTTTATCTTTCTCAATTCAAGCATTGTTTCTTTTATAGCTCATGATGTGCATTACTAGTGCCTACTGTTCAAACCAAACTGGTTACATGTAATTAGATCACCATAATCAAAATTCAGTAGCTAATTCAGACAAAACAAATTTTAATCCCAATATTTAGCAAAAAAATCTTTTGTCTAAATGTAAATACTCAATCCAGTGAGGAAAAACACCCATTTAAACTTCACTAGACATTAGCAGACATATATTCCCACCAACATAGAGTGAAAGCATGTAGTAACTACTCTTTCCCTAGATTTTTCCCTTTTAATTATAAGTCTTATTTCACTTGGTACTTTAGCATTCGTTTTCTTTTGGTTCATTCAAGCATACACATTTTTTTTCAAAGTTTAAGAATTAAACTTTTGCCTTTCCTCCTTTCTCATTATAGTGAGTTCATTGAGTCGACATATCCCGAGCACGTCATCTAAGTAATTAGGTTTTAAGGGGCCCCTTACAGACTCTTCCTCACTCCAACATTCAAGTTCAAATACTCTTGACTCAACTACCAGAGTCAGTAGAGCAAAGGTCATGCTTGTTTCTTCTTTCTTTTGAATGTTATATCAAGATTATGACTTTTTTTATAAAGGATTAGTAAAGCAAATTTTACCTCTTTCACTAAGTTTTGAAAAGCTCTTAAAAAGAACTTAAAAGAGTATATATAAGATAACTTTTTCCTAGAAGTAGATGTATTTGCTTTTCACCTAAGGACTTGACCCACTCTCAAACTTCTAATTCCAAGGTTATATATAAGGTAAATTTGTTCCTTAAAGATTTTGCTACTTGAATTGTAACCAAGTATTCTAATTACAACATATGTTAAGTAAGGCACTTAAGCAAGTCCATTACACATTTGTAAAATGCTATCAACAATAATTAGCACAATCTCTAGACTTCATGAATTTTTTGAAAATTTTGATCTAAAATTTGTCAAATAACTTAAGGACAAATAATTCAAAGTGTGGGTACAATACTTCAAATCAAATGTCATAGATACACAAACAAATTCAATAATTTTAGACATTAGCATATAGCTATTCTCAATTCTTTATTCCCCCATTACATTATTCTTTCCCCTATACTTAAATTGAACGATGACACTATTCCTCATTTAGTTCAAGACAGAAACGAAAGAAATAACAGTACTTCCTTTGTCACGCTCCGAGGGTACCCTAGTAGTAGTAAATAAGTCACACTTGAATACTATCACTAGATTACCTTTAGAGAATGACAGGTTTTCAAAACAACAGGATCTTTTAGTTGCTTGATAAGAAATGAAAAATACATGAAAGAAATAACCTGGTAAATAACTCTATCTTAACCATAGAATATTACAGAACTATTACAAACCAAATAGTCTTACTGTATACACAACAATAATTATTCTAATAGTACATAACCATTAAACCAAAATAAACCGAAACTTCCAGCTCCTAAGCTCTTACCGGAGTCATATTCCTGGAAGTGGCTAACCAGAGTCGTAAAGTAAAACCTGAAAAGACTGTTGGAGTATAAGCGAAACCACAGCTCAGTGAATAACCAGACATATCATACATCACACAAGTCATTAGCAAATCATATGTAATGCAAGCACTCAACCATATGCACAGATATAAGCTTGGATGATCTAGAATCTAAACAGGAAAAAGATTTACGCCCTCTTTTTAAGGGTTGAAGAACCATTACTCCATAACCCACCTGCCCAGGAGAGACTAAGTTTACAAGAGAATCAACGATTTCTCGTTTTAGGTTATCACTTGAATATAATCAATTAAACTGACCATCTCTGTATCCACCTTAGAAACTCCCTAAGTATTAATCATTTCAAAGCGATACTACGGCGCGTTCTTCGGTGCCACTTAGTTCTCGTAGAACCGACGGAACAAAGAAAACCTTGGAAGAACTAACACATAGAACAACCAAGCATTAACAAGAACCGAAATATTAATACGGCAGGTTGTCATCCCAATATATATGCAATAATGCAATTCGTGCAATGCATGATCAGATTATTTTTGTTAGTCAATATTCTTATTCAATTCCTATGGTGAACCATACATTACACACAGTCATCATTATACTATTCCACAACATCAAATCATTGCATTGTCGCTTTTGTAAGATATTTTAACAATCATACAATCATATTACAACATCCCTTCACCAAAATAATTGTTTAATTATCTTTGCATTACATATTCAACTACTTACAAGCACAAGCAGTACAATATGACTGAATTACTCACCTGCTCATACTGACTCAGTCATAATAATCAGCTGGTAGATCCTCTAGTGTATCAAAATCACCTATTAAGATGAATAAAGTATTTATCAATATATTATATAACTAAATTCCGATACGTGACTAGTATCCCAGACCTGGTATTTATCATGTTTTGGTAGTGACTATTACTAGTTTTATTTTATTCTATACTGAACTCAATGTAGAAAATTATATTTATTTATTATTACTTAGTGTCGTCGTGTTTCTCTTAATTTATCTTGTATAATTATTTTGTTATTTTTAGAAGTTACATTACTTGAAAATTTGGCTTATTTCAATTTCCATTCTTACCTATTTTATCTATTTAGAACAAATATTTGACTATTTATAACTTTTATTAACACCTAATATTTTCTTTAATTCTAAGTATTTAAGATTTATCAATTATTAATCAAAATATTTTAAATATTTGTATTTACTTATCTATTTAATAAATTCTATATTATTATATATATAATATATACTCAGTAGGCTTATTAAATATATATATATTCTGTTTTATTTTAAAACTAGCTTTCGTTGAAGAAAAATGGGTGTACGCCGGCTCTAAGCCGCCGGCTTTAAAACCCAGGTGCCGGTGTAGACTTAGTTTTGCAAATTATTTTCTATCGGTTGCACCGGCTTTGAAAGCTGTCGGCTTTCACGTACGCCAGTCCTACGCCGTCGGCATATATCTTCATGTAGCCGGCTTATATTCATCTTTACGTGAAAATTATTTTTATGTAGCTTCTGTTCAGTGTAAGCCGTCTATACATCGCCGGCCTATCCATGTAAGCCACCGGCGTTGAGCGATTACACTGCCGGCTTTAAGATAGTGTTAGTACTGTTCATCATCTTCCTCGATGATCCGATTCAATTTTGTTAAATTTCCCACGTTAAAAACATGCTTATACCATTTGTAAGTGTTTATATATCTTATACATAATCAAACAACAACTCTTAACACTTCTACATATATATAATCTTAGATCTCGATCTTATAAAAGTAAAACTAGGGTTTTGTATTTTTACCTCGTTTAAGCCGATCCGATGGAATTCGAAGCTTGTAGTTGTGTTTATTACGTTCCTATGATTATTAGAAGTCAGTTATAATCCTTAGATTTGAAAGAAAATCATTTGAACTTCATTAACTTACCTTTCAATTCGTATCCAAGGGTTTTTGGGTATTGTTTTTCTCTTGAATCGTATTTGAATGTTTTGATCCGTTTGTTTTCTATTTTCAGTTCGTTTTGTTTGCTATTTAGGAGTGGATTCGTTCTGGACAATTTTGGAAATAAAGAGAATTGTTTGTTTCTTCATTAAGGTCATTAAACATATATATATAGAAGAAGAAGAATAAGAAGTTACGGCTGCATTTCCCCTTGAATTTCCTCCGAATTTGCTCTCATTTGATCTGTTATTTTCATTGCAATTAATGTCAGGTTGAGTTGGCAACTAATGATTGGTATAGAGGTTGCTTTTGTTGACAAACTTGGATGAATTATTGATCAATCTGGCTCTCTCTTCTTCTCGTAGCTTTCCACCGAATTTTGCAGCTGTAATCACCCAAATTTTACATAACCCAATTATAATAATTATTAAGAATATGATATAGAATCATAAAAGAACTATAACAAAAATATTAAATCACTCCAAATTTTTCGCGATTTAAATTTTTAAGTATGAAAAATTAGAATAAAGAATCTTTATCACTGATACTATAAAAAGTTCATAATAAAGAATAAAGAAAACTATTTAATATTTACAAACTTAAGTTTTAATGTAAAATATATATTTATATATATATTAAAACATTCAAGATAAATAATTCTGAGTTTTAAAAACTAAAAGTCTGATATAATCCAGTAATTTATAATTAGTAAAAAGAACTGAGTAACAAATATAAAATTAAAATTAAATTCCTAATCTAATAAAAAGCTAGAATAAATTTATAAATAGAAATGAGTAATTTCAAATCTTAAAGATTTATTATAAAGTCAAATTAAGGGTAATATAATTATTAAAATACTACGAAACTAAACTTTTAAACAAATAAAATATAATTTACGATAGCAGGTATAAAAACAGAAAAGTAAAAGTATTAACCAAAGATTCTATGTATACTATCATATTCAGAATATTTAATATCGATAATATGTAAATTTTTATCCAAAAATATTATCAAATCAGTATTTATTATACGTGTCATTTAGATCTATAAAATTAATTTTTTTTCAATAATTTATATTTTTCTCACTCCTTACATATTTATTGGTTATAAATTTATCATCTTCTTTTTATTTATATATTTTCATCTATCCTAACTCATTTGCATTTTTTTTCTTTGTTTTGTTTAATAACGTTTTACGTAACTCAATTGCCCTTCAATTTCAACTTCTCCCTGGACGCGGACAATTCCTCAAGAAAAAGCGAAAATTCAAACACATATATACAAATCTTTAATGGAAATTCTATGTATACTATATTGTTTAGAATATTTAATAACGCGAATATGGAACTTCTCATCTAAAAATATTACTAAATCAGTATTTAATATACGTATCACTTAAACCCGCAAAATTGATTTTTTTCACAAATTTATATTTTTATTCCCTCCTTATACGGTTATAAATTCATTATCTTATCTTTATTTATTTATTTATATATATCCTAACCCTAAGATAATTATCAACTAATTAGTATAATAATATTTGTCCATGAATTGCGGTTGTAGTGTCCAAGTTTACGGTGAAAAATTGCTTGGGATATGTGATAGCCGAATCCACCCAAGTTGCTTAATGATTGAGTCAAAAGTCTACATATTCACACACACAATTCAGTCCAAAATAAGCAACATATAAACACACACAAATGAGGAGCCACACACTGCACCGTCTCCAATTTCTTCTCCTCCTTCTTCTCTTCTTCTTCTTCTCCTTTTTCTTCTTCGTCTTCTCCTTTCTTCTTTAAATATGAGCTCCTAATGAGCAAACCAACAAAGGCCAATAATACACCACAAAGCACACTCCACAACAGCCCATAAAACACACACAAATACAACAAATACGTCTTCCATTAAAGCTTCATTAAAGCTTGGGATAAGAAAAACTACGGTACGTTAAATTTGTTTTAAATCAAAATTATATTAAAACAATATTTTAAATGATGTTATGATGATATTAGGATCATAACCAACACCAAGAAAAGTCCAGAAATGGTTACATAAAGCTCCAAGCAAGGTAAATTCGAAAACATTAATACACCATGCAAATTCGAAATTCTTGAATAAGGGGGTTTTTAGATGTTTTGAGTTGTTATATGTATATAAATATCATGTATAAATACTTAGGAATGAATTAGAATGAATTTATGTGTGTAAAACAATGGAAAATCGGATCAAAACCAAGGTTGAAGACGATGAACAGTGCTTTCCGATGGGCCCAGGCTTCGTGTACGGGCGTACATGGCCCGTAGACCCCTTGGTTAGCAACGTGTACGGGCGTACATAACCCGTATACTCTTCAACCAGTATGTTTACGGGCGTACTTACCCGTACACCCTTAGCAAGCATGTTGTACGGGCGTACATAACCCGTGCAACCCTCGGCTAGCCACAGAGTACGGGCGTACTTAACCCCGTGCACCTCTCCCTCGGCCAAAAGAAAAGAAAAACGAAGCTAAGTATACATAATTATATAATAATAGTAATTAAATAATTTTAAAACGTTATTCTTTCTTACATTATTTATTATTTTCTGGAATAGTAATAGTAGTATTATAATATTAAATCCGAAAATTTTATTTAAATTTAAAAATAAAATTATTTTTCTGATATAGGATGTTAATTATTTGATATATTACTATTAATCTAAAAAGAAATTTTCCTTAGAATATAAATTATTTTGTTAAAAATTTCTGCATAATAGATTCTAATTATTAATATCCTTAATAGTATTAAAAGAATTTTTAGAATTTCAAAAATATTATTTTAAATAATAATAAATCTAGATGTAAGACTAAAATTACTTTAGTAATAATATTAATTAAAATTAAGACAATTGTAAATTCTACTGTGATGAATATAATCTATTTTCGGAAATTTATTATTACTATTATTATAATTGTTATTATTATTATTGTTATCATTATTATTATATTATTGATTTCGTTACTAAAACTATTAAATTGTTTTTGTAATTAAAATTGTTTTACTATTAGTAGTAATATTAAAACTAATATAATCACGTTATCTTTGATACTAGTATTACTACTACTTTTATGAGTATCACTAATACTAAGATAGTATATTATATAAATAAAATATATGATTTTTGGTAACTAATTAAAATAGATTTAGTAATTGAATTAAGCGATTAGTTTCCAATTAACTCAGCTTAGATTAATATAGTCAGTAAGACCATAAAAAGAAAGGAGTACGTAATTTCTAAAAACTAATCTGGTGAATATGATATTTCAAATATCTTATCTTCGGAACTAATAGAAGAATAGATTAGTAAAATAATAAATATCTGTTATTTCATTCCATAGGAATATAAATCGGTTCTCGGACTACCAGTAGCTTATTACAGCAATATAGCGAGGACCACAGGTGAGGGACCTTGACCTTATCATATTGTTTGTGCTTGTAGTTAGTTGCATTGATAATACATATCAAACTGAATTACATGTGGGTTTGGGTAAATTGCATGCTGCTTGGTGTATGTATGTTTGCCAAAACATCTTATTATAATTAACAATTTCTTTGTATGATGACAATTGTATGGAGCATGTTAATGTTTGTCTGTAATTGTATTATCGCCTTGAAACTTGACTAAAAACTAATTACCATAAAATAAAATGGGCATGCATCGCATATATTGCATATTTGCATCTCTAAAAGCGTAGTAGTCTATTACGTGTTAGCATCCGGGACTTGGTAAGGCTTGGTTGACCTAGGCTAAAGGCTATTAGATCAACGCAAGGTTACCTTTGATTCTATTGGTACCATAAGAACTAAATGGTAAATGAAGGACGCCGCTTATGGTATTGTTTGGATGACTAATGCTTAGGGAGTTGCTAAAGGTATTACAGAGGATGGTTTGAAGCTATCATATTAAAAGTAATAACCCTAATACGAGAAATCGTAAGATTCCCCTGTATGCTTGGCATCTTCTGGATCGACTATTACTACTGGTTCCTTCAACCCTGATGAGAGGGGTAAATCTCCATCCTGCTTTGGACTCCGGATTCTCCAGGCTTGTATTTGTTCATATGCTTGATTGTGGCATTACATATGCTTGCTAAGTAAACTTGAATTCCATTGTTTGATATGTGGTTTGGTCAGGTCATCTCACTGAGCGTGTGGTTTTGCTCACCCTCCAACAGTCTTTGTGCAGGTATAACATTAGCTGGGATTGGGTTAAGCATGAGTGAAGAGTGCTACCTCAAAAGACCCTGCTGAAGATAGTTTCATAGATTATATTGGTCTCAAAGAACAAATTAAATAAATGGTATAATGGATTAAGATCTTGTATTTTATAGGTTTGATCTCAATTTCATTATTTGGTAGGGGATACCGATTCTCTGCGGTTCTGGCAAACTAAGGAAAATCGGAATCCTTAGTATTTTATATGTATATATAAATATATGGTATGACTACATCACATGTAATAATTATAAGATAGAGTCTTGTAATATCTGACTTGCAAGACGGTTCTCATATTACGGGTGCACACGTGGTATGATGACTACAGATGATACTCTAGGCCCTATTTTGGGGCGTGACAGCAGCCGAAACATATATATATATATATATATATTAGTTAATTATTTTAATTTAATTTTAGGGTAGTTTAACAAGTTATACGGGTAAAATTAGCTAATATTTCGGAAGTTTTCGTATAAAAATATGTTTATAGGGTTATATAAAACACTTAGATTATCAAATAATACAATTTTAGGTTTTATATATACGTGGTTAATTAATTGTATAATTTTATCTCCCGCGATTAAGATTTCTTAAGCTCATTAGGTCAATTTTATTTTAGGCTTCAATAGCTTAAGAAAACTCGAATTAGAACAATAGCGTGATTCGATTATTTATTTGGAGTTCAGATTTTGAGTTATTCAATAGTTTATATTTTCGTTGTGTATTAATCCTAACGGTTTATCTTTAGGTTATCGTTTTCTGTCTATAAGCGTAGATAATTATATACTCAATATCGCTTTTAATATAGAAGCTAAACTATATATATATTTTAGTTTTGATACTAACACGAAATCTTATTAGTATCTATTAATACTATCTAGGGATCTTGAATTTAGGGTTTAAACTAAGTACAGGCTCATTACTACTCGTTGTTCTAGTCTTGAATCATTGTTAAGTTCAAAAGCGATCATTTAATCTCTATATTTGATTTTTCTATTTAAATCTATTTGTAAATCAGGTTTCGGGTTTAAATTCTAGATATTGATCTATTCTTAGACTTTAATTAGAATCTAACTCTATTAACTAGTTCATACATTCTACTTTGGAATTGTGTACTATTGTAGAAAATTTTCGGGGTTTACATCCCTAGTTTAAAATTTGAAGTGTTTGGAGTTCCAACCCTGATAGCACAAAAGAGAGAGAAATCTTCATATCATATCTACCCTGTCTGTAGCAAAACAAAGAGAAAACAACAAACAAAACCTTTTTTTTTTTAATTAAGCATAGGATGCCTCTCATGGAACGCTTTTCTTTAATGTTTTTAGCTAGACATAGCTACTCTCAATTTGTAATCCAGACATTTCAAACTGATTTCTTTAACATTACACACTTGAAAACCTTCATAGAAAGGTTTCAATGATGACTATTAACTTTAAAGATTTTACCAGTGTCAAGGCTTTGAATTTCAACTGTATCATGATGAAACACATTAGTAACAACAAAAAGTCTAACCCATCTAGGTCTCAATTTACCATGAAACAATTTCAATCGAGAATGGTAAAGTAAAACTTTTTTACAAAAAAAAGTCTTCTAGAAATTATTTGGTCATGAAAAGCTTTAGTCTTTTCCTCGTAAATTTTTGTGTTTTCATAAGCATCATTTCGGATTTCCTCAAGTTCTTGCAATTGGAGTTTCCTTTGTTCACCTGCTTCATTTAATCTTATATTACATTGCTTTACAGCCCAATACGCACAATGTTCTGATTCAACAGGAAGATGACATGGCTTGCCAAATACCAGATGGTAAGGAGCCATACTTATAGGGGTCTTGTAAGTTGTTCGATAGGCCACAATGCATCATCAAGCCTTATACTCCAATCTTTCCTACTCAGATTGATAGTATTTTCAAGAATTGACTTGATTTCTCTATTGATTACCTCGACCAACCATTTGTCTATGGATGATATGTTGTAGAAGTGCGATGAGTAACTTTATACTTATTAAATAGAGCTTCCACCACTTTATTGCAAAATTGAGTGCCATGGTTACTAATAAGAGCTCTTGGCATCCCGAACCTAGCAAAGATATGAGATTTGACAAAATCTACTACAACTTTAGCATCATTGGTTCGGGTAGCTTTAGCTTCTACCCACTTTGATACATAATCCACAGCAAGAAGAATATAAGTATTTCCAAAAGAAGGAGAAAATGACCCATAAAATCCATACCCAAACATTGAATATTTCACAAACCGGAATAAGGGTAAGTGGCATTTGATCTCTATGTCCTAAATTTCCAAATTTTTGGCATCTTTACAAGACTTACAAAACATATAGGAATCATGAAATAAAGAAGGCCAAAATAATCCACACTCTAATACATTTTGAGTCGTTCTCTTAGGACCAAAATGTCCTCCACATGCATAAGAGTGATAAAATTGCTAAATAGAAGTAATATCTTCTTGAGAAATTATACCTTCTAATAATTTGATTAGAACAATGATTCCATAGATAAGGGTCATCCCAAACATAGTACATAGCATCACTTTTAATTTTATCTTTTTAAGCTCTAGACAAATCACTTGGTAACGGTTCTAGTAACCAAATAGTTAACAATATCAGCATACTAGGGAATTATCTTTTGAACAAAAAAGAGATGCTCATTTGGGAAATCATCTTGTAAGGTGTTGTCACTTCACTTGTAGGCATTCTACTGAGGTGGTCTGCACCAAATTTTCTGTGCCTTTTCTATCTCGTATCTCTATATCAAACTCTTGTAATAAGAGTATCCATCTGATAAGCTTGGTTTTACTTCCTTTTTTGAGAGCAAGAACTAAGAGCTACATGTCGAATACACAATCACTTTAGTGCTAAGTAAATAAGAACAAAATTGTTCTAAATCAAAAACAACAACTAGAAGTTCTTTTTCCATTGTTGAATAATTGCATTGTGCACTATCAAGTGTTCTTGAGGCATATCAAATAACATGAGGAGGTTTTCCAACTCTTTGGCCAAGGACAACACCAATGGCATGGTTGCTTGCATCACACGTGATTTCAAAAGGAAGATTCCAGTCAGTGGTTTGATAATTGGAGTAGACACTACAAGAATTTTGATATTGGGTAACGTTTGTAAAAATTACAAACGTCGCCCATCTTTTATAATTTACACTCAATTACTAATCTATACTATTAGTCACGTTTATAAAACATTCTTAACTTATATGTGGACCATTTATTTAATTTGTAACTCTTTCCCTTTATTAAGCGTTACTAAATTCAATCTAAAAATTTACCTCCGTGAAAAGGAAAAAAATTGAAAAATGAAATTCCCTTAAAACACATCCCGCCATTTGAAAAATACTATACAAAAGGAAAAAAAAAAAAGAAAAATCTCAGTGACCCTTCATATTTCCTCGTAGTGCATTGCCATTGTACTTGCACATTAACCTCCGACTGATCTCCTTATACTACAATCGTCTCCGACTGATCTTCCCGTTTCACCTCCATCTAGTCTATCCATTCCACTTCTGACTGCAAGATGCCTCCACCGTAGCATTTCCTTCTCAGGTAGTTGAGTCAAGAAGAGCTCGTACGAATCTTCAACTACATCATCCTTCATGATCTTTCAACATTGCAGAGATTACATATAGGTTCGTTCTTATGTTTTTTAACTTTTATTTACTTATACCTACACATCTATTTGCTTATGTTCTACAAATGCCGTAATGATTAGGGCTTCAAGTGTTGTGAGGATTTTTTTGTTGTTTCTCAAGTTTATAAACTTTATGCATTCTATGATTGTTATTTTATGAGTTTATAAATACTTTGTTAGCTCTTATGATGGCTCGTTTTGAATGTTCTATTATGTTTGATTGATTCTCAAATAGGTCGATCGCATAGTGATTAAATATCATATATATATGACTTGAATAGATGTATTAGTATGGCAGGTACAACCACAAGCAATGTTAGATATTTGGTGAATCGTATTAATAAGGTTAAAAAGAGTTCATAGAACTCGGCAAGGAAGGATGAAGAATTTAAGCCTAGGTATTAGGTTGCATTGGGGTTAAATTACTTTTGTCATTTTTTCAATAAAATGGGCTCGGGTAATAACTTCCCTAAAATTCCTGTTTTTCACTTTACAATTTTGCTTTGAAGCAGGGTATTGTAGTTGCTTTCACCATAGATTCATACTAAACTTGAGTTATCTTATCTAGCTATGGGATGCTTTCGCCTTAGGTAGAGCAGCTACACATGGACTAGGAGCAAATGGTGGCTTAAAACCCCTATGTGCATCGTTCTTTAATCAGGTATTGCATTTTTTTTCATTATATATTAATTTATAATGAGAGTGGATGCAAGAAAAAATATAAGGAGAATACAAGTGGACAGAATGAAAAGTTTCTGCCCAATTTACTAATTTCATTATAATATATTAAATAAAGGTGTAACCTATCTTTGTTTTGATCCGAATATAGTCATCTATACTATGATGATACTTTTAGCCATATATATTATGATGATACTAGGATAATATTGGTCATCAAGAAGCATCCATGCAATGATTTCTATATGCACCGTATGGTCTCTATAAAACCATGTTCTTCCTTGATTTTATATTTTATGCCGATTTTGAAACAGTGTGCAGTGTTCACTAGAAAAACATCCTCAGAAAGATGTACCAACAGATTGGTTGATCAAATGACATGTGCCACATTTTTAGACCAAGGGGTCCCTACTCTCTACCTTGGTAAACTAGCTGTAGTGCAAGTTCCTATATGTTTTGATTATGCAGCTCAAATCTAAGTTGATAATAGGCCTTCTATTACACTAAAGTTCCATGTTTTTCACTCTACTATTATGAATATTCTGTTGGATTATAAAAATCATCTTCTAAGTTTTGAAGATTAAGCGTAATACAATTTGTGATGGACTACTTGAATGAAATGCATATCATAAGGTGATGATGTGATGGCTTACAAAATAATGGACTAGCCATCTAGTTAAAGTGAAAAAGTAGCAATAGCAATCTATTAAAAGGTAAGACTACTCACTATTGATTTAGAACATATTAATAAAACCAAAAAAAAAAAAGATTTCTCTGAACGTTTATATATTTACCTATGATGTTACTCAGGTTCTTGTTTTAATGAGTTTTGCAATTGACATGCTGTTATGTCTTGATCCCTAGTAGTTATACCATTCGACTTCAATAAATGAATCAATGTGTTGCCAAAATTAGTAACTTGATGTACATATTCTTTTTTTATAGTCATTGATTGTGTTGATCTTAGTTTGTTTACAATTTCCCAGTTAAATTGGGTTTCTCTAATAACGACTTGAATTATATACAAGGTAAATTGAAGTGAAAGTGAGGTCAAAACATGGATAGGTTACTCTGTTTTAACATACTTAATATATAAATATTAATTATATAGATGGGAAGTGTAATTCAAGAGGATTTGGCATCAAAACGTTTACATATTGTCTTGTTAATGTTCACAGAAATCATGTTAAAGATTATTCATTATTTCAATTTAGCATTGTAAACCCTGAAAACTCTCATAATATGAAACAACTTCAGATTAGAATTTATGAACTGACGAATAAACCTAGAGGTTAACCATAAACCCTAAGTGAGATAGATAACTTAAATGTGGCCGGATTAAGACTCATAAACTTCATAAAAGAACTTTTTTGACCCCAACTGATACCAAAAACAAGATTTCGTATCCCAAGTTGATAATTCAAGGTATGATAAAGGGAAACTTTAAATTTCAAAACCGAATCCTTGTCAAACAAATAGATTAAATGGAGAAAACCTAAATATAGATATTAAGTGATTACTTTAGTATTCAATAGAGACCTGGAATTAAAACAAGGTATAGTAATGAACCTATATTTGAATTGGAACCCTTAAATTTGAGATTTCTAGTCAGTAATAAACTACATTGATAAGATTTCATAGTGAGTATCCAAATCTAATACATATAACTAATTTAGTCTATATATTAGTAGTAATATTAAGTACACGACTCAATAGGGTTTTAGTTAGAAAATTGTGATCTTAAGATGAACTGTTAGGATTATAAATACCTAATAAAAACATAAATTGATGTATAACTTGGGATCTAGACCTCAAACACAGATTTGAATCATACCAATATTCGAATTAGGGTTTTCTAAAGCTCTTGGAGCCTGAAATGAAAATTGACCCGAAAGGCTTATAAAACCTAAATCGCGTAGGATAAACTTTTCTTAAACAAATAGATACGTACTATTAAAACTTAAATTTGTACTTTTTGTTTAACTTAACATCTTGTAGGATTCATTAAAGACATTTGTATATATATTTACATATATAAGCTAAAATATACCCTAATAATGTAATAAACTACCCGAAAATTCAACTAAATAATATATAACTAATATATATATAATTACAACTTGCAGGAGACGTTTCTATTTCGTTTTAAGGGTTGTGATCTTCTCAAAAATGATGAACCGAAATTTCCTCAATTATTTGCACCAAAGTCAATCCCAATCCTCTCCTAAGCCAATACAAATTAGCCAACTCACCCACACATTAATGACAATCAAACAAGGAAATGAATGAACCACAAACAGGAGCAATTCGTTCCAAATTTAAGAAAGAAACACGGCCGAAGATTTGCACATCATTTATATATATATATATATATACACACATTAACGAACTTGGAAAGGCAAGCAAACGAACTTCAATTCCTCTCAAACTTTCCAGAATACAACTACACCCTATTAGGAGTTGAATCAACCTAGAAACCAATTTTTAAACACTCGCATCAACCCAGTTCTAAAACTTGAACAAAAACTGAAAAACGCGTGAAAACGAGCTTGAGGTAAGTTGATTCCATTTCGCGTGTTTTCTTTCAATTCTAAGAATTGATATTGACTCCTGAATATCCTAGGAAGCTAACCAAGTCCATTAGGAGCTTCGGATTTCACCGAGAAGTCACAACGAAGGTGATTTTCCTAAACCCTAACCGAGCTTGATGATCCAAAATAGTGGGTAACATGTTGTTATTATGTTGTTTTTCTTGGATATTCAAGTAGATTAGGTTCTTAGGAGTCTATAGGATCTAAAATCCCGACGTTTTAACGTCGGGATTGATCGGAATCAGCCGCGGCTCATCGGGGAAGAAGTGAACAGTGATTCCCCGATGAGCACGGGTGGTACACGGGCGTGTTTAACCCGTGTACCTCTCGGCCAGAATTAAAAAAAAAAAGAAAAAAAGAAAAACGAAACTAAATAAATGTAATTATAGAATAAATAATAATATAAGTAATTTTAGAATTATTATTATTATTTCTGCATTTATTTATTTTTTGGAAATAGTAATAGTAATATTAGAGTATAATAATACAAAATCAGAAATTTTTATTTATTTATTTAAGTTTAAAAATAAAATTATTTTCTGGCCTTATTAAATATATGATGTTTAAATATTTAATCTATTAATATTAATCCAAAGATAATTTTTAGAAATGTAAATTAATTTTATTAAGTAATTTACGTATAATAGATTTCTAATTATAATTATTAATAATTTAAGATAATTAAAAGAATTTTTAGAATTTTCGAAAATTATTATTTCTGAAATAATATTAAATGTGAAAATAAGACTAAAATTATTTTAGTAGTATTATGAATTAAAGTATAAGACAATTACTATAATTACTAAGGAAAAGTAATTATTCTATCTTATCTATTTCGGAAGTTATTATTATATTATTATTATTATTATTATTATTATTATTATTATTATTATTATTATTGAGGTTATTATTAGTTATAGTATTATTATTAATAATAATTATTAATACCCTATTATTTACGATAAAGAGGAATATTTTCGAAAATATTTATAATTAAACTAATAAACCTTTTATTAGTAAGTATATTTTCATAAAGTTGATATTTCACTAATTTATAGAAAATATATATATATCTATATATAATTTATGAGTTTAATAAATACTAAGTATATATTTAAATATTTGTAAATGAATAGGTAACAATGGAAATTCAGATAATCCAAAATTGTGAGTATAGCAATATCTATACTCTATAAGAAAAATTTATTAAGTAATTAAAAAGAAAACTAATAGTTTTGGATAATAAAAATGAATTAACTGAGTTATTAAACTTTCCAAATATCCAATCAATAGATTCCAGTATTCAACCAGAATCAATAAAATAAAACCGTGATTACAATGGTTTAGAACTTAGGGCTATTTCAAAAGAACTAGTTAAGAATAAAACAGAAACCCAACAAACCATTAGGACACTTAAATATTCATAGGAACTAAATTGTATAATCTGGAAATTTTAATAATTATATGATTTATCTCAATAGGTGACTCGGGTATTGGGGAGGACCTATCTGAAGATTACTACGATTAAATAGGATGGGCAGGTGAGTAACTCAGTCTTATTACATTGGTTGTGCTTGTACTAGTAGTGAATCTTAAATAAAAAGATAATGAAAATTGGTGTACTGTTTGAAATATGAAAGTTGTGTATTGTATTCCATTGATTGCCATGTCACTCTAAAATAAGTGATAACACAAATGCATGTATCTTGATAATGTATATAGTATCTGATTAAGTGTCTGTAATGCTTGATCACCTCCAAATTGACTAAAAACTACTGGTACCATGATGGAAAATAATCATACATTACATACTATGCATAAAAAGCATTTGAGTAAGTGGTAGCCTACTACGTGTTAGTTTCTCGGATCTCTGGTGATGCTTGAATTATCTAGGCCAGAGAGCTATTAGTTAATTGCAAGGTAACCTTTGTTCTGTTAATACCATAGGAACTAAATGGTAAACGAAGGACGCCGCTTATGGTATTACATGGGAATAACTAACACTTAGTGGAGTTTCTAAAGCTAAAACAGGAAATAAATAATGAAACATGATAAGCTTAAAGAGATAATTAAATTGAATATTATTATTTCCTGAAAGCTTAAGTCTCTCCTGGGTAGGTGGACCATAGATTGTGATCCTTCAACCCCGATGGGAGGGCGTAAATCTTCATCCTGTTTGGATTCCGGGTTATCCAAGCTTGTAATGTTCATTTGTTTGATTGGTGCATTTCATACGATTGTTAAATAACTTGTATGTTATATGTAATAAGTTCTAGTTATTCACTGAGCTTGTGTTTTAGCTCACACTCCCACAGTCCTTTTAGGTTCACTTTGCGACCCTGGCTCATTACTAGCAGGAGCATGATCCCGGTAAGAGATTAGAAGCCAGAAGTTTAAAGTTTAGTATAGGGTTAGAATATCTATATCTGTATTAGTCTTTTGATGCAATTAATGTGCATTAGAATCATCAGCTAAGGTTGTAAGACTTATAGAGCATATGATCTGTAATATTGTAGTTAGTAATAATTGTTTACTAATTTACATCTTATATATGTTTGTTTATTCCATCCAAGCAACTAAAAGATCCTGTTTTTGGAAATCATGTCATTCCTAGAAGGTAAACTAATAATGGTAATCGAGTGGTTCTTGATTATCATTATTAGAATACCTTCGGGCGTGACAAGCATTCCTTTCAGCAAGTGTAGGCACCATGGAACTGGAAGCATACGTTCCAGAAGATGCATCCTCCATCTTTTTGGGTTAATCTTGCATCCTCCATTTTCATGTTCCAGCTACATGCTCTAATTCATATGATATGGTATGAATCCTTTATTTAACATGATGTTATTTGTTCAACGATCATGGAGATTGATCACAATATACATAAGTTTTCCCCTCGTTACTTTGTGTTAGTTGAAGCTAGTCTCCACCATGAGTATAGAAAGTCAAAAGAATAGTAGTATTGTTCCTAAAATTGATCAAAGAGGTTACTGGAAGGGAGGGATCATGTTCAAATATTTATGTTTGCTGTGATAAAAACATACCTTAAGTCAAGTTGTAATCTTTGATGTTTGTTTCCATTAGCTTGTTGAGCCTAGTTTATATAATTTAATACAAATCTGTGCTCATTGTTATTGTTGTTCTTACTCGGTATTATTTTTATGTAATTATATATACATTAATTATATGGGGTTATGTTCATTAAAATAAAGTTAGCTGAATTTTTTTTCTTTAATTATTTGTTGGAGAAGACAAACAGTTTATTGCAGAATTAGATAGATACTGTAATACTAAAATACAAATGCATTTGGGCAGAGAAAACTAGGAAGGAGTAGTGATTTACAACTAAGACTAGATGATCAACAAGTATATAGGGGGTTATTGATGCAGGAAGACAAGGCGGTGGTTTAAGGTTTAAAGGTAAAGTAGAAGATGAAAAAGATGGTATCACAGTACATAGGGTATGGGGTTTCTATTAAGAGAATTGTATGAGGACATGAGAAGCAGGATTTAGAAGATGGCAAACTCCGATTGATTTTCTTCTTCTTCTTCTTCTTTTTTAAGGAGCCAAAAGGTTATTTTCTAGAGCAGCTTCTTCAATAGTTTAGCTGTTGTTTTTTCAATATCTTAACTTGGATGGACCTAACTTAAGACTTATCGGAGCTTATCAAAATTAAAGGTCACTATAGCAATAACTAGGATTAATATATACCTTAGAGAAAATTCTTATGTTTTTCTTGATGAACTCTTGAAAAAATGATTTATTAAGCATCTATAGCTACTGTAGCTTTTCTTGATGAGATAAAAAATACATTTGAATTAGGTCATGTCAAAATTTTTCGAGTAAGAATATTCAGGTAAAATTGTTGATTTTTTTTTAAATCAAATATATAAGGAAGGAAGGATTCTAGTGAACTAGTTCTATTCACCGTGGTGACTAATAAAAATATCTTGAATTTATGAGTTGAAAAATGGGCATTCTTTTTCACTTAAGTGTGATCAAAACACCCTTGTTGATGCAATCATGTGTGAAGTTGAATCAGTTTTGGGGATTAATATTAGTTATCAGCTGGTTTTTTTCTTAGATGTAAAGCTCAAGCTATAATGACCACTTTCAGGTTATAAGCTTTTCATGTGATGAGCAAGAACTTTTCATATTCGATAATGTTAGACTGTAGAGTGACTGCATTGCCATGTTGATATTCTTGAGGTCACATTGCCTCCCTTACCATCTCCTTCTTAAGGCCCTCACCCTTTTGATGATGCTTTAGACCCTGCTTTAGAAGCTTTGCCTTCCTATAAGTAGCAAATTCGGTACTGTGGAAATGCTGTATATTATGTAAGTCAATAGTGTCATATTTGGCGGTCCTGTTATTCTCTATGTTCCTTACGTATGGCTGGCTTGCTAATCTTTCAACCCAATTCAATACAAATTCGTTCTCATTATGTATAAAATCTGTAAAGCTAAATCTTTTAAAATCAACTAAAATTTCATGTTCACAAGTTAATCTAGTAAAATGTTAAGTTGAGGTGTTTCTATTGTTTCTCATAAATTAGTGTTCTTCTAGCAGAATGTATGGATATTTTAGTTAGATAAGCAATCCTTGTTAGAAGGTTAATGGCCTTGAGCCACCAATATTGCATTTAGGCTTACTTGAATACTTCACAGCTTTGACCTGCCCTGTATGTTATCTAAACAAATGCTAATGTCTATATAATATTTGATGGTGATGGTTGGAATGTGATGGAGAGTGCTATGTGTGTCTGTATGGCTCTAAAGATGATGAAGAAGTAAGTGAGCTGATAAATTGTATGCATTTTTTTCACTGGAGTTGTTTGGAGAAGTGGCTTGATCATGAGCATTAAACATGCCCTTTATGTCATCCTGTTCTACGACTCAAGAGTTTAATTTTTTTTTATTTATATTTTTATTTTTAGCTTTCTTTAGGGGGGAATGGTCTTTATTCTAGTGACTTTAGAGTCTCTTTTTTTTTTTTTTGGCTCTCTCCTTTTGTTTTTCTCTTTTTTCGCCTTTTTGTTTATGTTCTATGAATGAGAAATCATTTGTTTATAGTTTCTATTGAGGCTTCAATCCGATTGAAAAAAAATTAGTTTAAGTCGAGTGGATTCTTGTCATGTACTATTGAGATCAGAGGCATCCAATTGGGTATTTTCAGTATGAACTTTTAAAAAACTAATTCAAATTTCAGTTACAAGCACATCAAACTCGAAGGGTCCTTTTTTTATCCCAAAACAATCGAACACTTTATCAGTTTATCCATGTGCACGGCCACTTTTTATTTTAAGTAATGGAATTAAAGCGATTAAGAATGTTTTGTTGCATAAGCCTTGATGCCACAAAGGTGAAATAGGTGTGTTACAACTCATGCGCATATCAACTGTGTATAAATTATTTTTTTTTTCTACTTAGAAGGGAACAGATTTGGCTGTAAATCATGCACCAAAGTCCAAATGATGCTTTTTATGTAATTATAAAATTTATTTAATTCGATTTTTTAATGTAATAGATAAATAAATTGCAATTATTATTTTTAATGGCTTATACTATTGATCAATTTTATTTAAACTGTTCTATAATCAATATGATAAAAGAGTAATTACCAATTTTTGTTTTTTATAATAATAACTATGTGTTTGCTTGGTATTGCTTTGAGGGGAAGCTATATTTCAAATTATCAGACTTGGTTATACTTTTTACCTATTTACCATGTCTATCGTTTGATATCTTTGTTAATTGTTTGACATGTTTTAGACTATCATTCTATATCATGTAAGATGATTTCATTAATTGGTTTCATCCATTAAAGTTTCGCATTAAACTCAAGTCAACGTTAACTTTTCAAATTGTTCTACGGATTAATTTTGACCACACACAATAGAAAGTCCACATGCGTACCTTAAAGTCGTCTCCTTTACATGATATTATGTTTTGAAATTTTGTTATGAGTGTGAATGTTTGATGTTTTTTACTGGAAATTGTGGTGTTTCAAGCAAATTTGAGTTCATATAACTCGTAAATAGGAAGTGGGTATTTTTTTTTTAAGGAAATGGTAAGGAGTTCCAGGACCCATCTTCACCATAATGAGGAAGAGGAAGATGACACTGAATATGGTGATGAATTTTCTACTCCTCATGATGCATCTTCTAAAAAAGGTTCCTTTTTTTCACTTTTAGTTTCTAGAATTGCCTATGCAATATTGTTGATTTTGCATTTATGGGATAACCCTTTTATTTATTTAATTATTCATTTATTTATTTTCCAATGTTCTTGTCATGTGTCATGATTATATAAAAGCCTGCACAATTAGATTCAAAGAAATACTTGAAATCACTCCTCAAAAAGATAATGTTTTTTTTTCCTAGTATGTAATTATGAGATAGCCAAACCCATCAGGTTAACACCATGTATTTGAATTTCAAAGTACTGACTCCATTTTTTTTATCCAAAGTTAAATTATAGTAAACTTTCTATTAATAAATAAAATAACATTATTATTTCCCTGAAATTCATAGTTCATATATATATATATATATATATATATACGCATAATACATTATGTGCTTTGTTTTTTTTTTCTTTTTAATCAATAAGTGACAATGGCAGGAACTAAAAGCAATAGAAGTTGTTCTCAAACAAGAGAGCTTGATTAGGCACCAACATGGGCAATTGCTTGTGTTTGTGCTGTTTTCATTATCATCTAAATTGTGTTTGAAAAGTTTTTGCATAGAGTTGGAACTGTAAGTTTAATGTCTCCTATGTTTCTTTGGGATTATATTATATATGTTATAATCCTAGCTATTTCTCTGTATTTAATGGTGAAAACACTTGACAGACTAGCAAATCTGGAATTTATTGTAACAATGTGAACTAATGGGAATTTGTTATTATTTTTGCAAAAGTCACGCAAATTTGAGAATTTTTTAATATGTATGCAATAGACAAATTGGTTAAATTTCTTCATAAGTTTTAGATGCAAATTTAAAGCATATTCTATGCTAACCGAGTTTAGGAACGGAGGATGCATATAATATGTATATAGCTGGCTAAATTGGAAATGGTTTATGTTTACAAAGAGTGACTAGGTGGATTATAAGAGAAAAGATTATCTTATCTTATTGGTAATCCTAATAATTGTAAGAGAAAAGATTAAGGAAAACCACTTTTGGGTTTTGAATTCTATGAAGTAAAAATAGTGACTGGGTGTTATATTTTGCTTATCTTATTGGTAATCCTAATAATTGTAAATTTGCTTATATGAGATAGCTTAAATTGAGCTTTTAATTTGTTAATTTTGAGACAATTATTCTAGGAAAGACATATTGTGAAAAAAACATTGATGGTGAGTTTAATCTATAGGTCAGTAACCCAAGAGGGGTGAGAAAAAGTAACATTTGTTCTCGCAACAAGATTTAGAGGGAAGACAAGTTTGGTTATTGGAAAAGAATTGGTCAAGTTCGAACTATTAAGAATCGTAAAGGAAGAATAGTGATCGGTAAGAAAGATGTCGACCATGAAGATGATCCTATGGAGTACACCATCTATGAATTTCACCTAAGTTAAGATGTCTTTAGTGAATGCTTAGTTGTCTCTATGCTACATATAAAACTTCTAGGAGACATTTGGTAAATTATTGTTTTTTAAATAAATGAAAGCTAATCCGGATTTTATTGCTAGCTTTCAATTTATGGTTCTTTTTTTTTATTGTTGTCTCCTTTATTGCGTATTATTCTAATAATTTGTTGTTCTCTTGTGCTTTTGTTCTTGTTATACTTTGATATATCACTATTGTAGGTCTCTGCTAGACAAATTCTATGAATGATGCACCATATTTTTGTTTTACCATAATCTGTTATCGACTTTTTTAAAAAATATATATATTTTTAAAAATTTTAGTAAGACATGAGCCTCTTGCAAAGTCATAAATTTCACATTTACGTTATATAGTTTTTTTCTTTAGTGATCATCTACAAGGAATAGGGATTGCTATCTTTGACGTAAATATTCATTACTATTATAAGGATAAAAATATTTACAAGAATGAGAGATGCAAGAAATCAGGTGAAGATCTTTACCTATTAGATTGGATGTTCTCTTAAAACAACAATCAAATGAAGTCTTTAGATTTTTTTATGCCTTGAACACAAACTTATACATCTTTTTCTTTTTTCTTATGGCTTATTTGTATGAAAATCACTTCTAGAGCTGGTGCTATTGACAAACCATTGTGAATGGTCAAAATAGTTCTCCATGAACTTGTTAAGCTTTTGGAGACTGCAATTAAGGGTTACCTTTCCTTAATCCCCATTAACATGGAACCTCAACCCAACCTCATCCCATTATTCTAGCTTACATTGAGCTCAATCTTCAAGTAATAAGCTTGGAATTACTACTCTTTTTTTTTTTTTTTTGTAAAGAGTTATGTTGTTTTTTTTTCTTTTCTTGTTTATTTTATTTTTATTTTTGATTATTTTTATATTAAACAAACTTTAGATGCTACTAGAAAGTTGTCCTCTTTAAGTCCAGTAGGCCAAGCTCATTAGGATAATATAAGTGCTAATATTCTACTATTAAATTTGATTCAATTTAATTGATAACTTGATTAGTTGCTTCATAGTCTTTATATGTTAAAATGAAAGTTAAGTTGGGACTTCTTAATTGCCTCTGTTTGGTTTTGTCCTAATGGATACTAGATATGCTTGATTTGGTTAGCCTTTTAATAATGAATTGTTTATTTGTTAAACCGCAGCAAATGACACTCCACATGGTTAAGATATCAACCATAGTCAAGCATATGCATCCTTAGAGGGCAATAATTCAACTAATCATGCCCAATCTCTTGGTAAGTTTTCAAATGCTCATTTTTAATGATACAAAGCTTTAAGTAGGATAAGTAACATAACAGAATGTACTTATGATCTATTATATTTATATATACATATATACATTGTCCGTGCTTGCAGTAAAATGCACTAGATTTGGTTGGATTTGTTAGAGGACTTTAATTTAATGGTTGATAGTGTTTGGAAGCTAAAGTATTTTTGGGTGTAAAGGAAATGTTATAGTTTTGGTGGCCTTTTATTTTTCAAATATGTATTTCCTTTTTTTTTTTTCATTAAAATATATTGAAAGTGTGCAAGTCAAAACCAATTTTTCTTCTTTATTTGTAGCAACTGAGAGTTCAACAAGATCTATTATATTTATGGTAGTTTAATGTTGGTTTTAAGAAATTGAGCTTGTCTAATTATTTAATTTTTGCTTAATTTTTATTTCGACATTTGATTTTGTAAGTAAAATTATTATTTGTTATCTATTTGTTTCAAAGTATGAAAGACCAATATTAAAAGATTTAAGTGAATCCCCCTTTTGTTGCTTCATACATGGTCGTCAAAACCGGCCCGGACCGATCGGTTCGACCGGAACCGGTACTAATGCCGGGCCGGGTCTCACCTAAAACTCGTTTTTAGAACGAACCGACGAGACTCGGGTTGAACCAGGTTGAACCGATTGACCCGGGGCGGTCAAACCGGTTTGAACCGATCGACCCGGACCGGTTGACCTGGATTCAAAAAAATAAAAATAAATAAAAAATAAAAAATTAGAAATTTAAATATTTATTCATACTTTATTATAAAATTTATAAAATATAATCATTAAATCATATTTATTTAATAATTAATTGATGAATTTGATCCAAATATAGATTTAATTGAGTGATTACATATATATTGGTATTTTTAATTAAATTATTCCTTATATTTTTATTTTTCGTGACCTCGGTTCAATCCCCGGTTGAACCCGGTCCGACCCCTGACCCCCTAGCTTGTCCGGGTCAAACCCTGGTCCCATTCTGACAACATTGGCTTCATACATTCTTATTTGAATTTATGCTTCTTTAACCCTTCATGAATTAGGATTAATTTTGGTGCTAGAAGTTCATTGATAGGATAGAATGGAAAGTAATAGCACCTTGAGGAATGGAATTGGTTTTATTAACTTCAAATGTCTATGCTATTGAAGTGAAAATAATTTTATTTTTAAGCAACTTAAAAATATAAGCTACGAACTAACTTTTTTTCAAGAGACGAAATCGGTAGATTATATGAAGTTCGTCTCTTTGAATTATTTTTATCCTAATACTTACTACAATATTATTTTTCCCTTTTTTCTATTCATATCTAATGAGATTGGTTCCGGGAAAATCCACATGCGACTATTTTTTCTGATTTTCTTGAATTGAATTTGCTACTCAATGGTATTTACAGCTTGCTCAACTAACTCGACTAGTAGAACAACTTGTATCAAGTTTTCCCAGTAGTTCAGGTTAGTTATCATGGGTCGTTTTTCATCATCTCATTCGCGTTTTTTTAACATTCAATAATTATATTTACATATTGTGTGACAGCAAATCCAAGTGGAAATACTTCTGCAAGTGCACGAGATACTTCATCAAATCCATCACTTTGAGATGATGGTGACAATAATGAGGAAGAAAATTAAAAACTCAGTCTTTTGTTTTTCGGCTGAAGCAACTGACATGAATAGAGTCAAATTAATGTGATAAAGTGTGTACATATGCTCATTTTGATGTAATTTGGAGTTTGTGCTTATGTTTCTTCTAAGGACACTAAACCATATTGTTTTATGTTTTTTTTTCCTTTAATGCAAGGATAGTCATGGTGATCTTTAAGTAATTTTTATGTTATTAGTTTTTATTACATATCGAGCGCATTGTATGCTCCAAAATGTATTAGTGATATTTATTTATACATAAATTTCATGTGCAGAAGTAATAGTAGTATCAATTATATTGTAATCAACAGGTGTATATTGCTAATTGTGCATATGTTACACAATAAACAAGTATATATTGCCAAATTAAACCGAGTTAAACATTAATCTCTTCTTAATAAGAGTAGCCACGTGTAAACGTCGCTAAATTAAAATAACAACCACATTTAGAAATTACTATTTTAATTGAATACCCACATGTAGACGTCGCCAATGTATTAGAATAGCCACGTTTAAATTGCTGTAAATATGAGATTTGTCACGTTTATAAATCACCATTGTTGTCCAACAAACATATATAAAGCTTACTCAACCTGTGCATGGCCATGGTTAAACATCGCCAATTAAGTAATTTACTTACGTTTACACGTCACTAATAAAAATGTTTACCCACGTTTAAACGTCGCTAATCATAAGTTTCCCTCCTTTTATATTTAGCGGGATGGAGATTAGTCATATTTAGCCATACATAAGTGTGACCAAAACATGATAATAGGTCCATGTTTAAACGTGGCACAACAAAGTGTATTTGGCTGTCAAACTAACATTAGCGACGTTTCAATTTTTAATGTTACTTATCAAATCTGCGATAGACCTTTTGCGACGTCTATAGGCCATGTAAAAAAACGTGACCAAAAATCTTTGGTTACGTTTAATTAATGTTTAGCCACGTTTTTTAGACATAGCCAAAGGCTCATTTTGTTGTAGTGAGAAGTCAACTTTTCCTTCAATTTGTCAAAAGCATGCTTGCAGCTTCATCAAATTCAAATGCCACATCTTTCTACAACAATCTACATAAGGGCTAAGTAATCTTGGAAAAATCTTTAAGAAAGCGCCTATAGCAACCTACACTTCCAAGAAAAGAACAATCTTCCCATACATTTATGAGGCAAGGTGGGATTTAATCACTTCTATTTTAGCCTTATCTACTTCAAGTCCCTAGAAGATAAAATATGTCCTAGAATAAGACCTTGATCAACCATAAAATGACATTTTTCTAATTTAGAACAAGGTTTGTTTCTATGCATTTCTTAAGCACTTTTGTAAGGTTAGTAAGACATGAATCAAACGTATCACCATAGACAGTAAAGTCATCCATGAAAATTTCTATGATATTCTCCACATAATCTGAAAATATACTAACCATATGCCTTTGAAATGTGGCAAGAGCATTGGAAAGTCCAAATGGCATCCTTCAATACGCAGAAGTTCCAAATGGGCATGTGAAGGTGGTTTTCTCTTGATGTTCAGTGCAACTGGAATTTGATGAAAACCTGAACAGCCATCAAGACAACAATAATGAGAATGACCAGCTAATCTTTCAGGCATCTGATCAGTAAAAGGAAGAGGAAAATGATCTTTTCTAGTTGACGCATTTAACTTCCTATAATCAACACAAACCCTCCATCCATTTTGAACAAGAGTAGGCACCAACTTACCATCATAATTTTCTATCATAGTCAAGCCCGTTTTCGTTGGAATGACTTGAATTGGACTTACCCATTTACTATCAGAAATTGGATAGATCATACCCGCATCAAGAAGTTTTAAGATCTCTTTCTTTACCACTTCCATCATAGGTAGATTTAGTCGGCATTGGACTTCCCTTGGAGGCTTACAATTTTCCTCCAATAGGATCTTATGCATGCATGTAGAAGGGCTCAATCCTTTAATATCAGGTATGGTCCATCCAATGGCTTCTTTGTACTCTCTAGGCATCTAAATTAGCTTTTCTTCTTCTAAAGCACTCAGTTTGTTGGAGACTATCACTGCTGAAGTTTCTTTTTTCTATTAGAAAAATGTAATTTAGATGATCTGGCAAAGGTTTCAATTCTAACTTTGGTTCATGTACAATGGAAGGAAGGAGTTTTGTGTTAGAAGAAGGTAATTCAATGTAAGACACATCATACCTTACAGGCTTTAATGATTCAGTTCGCGAACTATATCCCGCAAGTTAGGGGATACCACAAACTTCTTTTCAATCTTCCTTAATTTCCCAACAATAAAAATCCCATCAAGTGCAATTTTCAACTTATCATCAATCAAGTCAAATGTTTTATGTGCTAGTGGGTCAATAACATCCATAATAAAAACAAGAGAGACATCACTAGGATATTTCATGGCATCATATAAATTGAATTTAACAATATCACCATAAAATTCCATAGTAAGTGTACCATCATGCACATCAATTTTTGTCCCAAATGTCTTAGGAAATGGTATCCTTAATAAAATCAGTGATGAATTAAGAGAATCATCGTTTTCCATGTCAAGAACATAAAAATCAATAGGGAAAACCAACCCATTCACTTGCACTAAAACATCTTCTAAAACACCATATAGTTAAACATTAGACCGATCAGCAAGTTGAACAATCACACCTATAAACTTTAAATTTGCCGGCGTACAGGTCTGATAAATAAAGGCTGATGAATTCTGTTTCAAAGCTAACTATGTTGATTAATTCTGTTGAAGGCTAGCTTGATTCACAGTAAAGGCCGGCGGCATTGATTCTGTTTTGGCTAGCCTTAGATATTTATTTTTCCAAACTTACATGAATCTTCTCCAAACTTGTTCTATTTGCAATATAATTCCTTGAAGACCTAAAATATGATATTAAACACACTTAAGTACCAATTCCTCATTGTTTCTTTAAAATCAATTACAATTAAGAATGATTTGTTAAATGAAAAATGAGTATAATCTATCTTTATCAACATGGCATACAAGTACAATTATCTTATACGCAAACTCCCCAACAAAATGGGGTCGATGATTACAAACATCATCATATCATTGATCCTTCTCGCACTATTCGCGTCCATGCCAACCAGCCACCCTCTTTCTGGGTAGATTCCACACTTACTGTTAATTACACCATTAACCGACTCCTATCAATTAATCTTGCTTATAAATCCCCTTTCAAAGTCCTTTACCACATGTATCATTGTCAATAGCTTCATGCTTTTAGTTGTCTCTACTTCCCTAATCTTACCTACTGAGCTTCAACTAAACTATCCACCTACTCCACCCCTTGTACTTTTCTTGGCCACTCTGCTAATCATAATGGTTATCATTTCCTTGATCCTTCTTTGGTAAGGTACATGTAAGTCATCATGTTATCTTTCATAAGATTGAATTTCCCTATACCAGCTTCTCCCATCTCCTACCACTAATGCACTAAACCCCTCTACTCTCATCTTTACCTATACTATTCTTACCCTCCTCTTCTCAACCTGGCAATGATAGCCTTATCCCATCACAATCTTCCTCCCCTTACCTATCCACGCATGTCACTACTTAACCTACAACTTTAACCTCTATGTATACCCCTGTATCTTCTACCTCCTATCCTTTTAATACTTATCCTCTAATTATACATGGCTATCGTTGCTCTCGACCTTCGCCCCCTCTTCCTCCATTCCATCACAACTTGCTCACTTATCTTCAACCATACCCCTCTTGCCCTCCACTACTCCGCCTTTCTCATCCATGTCCACTTGCCACATGCACACAAGATCTAAATCTAGCATCACAAAACCTCATTTCATCCTTGACCTACTCTTTGTGACCCTACAAAGGGTATCAAAATTAAAGAAGAATTTGACTCCCTTTTGAAAAACAAAACTAGAATTTTAATTTCCCCAACACTTACATCAAAATGTTGTTAGTAGAACTTGGAAATTTTGTTTAAAATTCAATACTGAGGGATACATTGAACTCCATGAAGCTCATCTTCTTGCTAAGGATTCACTCAACATAAGGGTTTGACTATACCAAAACTTGTATCCCTATTATCAAACTCTTCACTATTCATTTCATTTTGTCTCATGCTATCTCTTCATTGTTGGATATTTGCCAACTAGATGTCAAGAATGTCCTTCCTCATGGACATCTCACTGATACAATCTTCTTAGTTTTGTCCATCCCTATTACCCAGACTATGTGTGTCAACTACACAAATCACTTTATGATCTAAAGCAAGATCCTCGACGTTAACTCCATCACTTCAGCAATTTTCTCTTACACCTTAAGTTTTGAAAAAGCAAAGTTGACACATACATGTTCATTCTTACTAATGATCCTAACACACTGGTTCTTCTTCTTTATGTGGGTGATAGTATCTTTCTCGATAGTAGCACTCCACTCTTTAGTCCTTACATTTCTATTCTCTCATACCAGTTTGCAATAGAAGACCTAGGTCCCCTTTTCTTCCTCCTAGGAATTCATGTCACTAATACCATGTAAGGCATACACTTGTGTCAATCTTAGCTCATTTTTAACCTTCTCAAACCCCATCACATACATCTATCCAAACTAGTGCCCTTAGCTCTCCATTATTTCCCAACTCCATTGCCTATTGTGAGATTATTGGTGCACTTCAAGACCTCAACTACCTACACAAATATCAACTTTAAAGTAAATCAATTGAATCAATACACACATAATCTATTGAAATTCACAAGTAGGTGACAAAACGTACACTTTGCTATCTTTGGAGCACACCTATACTACCAACATTTAGAGTTTCCATTCAATACCTCATCATCCTCTGTTGTGATAATCTTGGAGCAGTTTACTTGTCAGCTAATCCATTTAGGTCCTAAGATTAGAGGGAAAAGAAGATGAAGGAAATGGAAATAAGTACATTTTGCTATCTTCAGAGCACACCTATACTACCAACTTGCTCATAAATTTAGAGTTTCCATTTAACACCTCATCATCCTCTATTGTGATAATCTTGGAGCAGTTTACTTGTCAGCTACTCCTATTTAGGTCCCAGAATTAGAGGAAGAAGAAGATGGAGGAAATGGAAAAAATACAGAGGAAAAAAAAGGAAAACAAAAAGGTTTGATTGTCAAATTGTTTAAGAATCTGAAATCACTTGGAATATTTTGCAATTAGGGGTCTGTTTAGATGGTTTAGATTTCATCTTTATCTTTATTTGCATTTGCATTTGCATCTTATCCATATCTTATGTGTATCTAGTTTGTTTAATCTTTTTTTAGTAAAGCCATGTGTTTTTTATCTGCATTTGTTTCTTGATAAATAGTTGTTTGTCATTTGCACACAGACGAAATAAACCAACCCTAGATATTAATCTTGTTTCTTTTTTTTTTTTCCTTTTCCCTCTTTCTTTTATTTTTTTTTAAATAAATTTTTAAGTTGAAATTGGAAGATAGTATTTAAATTGAATAGTTATCATTATTTTTTCACTAATATTAGACATCACAATAACAATAAAGGAGGAAAGACATTGTGGACATCTATGGCATATGACTAGGTATTATGAAACTTTTAAAGTCTCTCTTTGAATTTTTATTCTTCAACTATTTTTATTTCTTTTGTTGAAATGGAAGAAATGTTATATATGACACAATCATGCTAGATAACATTATTTATTTAATCCTTTTATTAACTAAGTATGAGAATTCATCTGGTTTGTAATAAGAAAAATGAGAGAAATAAAAAAGAGTCATAAAGTTATCCTCAATAAAATAGTATTACAAAACAAATATACAAATAAATAGTTTGTAAAGAAGGGTAAGAGTGTCATTGATTAAAAATAAGAAGGTTTTATGGTCAAAACCTAAATTATATTTTTTGTTTTATCACATGGCATGAAGATTGCCGACCTTGGCTTCCAAGCCGTCGGCGTTGAACCCGTGCCCACCTTGTAAGCCCCTAGATTTTTTCGATAATATTAGCAAACCCTAAGAACCGGAAGTCAAAACGAAACCCTAAAGTTGACCTAGTTATATGTTAGTCTAGTGAATCTAGATCCGGCAATTCCGTGTTCTTTAACCCTAGAAAAAGAAATTGAGATAATTGTGGATTATGGTTCATAATTATATAGGGAAACTTAAAAATATCAGATTCGTAATTTTCAAGTGTCCTTTGGATCAAATGGGGATCAGTTTTCAAAAATCGTGCCCCGGTGCACCGGATAGTGAAAATATTCCGACAAACCAATAGATTTGTAAAAATATAAGGTTTTCAAAAATATCAGTTTTAGAATTTTTCGTTAACTAAAAATATCATATATAGCTTATTTACGCGTATTTTATTTACTATCGGTATTTTAATTGTCTAGTCTACTATTTATAATACTTTTCTACTATTTATTTCTATTCATCTATCTCTACTTTTTCTTACACTCTATTGTTACTCTCATACCTATACCTTACAATTTACCTTCCCCATACAACTTTAATCACATCATACTTTACATATTACTTCTTTTATTTACAAAACAACAAATTTAATCAATTTTTCTCTCTCCCTATAGCCTTGCCGTCCACTCCTTCCCCTTATCACTCTCAATTTGTTTTTTTTTTCAATTTATTTAATTACGTCTAAATTCCACTCCAAAAATCTATAAATACCCCCTTCCTCCTTCATTCTTTCACACAACTTATTTCCTACTAAAACTCTCCCAAAATTACTCCACAAAATCACTCTCCCAAAATCTCTCCTAAGCTCTCTCTTTTCATTAGAAAACCAAGTCCCACATAATACTACAACCCATTTTTTTTTCAACCAACATATAACCTTGGGTAAAAGTTTCTTCCATATACTCATCATGTTCATATAACTTAACATGAGTTTAGTGTATGTTTCTTAAACTCATTGAGTTAAAGAAGCAACAATTTATTCATGTTTTGTTTTTGTTCATGTTTCTATTCTTTTTTATGTTATTTTTATGTTGTTATTATTATTTATTCTAACCTAACTTATATAAAGTATTATGTATATTATGTATATATATTTATTTAGGGCATATAAGCTCATTTGTTATTTATTTACTTTCAAGTTATGCAATTTACTTATTTCATATGGTTATTACGACTAGTCTTTCTAGTCTTAACTTTTCCATATCAAGTCAAAACAATTTTCTTTCTTTGCTTTTCTTTCCTTTTGAGGACTAGTCTATCTTAGTCCCGGGATACCTTGATGAAGCTAAGGTTCCCAATACTTGACTTTATTTTCATGCTCTTATTTTATTTATCTTATTTATGTTGTTTTTATTTTTCTCATAGTTATATTCTCATTCATGCATGAACATGTTGATATTGTCTCAACCATAATGAAAATAAGTTTTCTTAAGTAATAAAAATAAACTCTCTTTAAAAATAAATTTTGTCACATAAGAAATTATTTCTCCTTAAAGACTTAAAGTTTTATCTTAATAAATATTTTCTAAGGTTAGACAAGTTTAACTCATGTTTTAGTAATAATACCATTTTACTAATAGAAATAAAGTTATCAAACTCTCTTTTAAACTAATGAAATAAAGAAAAATTCTTTAAACTTAATTCTTTGTTTAAACAAAGGCTTTCTTAAACTCATGTATAAAGTTTTCATCAATATATTAAGGTTTAGATAAGTTTTACAAAATTATTAAGGAATAACCTTTCTAATGGTAAGCTTTACTTAGGAAATAAAAATAATAAATAACTTATAAAATTATTGATATTATTCTTTTAAAGTAAATCAAAACTTTAGAAAAACTTTAGAACATATAACCATGAAATACTTAGAAAAGCTATGTTTTCCAAACCACTAGAAATAAATTATGTCTTAAAAGATGAAAACTTCTTTTTGAAAATTTAATTATTCTCAATAACTAAGAAATGGAGTTAAAGAAGGAAATACTCACTTATGATAATTTAGGAAATTTTTCAAAATAAAGCCAATTTCTTTTCAAGTTTTAAGCTTATCTCACCTTTAAGACACATTGTTTTATAAGATCATTGTCGAGACAAACCACTAAATTCATGCATATGGTTTGATTATATAATATATATATGTATTCAAGGTATTTTTCAACCGTACAATATATCTATATTTTGTACAAGAGTTCTTGAATGAAGAAAAAGTTTGAAAACTTAAGTTTTGAAATTGGAATTTTCGTATCAAATCTGTACGTTACTATTCTGAGACCCAAATGACTTCTTTTGATAAAAATAAGCTTAGAAATAGATAGATCTTTTCGAGTAGGTAGAAATCGGTATATAATATGCGAAATTCCGAGTTAAAATGAGCAAGTTATGGCCATTTTAAGTTGGAATTTCCATTTCATACGATTTTTACGAATTCTCTAAGATAGAATTATAGAATTTGAATAGATCTTGGATGAAATACTCATGTTGGGTATTTCTTTTGTTTAGGTGTTGATGATCACGTTCTTATCTTCCCCGAAGATTACTTTGACTCCTAGATCGCTATGGACAAGTGAGTTTCTTTTACGCTTATGTATTCACGCATGTGCTTGTAGAATAAAGCACTAGATGTTAGGAAAAGATAAAATTGATATGCATGTGGGATATCATGGGAACTATGTATGTGAATCGTTGTATGCGATTAATAAATAATAAGTATATCGGCACCCGATTTGTGATTGATATAAATGTTCCATGTATGTATTGTCATATGTGCAAATATTGTTTGATCGCTTTAAATGAATTAATGTCATATTGAAATACCCATATAATAAATTGCTCATGCATATCACTTAGAATATCATTTCGAAGTTTTGTTACTACTACTCAGCGTGGGACCGGTAAGGTAAGCTATCTAGCTACATCTTGAGGGTTAGGACGTTCAGGGAATACAGCCTCAAGGTGTACCCGAGCCGGATCGATCGATTTGGGTATAGAAGGCCCGAGGACTAGTAGTACGGTTCATTGGAACCCCAGACGCATGCAAACTTGAAGGAGGTCGTTCGGGGCTTAGTTCAAAGCATTCCCTAACTACCGATGGAGGGGTAAATCCATCATACATACGAAACCGGATAGTCGTATGTAATGTTTGATCATATGGTTGTTGCATTTCATATGCTTGAATTAATAAACTTGGTTGATTGTTTGTTATGAGTACTTTGCGTAAGGAATATCTCACTAAGCAAGTTATGCTTATACTCTTATAGACTTTTGATAATGCAGGATTATCTTTTGCACTCGAGACCACCTTTATTCCCCGAGTAGAATCCTTATTTTGGGAAGCTTTTGGAGGAATTCTGTTTTGGAGTCTAAGAGTAGATTTCTTCTAAAATCTTCTAGCTTTAGTTACTTTATCTTTATTAGAACCATGTTGTTGTTATCAGGGGAATGCCCCTTAGAAGATGTAAGACTTTGTATTTTTTTTAATGCAATATATTAAGTGATATTTTGTATGTTCCGCTGCCAATATCTTAAAATGCATTAGTTCACCGGTCTCCTTTGATGTGAATGTACGCCTTGTACCGATATAGAAACTTTCGAGTGACTAAGGTAGTCATTCTTAAGTTTTAATATTGTGTACGGCGGCTGTCACGTTTAGGGTACTCATTGGGGCATGACACCGCCGGCCTTCATGGTAGAAAATTTGCTCGAAAGCAGATGGCTGCTAACTTTTAAACATACACCACTAGCCTTCATTCTAGGCTACCAGCCTTCTTGCCAATGTATGTGTACGGAAATTGAAGAGTTACAAGTTTCCTTTATAACCTAGATTATGTTTTCTTCTTTAAAACTCATTCTTAAACCTATAAACCTCTCTAAACTCTCTCTGTTTATGATCTTAACATCATAGGAGATCAAGGATCCAAAGTTAAGTTAGCTGCAATGGAGTTCATAGACTATGCCGGTATTTGGTGGGATCAATTGGTGATTAATCGGCGTAGGTATGGTGAATAGCCTATTTGAACATGGGAGGAAATGAAAGTTATAATGAGAAAAAGATACATTTCTAGTTACTATCATAGAGATTTGTGCATAAAGTTGCAAAATTTGACTCAGGATTTTATGAATGTGGATGACTATTACAAAGAAATGGAAGTGGCCATGATTAGGGCTAAAGTGGACGAAGATCAAGAAGCTACAATGGCTAGACTCATTGGTGGATTGAACAAAGATATTGTTGATATTGTAGACTTATAGCACTATGTGGACATGGAAGAATTATTACATAAAGCTATTAAAGTTGAGAAGCAATTGAAGTCTAAGGAGAAATCAAGTTATGGTTCATCTTCTAAATCTTCTTAGAAATCCAAGTGGAAAGATTACAAAGAATTTCAAAGTCTAAAGAAGATAAGAAGGATAAAGAATCAATTTCATCTTCAAAAGGTAAATCTGAAACTAAATCATCTTCCAAATCATGTGATATTAGATGTTTTCAGGTGCCAAGGATATGGACATATTGCTTCCCAATATCCAAATCAAAGGGATATGGTGATTCTAGAAAGTGTTGATGTAGAAAGTGTTACTTCCAGTGACAATGATATACCACAATTAGAAAACTGTAGTGATGTTGAGTATAAAGGACCAGTGAAGGGTGAGCCTTTGGTTACTAGGCAAACTCTCAATATTCATCCTAAGGATGATGGTGATGAGGTACAGCGTGAACATATCTTTTACACCAGATGTCATGTCAATAACAAGGTCTATAGTTTGATAATTCATAGTGGAAGTTGTATGAATGTGGCAAGTACCTTGTTAGTTGATAAGCTTTGAAGACTTCAAGGCATGAAACACCCTATAAATTGTAATGGTTGAGTGATTGTAGGAAAGTCAAGGTGACTAGGAATGTTTTAGTTACATTTTCAATTGGCAAGTACTATGATAAGGTTAAATGTGACATGGTGCCAATGCAGGCTTGTCATATTTTATTAGGGCGACCGTAGCAATTTGATAGGAAGGTTAGACATGACGGCCATAAGAATCATTATTCTTTCATGTTAAGACATGACGGCCATAAGAATCATTATTCTTTCATGTTAAATCAGAAGCTTGTAATTCTAACACCTTTAAAGCCATGGGAGGCTTGTGAAGATCAACTGAGAATTGCAAAGGAATTTAAATTGAGAATAAACACTTGAGTGATCAAGAGAAAAGTGAGAAAAAGGGTGACAAACACACTAGTGAGTAATGAGTGTGAAACACGAGTGAGTGGTATTGCTAAAACAAGTGAGGCTAAGAGTGTTATGAATTCGAAATAGCAACTACTTGTACTTATGTACAAGGATGTTTACTTTTATTGATGAACTTAACCAATCTGTTCCTAGTGTGGTTGTGTCTTTGTTGTGAGATTAAAAAATGATTTCTTGAAGAGACCAAGTGGATTGCCCCATTTGAGAGGCATTAAGCATCAAATAGACTTCCTTCCTGGAGCTTCAATTCCCAATAAGCCAGCATATCGAGCAAATCTAGAGGAAACAAAAGAGATACAAAGGCAAGTTGTTGAATTGATGGAGAAAGGGTTCGTAAGAGAGAGCTTTAGTCCATGTTTGGTTCATGTAATTCTTGTGCCCAAGAAAGATGGAACATGGTGCATGTGTGTGGATTGTCGAGCAATCAACAAGATTAAAATAAAGTATAAACATCCTATACCTAGACTTGATGATATGCTTGATAAGTTATATGTGCATGCTTGTTTTCTAAGATTGATTTTAAAAATAGATATTACCAAATTTGCATGAAAGAGGGAGATGAGTGGAGAACTGCTTTCAAAACTAAATATGGTGTTTATGATTGGATGGTAATGCCACTTGGGTTATCAATGCACCAAGTACTTTTATGAGGTTGATGAATCATGTTCTGCATGTTTTCATTGGCAAATTTGTTGTTATATACTTTGATGATATATTAGTCTACAAAAAAAAAATATTAGATGAGCATGTTCAAGACTTTTTTGAGGTTTTTTAGTGTCTTAAGGGAAAATAGATTGTATGACAATTTAAAGAAATATACTTTTTGCATGAAATCTGTTATTTTCCTAGGATTTGTTGTGAGTGCAAGTGGATTTTTGTTGATGAAGAGAAGGTGAGGGTGATTAGGGAGTAGGAAATACCTAAAAATGCAAATGAGGTTAGAAGTTTTCATAGTTTAGCAAGTTTTTAGAGGAGGTTTGTAAGGGATTTTAGTTCTATAACAGCTCCTTTAAATGATCTTGTTAAGAAGAATGTGGAATTTAAATGAACTGAAAAGCATGAAAGAGCTTTTAACATTTTGAAAGATACATTAACTAATGATCCTTTGCTTGTTTTGCCTAATTTTGATAAGGTTTTTGAAATTGAGTGTGAAGCGTCGGGGAAAGGTATTGATAGTGTTTTAATGGAGGATTCTAAGCCGATTGCTTACTTTAGCGAGAAGCTTAGTGGTGCGCATTGAATTATCTAACATATGATAAAGAATTATATGCCTTGGTGAGGACATTGCAAACATGGAAACACTATCTATGGCCAAAGGAGTTCATCGTTTATTCGGACCATGAAATCTTGAAGTATTTAAAATCTCAAGGTAAGCTTAACAAAGACATGCAAAGTGGTTGGAGTTCGTTGAGACCTTTCCTTATGTGATTAAGTATAAGCAAGGCAAGGAGAACGTAGTGGTTGATGCATTATCAAGAAGGTATGCACTTTAAACTTATTTACATGCCAAATTACTTGGTTTTGTGTTTATTAAGGATATTTATGAGAATGATGCTGATTTTAACCAAATTTGGAGTGCTTAGTCTAAGCATGCCTTCACTGATTTTTATAGGCATGAGGGGTATTTGTTTAGAAAGAATGGTTTGTGTTCCCAAATTTTCTTTGCGTGAATTGCTTTTAGTGAAACACATGGAGGTGGATTGATGGGTCATTTAAGTGTTAAAAAGACTTTGGATATGTTACAAGAACATTTTTATTGGCCAAACACGAAACATGATGTGCAAGCTCTTTATGAAAAATGTATTACCTCTAAACAGGCTAAATCCAAAGTGATGCCACATGGGTAATATACTCCTTTACTTGTGCCTAATCAACCCTGGACTGATATTTCCATGGATTTTATTTTGGGGTTGCCTATATATCAAAGTGGAAAATATAGCATATTTGTTGTCATGGATAGATTTAGTAAGATGGCTCATTTTATTGCTTGTCCTAAAACTAATGATGCAACTCATATTGTTGATATGTTTTTTAAAAAAGAAGTGTGTTTGCATGGACTGCCAAAAACAATTGTGAGTGATAGGCATGTTAAATTAAGTCACTTTTGGAGAACTTTGTGGAGTAGATTAGGAACAAAATTGTTGTTTTCTACTGTTGCACATCCACAAACTAATGGACAAACTAAAGTAGTTAATAGGAATTTACTACATTGTTGCATGCAGTAATTTAAAGAAATTTGAAATAATGGGAACAATGTTTGCCACATGTTGAGTTTGCATACAATCGGTCTGTGCATTTCACTACGTCTTATCCTCCATTTGAGATTGTCTATGGGTTTAATCTTTTGACTCCCTTAGATATTCTTCCTTTGCTAACTAATGAATTTGTTGATCTTGATGGAAAGAAAAATGAAGATTTTATTAGAGATTTGCATGCAAAAGTTAAAGCTAACATTGAGAAGAAAAATAAGCACTATGCTAAGCAAGCCAATAAGGGTCGAGTCAAAGTTATTTTTCAACCCGAAGATTGGGTTTGGGTTTATTTGAGAAAGAAAAGATTTCCTGCTCAAAGAAAGTCCAAGTTACAACCAGAGGAGATAGACCCTTCCAAGTGTTGGAGCGCATAAATGACAATGCATATAGACTAGATCTACCTAGTCAATATGGTAATATTAATGCTACTTTTAATGTTGCTAATCTTTTTTATATGATGGAGGAGATTCGAGGATGAATCCTCTTGAGAAAGGAGGGAATGATGAGGATTATGTAGCACTAACTCCAAAGGAAACAACAAAATTCAAAGATCCATTGCAAGATATTGGAGTACCGATGATTAGAGCAAGAGCAACGTGGATGAATGAAGCTCTACATGGATTGATTCAAGAGATTGAAGATAACCAACAAGACTCCAATATAACATATAAACTTGTTAACTTAGAAATGGATGTTGAGAGTAAAGGCTGCCAGCTTGCTGTTGAGAAACATCGGCCTTTACTATAGATAGGTGCATTGCCTCTAACGTCGCCGTAATGGATTCTATGTCGCCTGCGTAGGCACTTAGTTGTCACGCCTCAAAGGATATCTTGAAAGTAACAGTCTGTCACATTCAATATTAAAGCTTAAGTATGACAACCTTAATCATTCCCAAAGCTAATATATTAAATGTAAGGCTGTTTTTACAATTTTAGTGGACCATACTTTGAAATATGAAGTTTAAGAGATACAGTAACAATTAAGAAATGGAAATCATAATATTAATTCATAGATATAAGGTCTTACAAGGATCTTAGGGGCATTCCTCGGCCAAAAGTACACTAACAAAGCTATATCGTATACAAGAAGTTTTCACTAGAAGTCTACACCTACACTAGTGTTGGACTTCATCCAAAAACTCCTTAACCAAAAAAGGGATACCTTGGTACATGCCCACGTGGCTTCAGCCAAAGGTAGGAATACTACAACAAATAGCTATAAGGGTATAAGCTACTAGCTTAGTGAGAATTATTTCACAATAAGTATACTTGAATAACAATAATCAAATAAGTTATTTAACAACCAAGTAAAATGCAACAACCACATGAGCATACAAGACATATGATTTTTCGGTAATCATATGTTGAATGGATTTATGCCCTCCATTCGGGTTAGGGATGGCAATTTATATGCTTCTAACCAAACGTCCGAAGCTTTACTTAATGTACTTCTAGACCAAATGTCCTGAAGGTTTAATTAATGTGCTTCTAACCAAATGTCCCGAAGCTTTAATTAAGATCCAACGATCGTACCACTACCCCTTTCCCCTCCAAGGATAGTGATCTCATGTAATGTGACTCACAAGTGATATGCATGATTTTAGTTTAATTAAAGGCTCATAGCATAATTATTAACAATTTAAGGTGACCATAGAATTTCGAACAAATCAAGTTCTAAAATAAATCGAGTATGGATTATAATCAATTCTCATCTCGATATTCTTATCATTTATTCAAACAATATTACATGCATGCCATTCAATCTTTTCCTTAATTATAGTGCTTCTAGACTACAAGCACAATCAAGTAAGATAAGTTATTGAAATAAAACTCACTTGGCCATGGATTCACGGGTCTTCAATCAAAGTAGTCTTTTGGATACGGGAGATCTTCCTCACAATCACCTAAACATGAAAATACCCATAATGAGTATTTCTTGATAGTTCTATTGAAATTTGATAAAACTATGTCATTAATTTTGTCAAAATTCGTATGGAAGATAACTCAAACTTAAAATGGCTATAACTTGCTCATTTTAACTCGGAATTACGCATATAATATACCATTTTCTACCTATTCAAAAAGATCTATCCATTTCTAAGGTTATTTCTATCAAACAAGGTCTTTTAGTTCAAAAAACATGGGTGACTAGATTCATAAGGAAAATCTCAACCTAAAAACAATCATTTCAAATATTCAAAAATCCTTTGATAATTACTTAGTTATCAATATAGATTGAAAACTCCTTTTTATACATATACAAACTCATATCTCATGCATGATTCAAGTTTTTTTTGTCAAATTATGACTTTATGAAAAACAATGTCTTTTGAAACTATGAAAAATCAAAAGTTAAAAATTTTCCTTTTGTAAATCCTTGAGATAAAACCACAACTTTTTAGTTTATTTAAAATGAGTATCTTTATGTTCTATTTAGTAGTTTCTTCGGTGGTTTTCATAAAAATAAACTTTTAAATTTTTCTTTAGAAAAATCTCTCACTAATGTTGTTTGTACTATAATTTCTCAAGTATCATTTTGATAATTATTTTGATCTTCTAACTTGACTCAAAGTTTGTTTATTTCTTTGTTAGGGAGTTTATTTTAAATTTATTTTTTAAGAAAATTTTGTATAACAAAAAATTATCAACATTTAAAATAAATTTAGCAAAAACAAGCCTTCTTATGGTTTTTTTTAAAAGACTTTTTCAAAATAGAATAGTTTTGCTAAATTATGGTAAGTTCTCTTTGATTTTTGGGAAAGTAAAGTTTGTTGAAATAAAATCCTAAGCTTCATTTGGAAATTCTTATAATATGAATTCATTTTAGAACAGTTTAGTTTTTATCTTTGTGTTTTAGACAACAATAATGAATATGAGCATGAATATGATGATATTTACAAGAAAAAATAGAAATTAAATAAAATAATAAGAAACTTAATATAAGTTCAAATATTGGGAGTCTTAGCTTCATCAAGGCTCTCGGGAAAAATAATAAATTCAGTCCCCAAAAAAGAAAAGAAAGAAAAAAAAGTTGTTTTGACTTGATAAGGACAAGTCTAAGACTAGAAACTAGTCTTAAAACATTAAAATAAATAAATTGCAAAAACATGTGAGCTTTTTTGCTCTAAAAGACATATATACATATATAGCTACATGGATATATTTAGTTAGATATAAATATGGAAGCACAATAACAACAATAATATGAACAAAATAACAACATAAGAGAATATGGATTCATGAACAAGAACAAAACATGAACATAAAGTAGCTTCCATAACGTATAGTTTAGGAAACATACTTTATGGTCATGTTAAGTGATGAAAACGTGACTTGTTGATCAAGAATAGACCTGCTTGGATGCCACTTGGACCCGCTTCAAGGACTCGGGCTAAGCGATTCAAAGAAGCACTCAACGGTTTGGTTCGAACTGTTCTAGAGGAGTTGCACACCATCCGGGATGATCCTAAACTAATCAATATCATCAAGACAAGCTTGAGAATGAACCAAATCATGAATCAAGCAAACTGGGGCATAGCTAGACTTTACACCACCAGCCTACTTGATTGAAGACAGCTTAGAAAACATTAAATTCGAATGGCTTATGTTGGATTACTCAACACCGCCGGCCTTGAAGCTTACGCCGCCGATGTAGGAACTTAAGCCACCGGCCTTTATGCCGGCGCATAAAGTTGCTTGGGATTTTAATTCCAATTTAAGGCCTAGCTCTATATTTATGGCTACCAGCTTTGTATTTATGGCCTCCAGCTTTTATTATGTAACGGTTTTTTTTTTTAATTTGTCTTTTGGTTTTCCTTCATATAGTTATATAAACTCCTTTAGGTTGTATGAACAAAATCAAAATACATTTTATGAAAATTGAGAGAATTTCTCTTTGGTTCTTGACGAAACTAATTCTGAACTTATCAAATCTAATCCGTGGCATTCACTTTCGACTTATCAATCGAGATTTCCATCTTTCGATCATGGCGTCTTCACTTTATACCAAGGTTCTTCTCTCTTTATAGCAACGGGTCGTAGTCTCCACACAAACACAAAATGGGAATTGAAATGAAACAAATTGATATCGGGTTTCGTCATAGATTGGCGTGATTCATATTAGTTGTATCAGAGCTAGGTTTGTTTGAGGTTTGCCTATCCTTTCTTTGATTAAAGATTCAATCTTTAGGGTTTTCAAAGGTACGTTCTTTAGTTTTTGTCAAATCTTGATTGAATCAAAGATTTGATCTTGATAGTCATAGTTGTGATTTAAAAAAAAAAAAGAGAAAGTATAAAACAAAAAATTTGTGTAAAAAAATACAAAAAAAAATTTGGTAGATTGAAATTCTTAAGAGATTTGTCACAAATAGTTGTTCAATTGATTAGGGGTGTCAAAAAAATTGTTTCTTGCTTAGTTTTAACACTCCATTACTATTGCTTGACCTAATTTTTCATTCATCTTCTTCCTTGATAAGTTGGATTGATTCCATTGATTAGATCATGAATTTTTCGAATTAGTTCTTAAAGAACTAAAAGAGGAATTTGAGAGAGGATCAAAATCTGATTTTTGTGTGAAAATACGAGAGTTTTAGTGATTCATCTTGTTGAGTGTAAACACGTAAGGAAGCGATCTATGAGAAATTATTTTATTGCTAACATTGTTTCTTACAAGTAAAAAAAATGTCTAAACAGGGTGTTCCTGAGGTAAGCAGAGTGGAGTTGATACAAAATCAATTTTGGAGTCTTTATCTGCTGAGATGAGGAGGATGTTTAAGGAAGGGATGGATGAGCTCAATGAGAAATTAGACAAAGGTATGGAATAATCAAGGAATGCTCCTCGAGCCAATAGAGGTAGACTTCCTAAAAGAGGAGTTTAGGTGTCGGATCGAGAATATGAAGGAGCATGTTTTGAAGAAGAATTTGATAGGGCTTCTGTTGAAAGTAACAAGTATTATGGAGGAAGGTATAGAGGAGTTAGGAATCAGGAGGATGATTATCTTGGAAACATAAAGATGAAGATTCTGCCATTTCAGGGGAGAAATGATCCTAAAGCCTATCTTGAATGGGAAAAGAAAGTTGACTTGGTGTTCGATTGCCACAACTATTCTGAAGCCAAAAAGGTAAAACTTGCTCCTACTGAATGTTATGATTATGCCATTGTTTGGTGAGATCAATTGTTGTTGAATAGAGAAGAAATAGAGAGACACCAATAGAAACTTGGGAAGAAATGAAAAGAGTAATGCATAAGCGGTTTGTACCATCTCATTACCATAGAGATTTGTTTAATAGGTTGCAAAACCTTAAGCAAGGTAATAGGAGTGTAGAGGAGTATTTCAAGGAGATGGACGTGACAATGATTAGGGCAAATGTGGCTGAAGACCGTGAGGCTACAATGGCTAGATTTTTGGCAAGATTGAATAGGGATATTCAGAATGTAGTAGAATTACAGCACTATGTTGAGTTGGATGATATGGTGCACATGGCAATTAAAATTGAGAACCAACTCAAGAGGAAGGGTAGTGGTGCATCCCGATTTGATTCTAATGCAGGTTCATCCAGTTACAAATCAAAATACTGGAAGAAAGAGGAGAAGCAACCAATTTCAAAGCCAAAATCTGAGTTTAAATATGACATGACCAACTCTGGAACTCAAGGTAAATTTGATTCTTCTACTCAAAGAAATCGAGATATAAAATGTTTTAAATGTCAAGGCATGGGTCACATTGCTAGCCAATGCCTAAATAGATGTGTCATGATCATACGTGATGGGGAGTATGAAACTGAAGGAGAAAGTGAGGATGATGAAATGCCACCTTTAGAGGATATTAGTGATGAGGAAGCTACTGAAGGTAAACTAGTGGTTGTAATGAAGCGTGCTTTGAGTGCACAGGTGAAAGAAGAAACTAATGTACAAAGGGAAAATATTTTCCACACTTAGTGTTTTATTGGTGATAGTCTTTGCAATTTGATTATTGATGGTGGTAGCTGCACAAATGCTGTTAGTTCTTTCATTGTAGACAAGTTGGGGCTTAAAACTACTAAACATATGAGTCCTTACAAATTACAATGGTTGAATGATAGTGGAGAGACCAAGGTGACTAGACAAGCTAAGATTGCTTTTCGCATTGGAAGGTATGAAGATGAAGTGTTGTGTGATGTTATACCAATGCAGGCTTGTCATATATTGTTAGGAAGGCCATGGCAATTTGATAAAAAGGTGATTCATAATGGCTTTTCAAATAAATATACACTTGTTCATCATGGTAAAAGCTACAGTCTCAAACCAATGACTCCTAAATAGATTTATAAAGATCAAATGCAATTGCAACAATCTTGTGGGAAACACCAAGAGAGTGATAGGCAAAAAGAGAGTGAGAGCATAAAAGAAAAAGAAAATAAAAAGGAGAGGAAGGCTAGCATGAGTGAGAGAGGCCAAGTCAAAAGGGGATCGACTTTGGTGGTGAGCAAAAGGAGAGTATAGCCTTGCAAAAGGAGAGTTTTATGGCTAGAGTGAGTGTTGTGAGGCGAGCATTGGTAATGAAATAGCCTATGCTGTTGATAATTTACAAAGAAACTTGTTTGAATATTAACAAGTTACCTGACACTTTGCCTAATGTTGTTGTATCTCTTTTGCAGGTTTATGAGGTTGTCTTTCCTAGGAAATCCCTAGAGTATTACCTCCAATCCGTGAATAGAGCACCAGATCGATTTTGTACCCAGAGCTGCAATTCCAAATAAACCGGCTTATAGGAGCAATCCTGAGGAGACTAAGGAGCTTTAAAGGCAGGTTCAAGAGCTTGATGGAAAAAGGGTACGTGAGAGAGAGCAAGAGTCCATGAGCAAAAGGGTACTAAGGGTACCGATGATTCTTATGCCTAAGAAGGATGGATCATGGAGGATTGTGTTGATTGCCGAGCCATCAACAATATCACGGTAAAGTATCGTCATCCCCTTCCTCGCTTAGATGATATGTTGGATGAATTGCATGGCTCATGTGTGTTTTCTAAAATTGATTTAAAGGGATTATCATCAGATTAGAATGAAGGAAAGAGATGAGTGGAAAACCGCATTCAAAACAAAGTATGGTTTATATGAATGATTAGTTATGCCCTTTGGTTCAACTAATGCACCAAGCACTTTCATGAGATTGATGAACCATATTTTGCGTACTTTCATTGGAAAGTTTATGGTTGTTTACTTTGATGATATTCTAATCTATAGCATGAACTTGGAAGACCATGTGAAACATTTGAAATCTGTTCTTGATGTGCTTCGAAAGGAGAGATTATTTGCTAACCTTAAGAAGTGCACTTTTTGCACAATAAGCTTGTATTTCTTGGTTTTGTTGTTAGTGCATAGGGAATACAAGTAGATGGAGAGAAGGTTCATGCTATCTAGGAGTGGCCTAGTCCAACAAACGTGAGTCAAGTGAGAAGTTTTCATGGACTAGCTAGCTTCTAAAGGAGATTTGTGAAGGACTTCAGTAGTATTGCCGATGCATCACTGAAGTTATCAAAAAGAATGTGGCTTCAAATGGGGGGAAGATCAAGAGAAAGCTTTCAAGCTAATAAAGGATAAGCTTACACATGCTCCTTTACTTGCTTTGCCTGATTTTACTACAACTTTTGAAATTGAATGTGATGCTTTAGGTTTAGGGATTGGAGCAGTGGATGCAAGAAAGACGACCCATTGCATACTTTAGTGAAAAGCTAAGTGGGGCAGTCCTGAAGTACCCTACTTATGATAAGGAACTATATGCATTGGTTAGAGCCTTCGAAACCTGGTAGCATTACTTGTGGCCGAAGGAATTTGTGATTTATACGGATCATGAATCTTTAAAGCATTTGAAGGGCCAGCAAAAATGAACAAAAGACATGCACGTTGGATGGAGTATATTGAGACATTTCCTTATGTCATTCGTTACAAGCAAGGTAAGGAAAACATTGTTGCTATGCGCTTTCTTGTAGGTATGTTTTGATTTCCATACTTGATTTTAAGTTGCTTGGTTTTAACATATTAAAGATTTGTATGCTGTAGACCAAGATTTTGCTGAAGCTTATGCTAAATGTGAAAAGACTGCCTATTGATGGTTATTTGTTTAGAAAAGGAAAATTTTGTGTTCCAGATTGTTCAATCACGGAGTTGCTGGTGAAGGAAAGTCATAGTGATGGTTTGATGGGACATTTTGGGGAAGCTAAAACTTTATCTGTTTTATAGGAACATTTTTATTCCCCAGATGAAAAAAGATGTTAAGAGGATTTGTGAGAAGTGTATCACTTGTAGGCAAGCTAAATCCAAAGTACAACTACATGGTTTGTACACACCGTTGCCTATTCCCACTGAGCCTTGGTTGATATTTCGATGGATTTTGTGTTAGGATTGCGTAGGTCTAAAAGTGTAAAGATTCTATCTTTGTGGTTGTGGATTGATTTTCTAAAATTGCACACTTTATTCCATGTCACAAAACTGATAATGCTTCTCATGTTGCATATTTTTTCTTTCGAGAAATTGTATGTTTGTATGGTATGCCTAGGATAATTGTTTCTGATAGGGATACAAAGTTCTTAAGCTATTTTTGGAAGACCTTGTGTGTAAGTTAGGAACTAAATTATTGTTTTCTACTACTTGTCATCCACAGTCTGATGGTCAAACTAAAGTAGTAAATAAGACTTTATCGACATTGTTAAGGGCTATTATAAAGAAGAACATCAAACTTTGGGAGAAGTGTTTACCACATGTTGAGTTTGCTTATAACGTACCATTCATTCTGCTACTAAGTATTTACCATTTGAGATTGTGTATGGTTTTAATCCGTTGACTCCATTGGATTTGTTGCCTTTACCTGTTTCTGAATTTGTTAATTTATATGGTAAAAAGAAAGCGAAGTTTGTTAAGCAGATTCATGAAAAGGCTAGGATTAACATTGAAAGGCGTACTGAACAGTATGCTAAGCAAGCTAAAAGGGGATGACGTCAGATGGTATTTAACTCGGTGATTGGGTTTGGTTACATATGTGAAAGGAATGATTTCCTGAGCAAAGACATTCCACGTTACTTCCAAGAGCGATGGTCCTTTTCAGGTCTAGAGCGCATCACTGACAACGCTTACAAGCTTGATCTACCAAGTGAGTTTTTTGTAAGTGCTACATTTAATGTTTCTCATCTGAGTCCTTTTGATGCAGGTGATGAAGATTTGAGGACAAATCCTTCTCAAGAGGAAGGGAATGATGAGAACGTGGCTCGTAAATCAAGAATAAACCCGCTTGTGATGCCACCTAGACCCGCTTCAAGGATTTAGGTTAAGCAATTCAAAGAAGCACTCAACGGTTTGGTTCGAATAGTTTTGGAGGAGTTGCACACCATCCCGGATGATCCTAAACTAATCAATATCATCAAGATAAGCTCGGAATGAACCAAATCACGAATCAAGCAAATTGGGGCAAAGCTGGACTTTACACCGCCGGCCTTTATGCCGGCGTAGATGGAAGTTGCTATCGGATTTTAATTCCAATTTAAGGCTGCCAGCTTCGTATTTATGGCCCCCAGCTTTTATTATGTAACGGTTTTTTGTTATTTGTCTTTTGGTTTTCCTTCATATGGTTATATAAACTCCTTTAGGTTGTATGAACAAAATCAGAATACATTTTATGAAAATTAAGAGAATTTCTCTTTGGTTCTTGACGGAACTAACTCTGAAATTATCGGATCTAATCATGGTGTTTGCTTCCAACTTATCAATCGAGATCTGGTCGCGGTCTCCATACAAACACAGACGGTCTTGGGAATTGAAATCAAACGGACTATATTGGGTTTCATCAATAGATTGGCGTGGTTCATATCATTAAGTTACATGATATTGTAGTAAAAAAATATGAAAAGGATTTTACCTAAGGATAAGATAAGAGTAATATATATAGATGGGTTTTGTATGAAGAAGAAGAGAGCATCTGAGTGTTTTGGGAGAGTAATGGGAAGAGTATTTGGGAGGAGAATCTGAGAGTTTTTTTGTAGTAAATTTGTGGGTAGTAGATGTGTGAATGAAATGAAAGAGGAGAGGGGGTATTTATAGGAAAATGAGGAGAGGATTTTGAGTGATTTAATAAAAAAATTGAGATGAAATAGAGAAAGAGAGGGGGGTAGGGGCATCGACCAAGAGGGAGAAGAGAGAGAGAGAGATTTTATTTTTTGTATTTTGTGTATTATAAGTAATAATGTGTAAGATAGATGTGATAAAAGTATATTGGAAATGAAAAAAGTAGTGGTACAGGTATGGTAGTGTATAGGAGTGAATAATGAAAAAATAGAGATAGTATGAATAGTGTAGAATAGTGTAGAGTTGTACAATGAATAGTGTACAAGACATAAATATACTGGTAGTAAGGAAAATATGCGTAAAAGTGCAATATCTTATATTTTTAGTTATCGAAAAATTATAAAACTGATATTTTTGAAAACCTTATATTTTTATAAGTCTAATGGTGTCAACGGAGTATTTTTAATATTCCAAACCCCAGGACATGTTTTTCAAAACCAGCATCTGTTCGGGTTCGAGATGGATCAAATTTTAACCAATCTGATATTTTTAAACATCTTTATATAATTACGAACTATTCTACACACTTAGCTTATATCTACTCTACACAAGTTAGGAGCACAAGATTTCCGGACTTAAACTACTAGGTTCTATAAGGGTTTCGTTGACCGTAGGGTTTCTGATTGACTTCTGGTTTCGGATTAGAGATAACATAAAAGTTGGGGGTTTACACTTAAGCCGTTGGCATTCGAAGAGCTAAATTTTAAACGCTGTTGAATAAGCCACTGGTGCATGTTTTAAAGGCCACCAACCTTGGCCTTGAATGCTGTCAGCTTTGGGCTTGTCTAAGTGACTTTTCATATTTCTCTTTTTTTTTTTATTTATCTGTTTGTATTCCAAGGCTGTTTGAAGCCTATATGAACCCTTAGTATGGGTGTTTGAAAGAATATTAGTTGAATGACAAATTTGAGAGTACTTTTTTTTTTTTCCGTTGTGAGGATTTCTCTTAGTTGAAGAACTATATCAGGTTTCTTCATCAAAGTTTGGGAAATCTAATTTGATAACCTAAGTTCTAATTAAGAGGTTTGATTGGGCTCTGGTTCTGCTTCTTGATAGTGTTGGTTCTAATTGATAGGTTTGGTTAGGGTCATGCTCCTATCGCTTGTTCCAAGGCAATCCTAGGGTTCTAATGCATCGACGAGCGTTGGGTCTTAGGTTTCATATACCTATGGTTCTCGTTTTGCATCACATGTACTGCATAATTTGCATTGATGCATTTAAAATGTGGTGACCCCACTATGTATTAGCATTTCAGTTTTAGGGTAATGCTTGGTTTTTCTAATGTAAATTTCCTAATTGTGCACAAGATTACCCCTATTCTACTCGATTCTTTGGGAACTAAACTGGCATTGGAAGGAATGTCACCTAATGTATCGACGTGAAATAGTTAACACTTAATGGAGATTCTTTGTTCCAAGGTCGGAATAAAATATTTGAAATCAATATATGACAATGTACAATACTCATTCTTTCTTGGTCCCTTGATCCTCTTGGCTGCAGTAAATCCCCCAATTGAGTTTCTTTGTTCTAAGGAATGGTGAAATATTTGAAATATCTATATGAGAATGTACATTACCCATTATACCCCTGGTTCTCTACTTCTCCTAGGCACAGTTATCATAAATTCCTTCCAACCCCTATAAAAGGCGTAAATTTCTATCCTATTTAGATTCTAGGTTATTTGAACTTATACTTATGCATATGATTGAATTTTTCATTACATATGCGTGTTAATTACACTTGCTTGTGATTGTCTAATATGTGGTCTAGTCAGGTTATCTCATTGAGCCGTAGTTATGCTCATTCCTTAACAGTTTTTTGTGCAGGAATAATTTATGTGGGAGTGGGCTAAGAATGAGTGGAGATAGCTTTTCTTCAATGAAGTCCTAGAAGATAGGAAGATGAGCCTAGAATACGAACTTTATGTTTAGTATATAAATTAAGACTATATATTAAAAGATAAACTTAGAATATGAATTAGATTAATTGTATAATTATTTGAGTTTGTATTATGTAGATAGTATTCAATCTTGCTATTTGGTAAGGGATACCAATTCTCTATGGTTTTAGTGAACTATGAGAAATCAGATTTCCTTAGTTATTAACATGTATTTATACAATTAGAACTTATGTAGTAAATATTGGTTAGAGTTTTGCAATCTCTAACTTGCAAAATGGTTCTTATATTACGGGTGCACACGTAATATGATAACTTTAAATTTGTCTACTAGGCCTTTATTAGGATCATGATAAATTCAAAGTGCTAGGTTGATTATGCTTCATAAAACGGTGGCATCGTCTATTTGTGGTAGGTTTCCAAAAGTGATGAGTTGCTTGTGTTGCACAAAGTAGTAGGGTTATCCATTCGTGCCAGACATGGTCCAAAAGTTGTAGGTCAATCAAGAACTAAATATTCTTATAAAGCGGTAGGTTCATCCTATTTTAGTAGGATTAGGCAAAAGTATTGGGTTCATTATGCTTCACAAAATGGTAGCCCTGTCCATTTGTGGTAGGTTAGCATAAAAGTATTGAAATACTCATGTCTTATAAAAGCAGTAGGTTCAATTATCTAGAATAGGAATGCTTCAAAAGTGGTGGGTCAATTAAGTATCAACTCTATACATGAAGTTGTAGGTTCTTTCATATGGTAGGTATGTGCAAAATTGTTGGGTTTCTTCTCTTCTATATAGTGGTAAGTTCAACGTATTTTCGTAGGTTTATGCAAAGGTACCAGCTTTGTCATTTTGCACAAAGTGATAAGTTTCTCCATAGGTATTGGGTTATGCGAAATGGTAGGCCCGTCATATCTTTTTGAAGTGGTAGGCTATTTATTTATTTTGTGGTAGGTATGGTATGAAGCTAGTAGGCCCGAAAGTGGTCAGTTTTGTAAGTAGATCCATAAGTGGTAGATCAAATAAATGCTAACTTCTTATATGAAATGGTAGGTTTGTTGATTTGTGCTACGTTTTTGTTTAACAGTTTAACTTATCAAGACTCTATGTTAAGTCTCCGTACACTACTTAACATAATAATTTCCTATGTATTGGGTAGAAAAGTCATGATATTTTTCTTTTCAATTCATTTGGGAGATGAGAGAGTGGAAGGAAAGTTAGCTCTGTGTACTCAATTTTCTCGTGTAATAATTGTATGGGTTAATATAAAAAATGGTAACTAAACTTCCACAAAAGTTAAATCAAGTACCTAAAGTTTGGTTTTTGAACAATTTGATACTTAAACTTGCGCAAAAAGTTTAGTCAGGTACCTAAAGTTTTGTTTGAACAATTTTATATCTGAAACAAGTTTTTGTGTATATATATATATATATATTTGCCCAATTAAACTTGCTTTGGGTAGAAAAAATATATGCAAAAACTTACTTTAAGTACCAAATTGTTCAACACTAGACTTTAGGTACCTAATTGAATATTTTGCAAACCTTCAAGTACTATTTTTGGCATCATCCTTAACATTATTGTATTTAGAAATGCAGGTTAATTTAATTTTTTTTTCCTACTAGTTTTTCCTAAAGGAAATTAATTAAAAAGTTAATTTCAGAAGTGGCTCCATATGTACCTTATATGTTTATAGTTTATTCATTACATTTGGTATTGTTGACGTAGGTTAAAAAATTTTCTTATACATAATTAGTATGATTGTTATCAAATTTTGTATAAGATAATTATTTAGTATTATAATATAGAGACATTCTTCATATAAAATATTTCCTTGTATTAATGATAGGCACATAAAATACTATATATATATATAATCATGAATTGAGTTTTATCTATTTATTATGTTGTTATTATTGTTAGGAGAAAAAAAGTCTAATTTAGTACCTGAATTTCACACAAAAAATTCAATTTGGTACTTCAACTTTAAAGTAATCAATTTAATATTCAATTCAACTTTTTTTAGTTATTTTTACTACCTCACTAACACCGTTTCCTCTTATTCTTCATGTGAAAGAGGAAACCTATATCAATATAAGACGTATTAAGAGAAGAAGTAAAAATTCAATTATATACTACATCTTCTAAGTCGACAAATAGAATGAACAGTATTAATGAGGTAAAAAAATAGTCACAAAGAATTTAATTGGGTATTAAATTGATCATTTCACATTTTAAGTACCAAATTGAAATTTTATGTAAAATTCAGGTACCAAATTTGATTTACGCTTATTTACGCTTATTTACTATGTATCAAAGTAAGGAAAATTATTGTCTTATGGCCTACTTATGCAATATCATCTTATACACGTATTATTGTAATAACATTTAATATATTAACCTACTAATGCCATGAATTATATTATAATTAAAAATAAATTATATTATATCTTTATGAATATTCTTTAAGATTTGCATGTTATGCAAGGTTCTGACTAGTTATATATAAATTGATTATATATTAAAACAATTAAAAATGAAATCATAAAAGATATATATTAGTGTTGAGGAATAGATAGTAGAAATTAAGGATAATATTGTCATAGTCAAATTGCCTTTATATGCTAATAGCCTCATAGACTAGTGATATTCGATTTGATTTTTATCTTTAAAGTACTGAGTTTGATTATTTATGTTATGATCCTAGTAGCCGTATTATTATAACCTCCTAAGGATAAAATTGCCTCTACATGATATAAATAATTTTGGGCATCATAAGTGAAGAATGGGGATTCACGTGGGTTCAAGTAAGGTCAATAAAAAATAATAATAATAATAAATTTTTATCTTTAGATTATATTATATAAAAGATCATATTACATTGTAGTTAGCTTCTTTTATCGCGCATACTTTCGCCACCTGTAATCCCTTTGCTTTTTTTTTTTGGTCGTTTCCTTTTTTTTTTTTTTTTTGGTCGTCCGCCACCTGTAATCCTTTTTCAATTCGCTGCCTAGCTAGCCAACCTTATTTACGTCTCCGTTCTATCTTCCGAATAAGAATTTTATGATTATTTTCTTTTATTTTTTCCTGTTACAACAACAAATTAAAGAGAATTCCAATTAGATTCATCCCACGGTAATATTATTAAACTATAAAATTATTAATATTTTTTATTTATTATTAGTTTTATAATTTTCATATGATAGATTTTAAATAATAGTAATAATAATAAGGTAAATATAATGTTTAATAGCTGACGTAATCGCTTCACTATTAAGAATTTTAATTTATAACCTATAAGTTTATCCAGATCATTTAGAGATAACTTGATCAGTTAATTAATTATAAAGATAAATAAAATTTAAATATATATACTATTTAAAGATAAATTTTATTATAAAATATAGTCTATAGTCAAATGATATACATAGTATTTAATTAAATGTCATAATAATATAAAATGAAAATAAAGCTAATGATCTTGTGGTTGTTAGGATGCAATCGGATCGGATTTGGACTGGTTATATGAACTCAAATCCAAACCTGCTACACTATAGCACATACCGAACCCAACCTTATAACCCTATAGGGTTTTCCTTCTATATCTAAACTCGTCCTACACGATTTACTCTAAAACCCACCACCAACTTGGTTATCCACTCGATTATCAATCTGATTACTTGCATGACCATCTGTCCTATTATCAATCCGAACCTCGCTTATTATTATTTTTATTATTTTAATTGATTTAGCAGACTTAAGTCAATAAAATAATAATCTAATAATATAACAATTCATCTTCTTTTTGCCAATCTATTCTTAAATTTAGTCTGTTACTATATTTATATTTAGTAAATGTATTTATATTATAATTTTATTTTTACTAAGACTAATGGATCGGGTGACACAGGTCGGATATCTATCAGGTTTTAGTAGTATATAAACCCGACCTTGATATCCTATAAGATTTTTTACATATGTTCAAATCCGATCCTATTACCATATGTAAGGTTCGATCTTATAGAATTTTTATTAAATTAGGCAAGTTAGAAACTCGTAAATGATCGATCCGGTTGTCCCCTACTAGTTGTGGCCTCGTGGCTAATGGAATTAGCCTTGTCAAGATTTTACAAGTTTGAATCTCCGCTCACGTTGTAGCTTGTGTGTGTATATAATAAACGATATACATAAATGTTGTCATGATTCTCTTTTATAAAACTTAACATAAAAATGACACTGTTTACGATGGGAGTTAGTGAGGGGAAAAAAAAGTGGGGAGTCCGAATCAGTTTTATACTATAAATACACACTTTACCCTTTTCATTGAACTTGGTCAAATCTTATTACACAAAAATCTTTTTCCATTACTTTTCATATTGAAACCGACAGATCTGGGGTACTGTGGTCAAGGCCATTTTTGGTATCTGTTGATGGCAATCCTATCATGTTGCCTTTTGTTGTTGTGATTCTCTAGTTTGAGAAGTGCGTGCAAGACAAAACATTTTTCAACTTTTGTTATAGCGATGACGGAAACGAATTGGAACTCATACTCAGAACCTAGTAGATATGATGTCTTCTTCAACTTTAGAGATGTTGACACCCGCCATAGCTTCACCTCATATCTCTACAGTGCTTTGGTGCAGTCAGAAGTGAATGTATTCATAGACGTTGAGCGGCTTCAGATTGGAGAATTGGTTGCACCTGCAGTCAGGAAGGCCATAGAGAATTCAAGGATTGCAATAGTGGTGTTCTCACCGGACTATGCGTCCTCTCGTTGGTGTTTAAAAGAATTGGTCATGATTATGGAGTGTCGTAAGTCAAAGGATCAGCTGGTGTTACCAGTATTCTACCACGTAGATCCGAGTAAAGTAATGCGACAAAGGGGTAGATATGAAGAAGCATTTGCCCTCCATGAAGAAATGTGTCCACGAGATGAAGTAGAGAGGTGGAGAAATGCTTTAAAGGAAGCAACCAGTCTATCAGGTTTCGTATTAGGAGATAGGTAAATATGGCCGCTGTTTTGAACTTTAAAAAAACCAGAATTTTTGTTCAACTTGATTTATCAATATGAAAGCTCTTAAAAGCTAAATATGATATGACATGAGAGCTCGAGGTCAAATCTCTCATCTTTTGACTTCTTATTTGGTTAATATCACATAATTGGGTATGTAGATTGCGGTTTACAGTGTATTTAAGCATCCTCTTGAAAACAAGAATCGAACACTTATTGGGTTATCAACCCCCCTCCCCCTTTTTTTCTACTCCCTTTATTTTCCCCTGCAGAACTATTTTTCCTTTTCTCTGTTCATCATGTGTGTTTGCCCATGCCTGAGTCCGTTAGGGTTTTCTTTTACTCGCCTTACATAGCTTGTTATATATTCCATGGGCAGACATGAAGCCCAGCTTGTCCAGGAGATTGTCCGTGATGTGTTGTCTAAGCTGGCGCACTCCACGTCCACTGACGACATGCCCTTTCATACTCTTCCAAACGTGGTTGGTATAGCCTCTCCTTTAAAAGCTGTGAATGAACTTTTAGATATGAAGGAAGACAGGGTCCACATGGTGGCACTTTGTGGGATAGGAGGAATAGGGAAAACCACTATTGCCAAAACCATCTTCAATGAAATTGGTAGAAATTTCAGAAATAAGGGCTTTTTGTCAAATGTTCGTGAGACTTGTCAGGATTCCTTGAATCGTGGTCTGTGTGAACTACAGGAGGGACTACTCTCACAAATGGGAATAAAAGAAAAGATATCGGATGTTGATGCAGGGTGTCAGATGATAAAACGGAGATGTCGCAGCATTAGGAGTCTTCTTCTTATTGATGACATCAACCAATGGCAACAGCTTGAGAAGCTTGCGGGAGCATGTGACTGGTTCGCCGATGGAAGTAAAATCATAATAACATCCAGGGAGAGAGGTTCATTAAAAGATCTTAGAGAAATTCGAATCTATGATGTTCCTTTGTTAGAACATGATGACGCATGTTTACTTTTCCAGAAGACACTTTTTCTGGAAAAGAATGAAATTGATGCATATGAAAATCTTATATCTGAGGCACTGAAATACACGCAGCACCTTCCTTTGGCTATTAAAGTAGTTGCTGGCAAACTTGCTGAGAATGACAAAAGTAAATGGGAAAGTACTTTGAAGGTTTTGAAGGAAAATTTTGATTCAGGCATTCTTAATATACTGGAATGGAGTTATGATGATCTAAATAAATCTCAGAGGGATACATTACTTGATATTGCATGTTTTTTTAAGGGACAGCCTTTCGATTATGTCAGAAATATATTAGATTGCTGTGGACTCCGCCCTGATTCTGTACTTGGTGTTCTCATGAGCAGATACCTTATATCCATAAAACACGGCAAAGTTGATATGCATGACATGATACAAGAAACGGGAAGAGCAATTGTTCAAAAAAAGTCCGGTAATGATCCAAAAAAATATAGTAGACTGTGGTCACAAGATTCCATTATGGAGGTCTTAACTGAAGAAACGGTAAGTATTTTAAAATAGCCATGGTTGACAAGTTAGCATTGACATATTGATAGAGAAAAGATCTATTGGTATTATTAAGTGCCACGCGTGATGTACACTTAGTGTTTAAATACCAATGAAGTTTTAATTTATGTGATAATCTACAAAACACGAGTAGTGATGTCTTAAAAACTACCTATTTCACTACTGAATGTGTCAAAAATTGTTGTACTTGTGCTCCACATGCTTATATACATGGTCATACATGTGGTGTATCATACCCCATATATATATTCCCAACACCTGGGAGATAATATCTATAATTTTGACTTATGACTTGTATATCATTAGGGAACAAATGAAATTGAAGGCATTAAGCTGGAGTTTGTTGCACCAGAAGCCGTCAGCTTCAGTGCTGATGCCCTTACACAAATGAGACGCCTGAGAATATTTATTGCACATAATGCACGCCCCTTGGGAAATTCCATAAATTTCCCTAAGCATTTGAAGTGGCTAGAATGGCCCGAGTACCCATTTCCATTGCCACCTCTCCATGAACATGCCAACAAGGAGCTTGCTGGACTTTTTTTGAGCAGAAGCTGCATAAGACTCTCAGAAAATGATCTTAAGGTGCATATCTTCACATTCTATCTTTTTTCCCCTGGAGCATATCTTAAAAGCTTCTTCATACCAGCTGACTTAATCTCTCCTTTTGATTACAGCCTTTTAGCAATTTGAAGTTTATTAACTTCAGCAAATGCACTTTACTTAGAAAGATCCCCGATTTAGCATCACTCTCTCATCTTGAGAGCTTGGATGTTGAAGAGTGCAAGGAATTAGTTGAGGTTCATCAGTCTCTTGGGTCACTTGAAAAGCTAGTCCATTTGAACTTTTTAAACTGCAACAACCTTCGTACCTTTCCCATTATACTCAATTCAAAAGTTCTTCAAGATCTGCTTCTCAAAGGCTGTTTGAAACTATCAAAGTTCCCTGAAATTTTGGTAGAAATGGGAAACGTGAAAGGACTTACTCTAGATGAGACGGCTATTTATGAATTGCCCTCATCCATTGAGAATCTCATAGAACTGGAAGAGCTTTACCTAGAAAATTGCAGAAAGCTTAAGACTCTTCCAAGTAGCATCTACAAGTTGCAAAAGCTTCGGAGAGTGTCATTTGCTGACTGCTCTGAATTAGGTGAATTACCCGAATATGGAGATGGATCAAGCAGCGTTCTTCCAAGCCTGATTTATTTAGACTTCCGAAGATGCAGTCTACAAGATATAAATTTTCTTAAGGACCTTGGTTGCAAGACCAACCTAGAGAATTTGGATCTTTCTGGAAGCAAACTTCGTACAGTTCCTAAATGCATTGAGGAATTCACTGCCTTGCAAATGCTCAATCTGGAAAATTGCAAGCAGCTTCATGATATTGAAGGTCTTCCACCAAAGATAAATTATTTAATGGCAAAAGGTTGTGATTCACTGGAATGGCATGTTCCACTATCAGGAATGCTAAAATCTCAATTGGCAGAATTACCTTGCCTCAGGAAAATCGACTTCTCTGGCTGTAGTAAGCTAACTCAGGATTTGTCCACTTCAGCAAATTTTTTCTCTATAGGGGTCTCTCTCTCCCTCTCTCACTCTGTGTTTGTGTGTGTGTGTATTTGTGTGCATGTCTCTCTCTCATGTTAGCACCATTTTACATTGGACAGGACCTTCTCATGGACTCTCAAATCAAAATCTTATATCCTGGAAGTGAAATCCCAAAGTGGTTTGACCATCAGAAGGCGGAAGGATCTTTGAATTTCCCTGTGAATACAGAGCTGTACCAACAGATTGCAGGCTTGGCTTTTTGTGTCATCATTGGATCAGGGCAGCGAAAGCTAGCAACAGTATCATGTGAAATTCAAGTGTACAACAACAATCAAATAACAAAACACATTGCAGATAATTTTTATTCACTGGAAATGGACCATTTGTGGTTGGTCTATGTTCCGTGTACCATGATGTGGGGATGGGAGACAAGGATACCCGAGGAGTGCAGTGAAATGAAAGTACTATTTAAGTTGTCCAATGGTATCCTAAAACGCTGCGGAGTGCACCTATTACTCAAGGACGATGGAAGTGGAGAAGGGCAAAACTCTTGGATGCATCAACGATTCAATGAAAGATATATCGATGCATGAGAAAGGGATAAACTTATTCAATTTTCATCATAACTGTGTGCTCTTTCTTGTTACTTTAGAATACCCCTTTCCGCCTAGAAGGTCATGTGTGATTTTTACAAGGTTGTGTGCATGTATTTCTTTGCATTTAAACAATGGCATTGAATGATGGTAACAAAAGATAAGTCAAGCTATTTGTGATACAATACCAGCTGTATCCTATCACGAGGTGCATGTATTAAAACTACACGATGCTTCTGTTCTTCTTTTTAAGCCAACTTTCCTGCTTCTATTTTCTATCTGCGGGATTTTACTCTTCCTGCTAGCTTCTTAAATTTCATGAGGTCTCAGACTATGAGTTCAAAGAGAGAAGTATAATAGTATTAGAAGCATCACATCCCAGCTTATTCTTTCCACAGTATCTTTTGACGTATAAGAAAATGAAAAATGGATGCGTTGCATGTGGGATTCATCTTGATGATTATAGGATGACTAGTAATTATATGTTTTGGCTTTATGCTATAGTTGGGAAATATTCATAATGCATCTCATAAGAATTTTATGAAAAATTAACCTAAATTGGATTAAAAAAACCCACACTAGCAGTCAGGTCAAATAATTGCTGACACGACATAATAATAACATGGATTAGACAAGACACGGTAATAAAAATACGATGACAGAGAAAAACTTAAGATAACTCAAGATATGATACGAAAGTACTATTGTGACACGAGTAAACACTACAATCTTGTAATTTAATTATTTGTGATCTTTAATCAATTCGAGTTAGGCACAAAATTAAGACATAACTCGATCCACTAACACAAATTGCCAGACCCGCCGATAATGTACCGTGCATGCAAATCAAAGTCCAGGTTGAGAAGCAAGCTACATCCTTCATGCAATAATGCAATTATGCGGTCAATGTCCAAGTCTGAAAGCTTTCCCGGTCCATTCCCCGTTCAAGCACAAAGTGAAATCCAAGCAACTTAAAAGCCCATTGTTGCCCAACGTCCTTAAATTGGTAAGTCCACAAGGATAAAAGTCCAACTATCACTTCCAGGGGAAAATTCACATTAAACCTAATCCAACTCAAAGGATAAATTATAAATAGGGAAAAGATAATAAAATTAAAATAAATTCGAAAAAAATAAAAAAAATCTGATTTTTATACGTAAACATCATCAAAGCATTTATATCATACGTATTAAATAATCTTGTAGGAGAATTGCACGGATTTTAGAATTAAATAAGAAATAGATCGAATACATTTATTTTTTTGGAATAACAACAAGACCTAAGTTATTGAACTTATAGGGAAACATATGCAAGTGCAAAATTTGTTTGATTGCGGTTAAAAGTCTCCACCATGTTTTGATTCGATTAGTAGAAAAGTCCATTGAAACATTTAGACTCGGTGCTTTTAAGGCTACCCAATCCAAAATTGCATCATTGGCATCCTCGTCTCAATGGGTCGGGCCTGTCCGGTTTTAACAACTTCGGCCGCCGAAATGAGCGAGCTGTTCTGTTCTTCTGTAATGATTGGATTCCCATAGTATATTGAATCAAAGTGGGTATGATCCATTCCAAACAAAAACAGTCCCATATGTTTGTATGTGTGTAATCCCAAGATGCCAAAAAATCATCTTTGGATTTAATCCACAAAACTTTATTCATTGCTGCCAAGCATTCTTCTAATTTATGCTTCTATAATATAGCAGTTATTGTTATACCGTTTTTTATAGGAATACAATGAGGGTTTTAAAATGGTTTTTATAAAATTTAACCTGATTCGATACTAGAATCTTTTCAAATCCGTCCCAAATGCTATAGGATTTTAATCATTGAATCTGAAACCCTGCTCGATAAACCTATAGGATACTTTTTTTTTTGGCCAAAGACCTGTGAACCCGAAAAACACAATGCAATGTACTTTCAGTGTTAAAAATAAAATAAAGTTTATTCGGAATATGTGACCGAACTTGGCATAATTAACTACCTCCATCTTGACCTGAAGAATAATTGAATCAACTTATGATGGACGAAACATTTAACTAAGATAGATTTAGTCATCTCATGCTATTGCTGATTAATAATGAAAAGAGAAAATGTTTAACTTGCACATATCATCTTAGTAAAATTGCAATATCTGACTTATTGTCCAAAGTTGATGCGTCGAAATACAAAAGCCAAAGCATCCATAAGTTGAGATAAGGCAACAAGTATTCACGAAGACCAAAAAAAAAAAAGGAGAGAGAGACAAGACAACAAGCTAGATAGAGATGTTAGTTTTCCTTTTGTAGCGAATGAGAACTATACGGTGGTTTACTTAAGGTAAGAGAGAGAGAGAGAGAATATTAATTCCCTGAATATATTTTATTACGATGTTTACTTGTAAATTAAACTGAGAATTTTTATTTTTAGTAGCTTTATTATTCCTTATGTATAGGGAATACTTAAACCTACCTAATAGATGGGGCTTTTAATTTTTTTTTATTGCCTTCTATTCCATCCATAGTTGGAATAGAAAATTAATAACATGACCAATTTACCCTTAATTAATTTACAAATTGACAAATCTTTCAATATAATAAATATATAATGTATGCATTAATATATAGCATATATATAAATAATATTTATTTGTCATATAGCATGTATTGTAACAAATATGTATAACACTCTGTAAAATCTATAAGTTACAAATACATAATTTATGTGTTATATAGATATTATAAATATAACATGTCATTTAATATCTATATTAAAATATAAACTAATTAAGAACATTTGTTTGGTATGTGAATTGTTTATAATACACATATATAACTTATAAAGTACAAATAAAAACATGATTATACATAACAAATGAAACATAGATATAAAACAAAATCTATATATATATATATATTTCATATAACATATATAATAAATATTTATAAGATATATGTGTATATATGTATCTTATTTATACATATATATAAATTATAAGTATAAATAAATAATTTATATGTTATATATGTTATAATTCATTTGTTATATGAAATGAACTAGTAATATAAGTGTATGTGCGTGTTATAAAATATAGATTACATACATGACATTTATAAATTATGCAGATTATTAATATGTAACTTTAGAGTATATATATGTATAATATGTTATCTATAATGTATATCATATGGATATATATCATAATATTACCGGCCTAATCTCATAGCCCGGCCCACTTTCCTCAGCCCAGCCCTGTACGCTCCCTTAACCCTAACTCTACTCCTATCCACTCTCCTACCTCTCGTGTTTTACTCTCTCTATGTGTAAGCTTCAAACCCTAACTCTCCATGTATCTCTCTATTATTATCTCTTCACTATTTTCTTGGCTACGAATACTGCTAGTAAATGTTATAACTCGTTCGTATAATATGTTTGTCACAAGTATAGGATACTATGGCTGTTTTCGAGTAACAGCAGAATCCATGCAAGCACCATATGAGCAAAAGGGGGAAAATAAGTTCCCTTTTCCCTTACTTTGTATTTATATTCATTTGTTTCTTGTTGATCTACAACTGTATTCTGTTATTTTCCAACAGAACTGAACTTGTTACAACTACTCTTTGTTAGCTATACTATTAACAGATTACAACAATAGTATATCTACTTTTTTAACTACTCTATGAATCCATATGTATTATCAATGTTCTGTTGTACAAATGTAATCTACGAGTTTCCGAGGACAGCTTCTGATCCTCGTGTTATGCTTTGTAACAAATGACTCCCCTTCTGAAAATACAACCTTGTCCGCGAGGTTGTAATATGAATAAATCTAGGAAAATTGATGATAATCTTCCCACGTAGCATCCTTTAAGGCCAGACCCTTCCATGAAACCAAAATCTGTTTAACAGGTCGTCCATTCACCATCAAAACCCTAGAATTGATAATACCCAGTGGTTCTAGCAGAGGATGACTAGTAATAGCTTCTGCAGGTAGATCCAAAGATGGTGTAGATGATCCAAAATATTTTTTCAAAACAGAAACATGAAATACGTTATGTATTTTGGAACTAGGTGGAAGCTCAACCTTATAGACACACTCCCCCACCTTCTGAAGCACCTTATAAGGCCCATAATATCGTTTAGACAACTTATGAAAGTTGTTGCCAAGGGAAACTTGCTTATAAGGCCTGAGTTTCACCATCACCAAGTCCCCTGGTACAAATGTGACATTAGTCCGATGTGTATCAGCAATAGCTTTAATTCTCTGTTGAGCCCCCTGCAAATTAGTCTTCAATGAAGACATAATTTGATCTCTAGTCCTTAATTCCTGATCAACTGCATCCAATTTGGATGTACCACGAACATAGGAAGGTGATAAGTACAAAATACCCTAATTATTCACATGGTTTTAGTATGATATTATAGTGATTTTTATGTGAATAATTGTAGAAAAGGATACTGATTTGAGTAATATGTTAATTTCAGGATTAAGAGGAGATAATAAGCATTATGGAGATGTTTTGATGAATTACAACAAGTTTTGATGAAGAAAGTGCAAAGTGAAGAATTTCAGCATATATGAGATTTCAACACAAGCTGTGTTGAATGCTGGTGTTGGCCTTGAAAAATGTACAGCAAGCTATTGTAAAGAACATAAGGAAGCAACACGAGCTATGTTAGATACTTATATTAGAGATAAGAAATGGACAGAATGCTTTATGGAACATACACGACTTTGCAACACAGGCTGTGATCGGGCTTGTGTAGGACTCCAAATCGTGACAAATCCGAGGAAATAGCTGAACATGAGAAAGCAACACGGCCCCGAACACGTCCTGTGTAGAATGCCCGTGTAGAAGACGAATCCATTTTCTTATAAATATATCCAACCACTTTTTGTTTAGAGGAGAAGATAGAGGGGAAGAAACCCTAGGAGAGAAGACGTGCGAGAAGAAGAGGAACTCCTAATAATTTTCCATCGCAAGACTTGTTGGTTAAAGGGTGTAATCATCATGTTTTATGATTATTCTTCCATGGTTTATATTTGTAAATATTTTACAATGGAAGCTTAGATCTATATGCCCTAGATTTTGAGAAACCTTAACCCTAATGTGGATTGAATTGATTTGTTGAATGAAGTTCTTGTTCTTGAATCTATTCATGTTGTTTGATTGTCTTAATCTAATATATGCGCAATATTAGATTATTGTATGATTCTTGTTAATTGAATCGACGGATTAATTAATAGGAAAGATCTAGCATGAGTAGAAGGGTTTGAATGTAAATCTAGAGATAAATTACATGAATCTTTTGCATCAAGAATTTATCTTTATGAGGAATTGTGATCATTAATGCAACCTTTATATGCATCTAGTGAGGAAGAGATTTCCATTAGACATATAGGGTTAGGATTTAATTATCTTGAGAGAGAGATTAATGAGATTAGGGTTCCTGCAATTCAAGAACACGTGCTGCATTGATGAAGGTTATTAATAAGATTGATAGGGTTAGTGGTGTATCAAGGTCTAGGGTATTGTTTTGTGATTGTTGAATTATTAAGGTTGTGAATATACATTGATTGCGAATTAATTAGTTAAATAGTAATCGTAGTTGTTAGTAATAAATGCATTTAATTAGGTTTGCTAAATAGTGGAAAACCGGTTAATTCTAGTAATTGTCTTAAAGATCCTTGTGGACGATATCCGTTGACCCTATACAACTGTAGATAGGTACACTGCCTAACTAGGTCGTAAGAGTTAATTGGAATTATAAATTTAAGAGTTGATACGACCTACATCAGAAGGAATAGAAGGTGAAGGTCGACCATATACTACTTCAAATGGTGTAGTTTTGGCCCCTTCATGAAATGAACAATTATAGGCAAATTCTGCCCATGGAAGGAACTTAACCCATGTGTGAGGTTGTTCCATCACAAAGCACCTCAAATACTGTTGAATAGTTCGATTAAGAACTTCTGTTTGTCCATCAGATTGTGGGTGATAAGCTGAACTCATACACAATTGAGTTCCACTCAAAGTGAAAATCTCCTTCCAAAATCGGCTCATAAAAATTGCATCTCGATCAGAAACAATAGTCCGAGGAATCCCATGTAATCTGATCACCATATGTAAAAACAAAGCAGCAACTTTAGTAGCTGTGAAATGTGTATCTAATGCCCCCAAATGACAGTACTTAGAAAGTCTGTCCACAACTACCAATATAACAGTATAACCCTGAGATTTAGGAAGGCATGTGATAAAATCCATGCTCACATCTTCCCAAATTCTCTCAGGTATAGGCAATGGAACTAGTAACCCAGCTGGTGATCGAGTAACATACTTCACCTGTTGGCAAGTTAAACAGTTCCGTACATATTTCTCAATATCAGTCCTCATGCCTTCCCCAAAAAAACTCAGCTGCAATTCTCTTAAATGTCTTGAGAAAACCAAAATGACCAGCAATAGGGGTTATATGAAATTCCTTCAAAATAAGAGGCACCAAACTCGAAGTGGGAACTAAAAACAATCGATCATGGAAAAACAAAAATCCATTCTTCCAACTCAAAGGATGTTTATGATACAACCCATTTGCTAAGTCAGAAATAACACTCACAAAAGCTGGATTTGTCTGATATTCCTGTTTAAGAATATCTATACTAGAGAAACAGGGTGTAGATAATCCAAAAATTTGCCCCTCCTCACCATGTTGTCTTGATAAAGCATCTGCCACAACATTATCTTTGCCAGCTTTATAAGTGATAGAGTAATCATATCCCAACAATTTGGATAAGTATTTTTGTTGGTCAGGAGTTTGAATAACCTGTGAAAGAATTTCTTTCAAACTTTTATGATCCGTGCGGATCATAAAATGAGTTCCCAACACATACTGTCTCCACTTTCGTACTGCTTCCACAATACCATACAATTCCCTTACATAAGCTGAAGCTTTTCTCAAATGGATGGGCAATTTCTTGCTAAAATATGAAACAGGCAATTCGTCCTGTAATAGTACAACACCTATAGCTGTACCAGAAGCATCTGTCTCAATCACGTACTGTTTTGAAAAATCTGGTAATGTCAAAATCGGGGCTTGAACTAATGCCTGCTTCAATTGTTGAAAAGCTGTAAAAGCTAACTCTGACCATTCAAACTTATCTTTCTGCAATAGGTCAGTTAAGGGTCCTGCAATATGAGCATATCCCTTAATAAATCATCTGTAATACCTTGATAAGCCCAAGAAGGCTCTTAATTGTTTCACGGATTCTGGAACTGGCCATTGTTGAACTCCTTGAACTTTAGCCGGATCAGGACTCACCCCTTGAGCAGACACAATGTGTCCCAAATACTCAATGGAATCCTTGCCAAAAAGACACTTACTGCCTGTTAAATAAAACTCATGGTGTTGTAATGTCTTCAACACTAACTCCAAATGAGTCAAATGATCTGTCATGTGCTTACTATAAACAAATATGTCATCAAAAAACACGATGACAAATTTACGAAGGAAAGGTTGAAAAATCCAGTTCATTATAGACTGAAAAGTAGCCGGAGCATTTGACAACCCAAAGGGCATTACCAAAAATTCATAATGACCCTGATGTGTTCTAAAGGCAGTCTTCTCAATATCATCAGAATGCATCCTAATTTGGTGATAACCTGATCGCAAATCCAATTTGGAAAAACATGAGGCACCATACAACTCATCCAACAATTCATCTATTGTAGGAATGGGAAACTTATCTTTTATTGTTACTTGATTCAAAGCCCTATAATCAATACAAAAATGCCAAGTCCCGTCTTTTTTCTTAACCAAAAGCACTGGACTAGAAAATGGGCTGTTACTATGCTGTATAATGCCCAAGTCCAACATTTCAGAAACTTGTTTCTCAATTTCATTTTTTTGAAAATGGGGATATCTATAAGGCTTAACATTAACAGTAGAGGCACCTTTTACTAATTGAATCATGTGCTGAACATTCCTTAACGGAGGCAATGATGAAGGTGCTTCAAAAATTGATGCATAGCTATCCAATAGATGATCTAGATCTCTATTGTTGGTGGTAATGCAACATGAATTAGAATTTACCTCCTGAGCCACCAAATGAAAATAAGAGACCACAGCATCTTGTTGAATCAACTTGCGAAGTTGATGATGTGAAATCTGCAACAAAGAATGCTGATTATCACCCTTAAGCACCACCATTGAACCACTGGTCACAAATTGCATAGTGAGAGAACTATAATCAATTGTGACAGGTCCTAACTTCTGTAGCCACTGGACACCAAGCACGAAATCTGCTCCTTGTATAGGTAGAACATAAAATGTTTCCTGAAAGGTTAAACCTTGAATATCCACCCCAACATTCTCACAATGACCTTCACATGACAATTTACTCCCATTCCCTATCATCACATTAAACTGCCCTGATTGCATTATAGGCAACCCCAAATGTCTTGCTATCCGAGATTGTACAAAATTATGAGTACTATCCGAATCCACTAAAACAGATATATCCTGTCCCCTCACTTTTCCACAAAAACGAAGTGTTCGTGGAATGGTATATCCTGACAAGGCATGATAACTAATAGTGCCTTCATCAAATTTCAAAACTTCTGAATGTTCTTCCTCCTCCAATTCTTCCCCCTCATCCTCTCCTTCATCCAACAACAACAGAAATTTGGCTTTACATTTGTGTTGACGATAATATTTCTCATCACAATGAAAACAAAGTCCTTTATCACGTTTCTCTTGTATCTCAGCTTGAGTCATTTTCCGAATTGGTAATGGCTTAGGATGGGACTGTAATGGTTTAGAAAATTGCAAAGTGGAATTGGTAGAATGGTTAGTGTTTGGGATTGTGTTTGTGGCTAACGTATGCGAATAAGAATTTGTTTCTGTAGGATGAGAATGTGTATTAATAGATATTGTATTTGAGCTAGAATTGTATGGTCGTGAAAATGACTGTTTGGGCCGAAAAGAACTATCAAAAAATTTGGATTCATGCATTTTGGCAAGCCAAATAGCATGGTGTAAGGAGGTAGGTTTAGCAATCTGAACTTCCTTACGAATATGACTCTTCAAGCCTGATACAAAGCAACTTAAAAGGAAAGATTCAGAAATACCAGTGACTTGATTTGATAAAGCCTCAAATTCTTTTTGATAGTCACTAACGGATTTTCGTTGAATTAACTTGGATAAAGCACCTTGAAAGTCCTCATATTCCGATGGACCAAAATGAGATTTGATAGAAATAAAAAATTGAGACCATGTACTTAACTGTTTGTTCTGTTCGAGCCACTGAACAAACTGTAGTGCTTCACCTTCCATTGCAAATGTAGCAATGTCTAACCGTTGTTCCTCAGGCACTTTATGGAAATTAAAAAATTTCTGTGCTTGATATATCCATCCCAATGGATCTTGACCCGAAAATTTTGGAATCTCCAATTTAATTCCTTTCAACAAGGAATCTGCCACAGAAAATGATGACTGTGAAGCATCTGAATTGTCCTGTTGAACTCCATTAATATCAGTCTGATTCTTAAATGAGCAATCTTCTCTCCAAATTGCTGGATAGAAGAATTAACAGTAGCATTTAACTCTTGCAAATTCTGTTGCATCAACGAATTGGATTTCATTGAATCTTGCATCTGCATTTGCATGGCTTTCATAGTGTCTGCTAATGAATATACCAAATTTTGTAGTTTAACGAATTCTTCCTGCGATCGAGTGGACATTTTGGATGAATACCACCCGAAAATCTCTGATCTGGCACAACGAATTCACGAGAGCACCAAATATTACCGGCTTAATCTCACAGCCTGGCCCACTTTCCTCAGCCCAGCCTTGTACGCTCCCTTAACCCTAATTTTACTCCTCTCCACTCTCCTGCCTCTCGTGTTTTACTCTCTCTATGTGTAAGCTTCAAACCTTAACTCTCCATGTATCTCTCTGTTATTATCTCTTCACTATTTTCTTGGCTACGAATACTGCTAGTAAATGTTATAACTCGTTTGTATAATGTGTTTATCATAGGTATAGGATACTATGGCTGTTTTCGAGTAACAGCAGACTCCATGCAAGCACCATATGAGCAAAAGGGGGAAAATAAGTTCCCTTTTCCCTTACTTTGTATTTATATTCGTTTGTTTCTTGTTGATCTACAACTGTATTCTGTTATTTTCCAATAGAAGTGAACTTGTTACAACTACTCTTTGTTAGCTATACTATTAACAGATTACAACAAGAGTATATCTACTTTTGTAACTACTCTATGAATCCATATGTATTATCAATGTTCTGTTGTACAAATGTAATCTACGAGTTTCCGATGACAGCTTTTGATCCTCGTGTTATGCTTTGCAACACATAATCTCTATATACATCACATAACATATATAACGGATATTTATAATATATATGTGTGTAGGTTTATAACATATACATATTTAATTTACAAGTTATAAATGCATGATCTATATAATTGTAAAATAAAATGAATAAGTTATATGTGTATGTTTTAATATAGATAAGATATGGTATATTATATAGTTTATATTAGAGTATAGATTATGTAGAGAACATATATATATATTATATAAATTAAATATACTATATATATATACATAGAGAGTATATATAAAATATGAAGTATGTACAGCATTTATTCTATTGATATGTATATAACCAACATTCAATATAGATTATATGTCCATATTAAATTGTAAGTTATATATATGATTTTAATAAATAAATAGATTTATGATATACTATGTCTATGGATTAATATTTGTCTTTTAATATGAGCAAGACATTGATGTTTATGTTTTGTTATTTGATAAGTTAATGGTGGCAAAAATATTTTTAATTGTTCCTTCCAAATATTCAATTTCAAATTCTAAATCTTTCTTTACCTCTTTTAATCTTTCAATAATTTATTTTTGAATATTTACATACCAATAAATACTTTCCATGAATTATAAAAAGACTTTTGTTATATTATCTCTACACTATTGAATTTGTCTATTTGTAATTTCAATTTGATCTCGACCACTAACAATGTGATAGTATATTCTTATTTTAGTATGGTTGTTTAAATAATTTGGATGAAATGGGTCTGGAAATGCCAATCATTTCTTAAATGAGCTTCTTAATCTTCTTTTATATTTCTTTATTTAGATATTTCTTGCTTTTGTTGATCAATATAATTTTTCCATTGCAACATACATAATAAAATAAACAAAACATAAATAATGAAACAAGTTAATAATAAAACAAAATCTTTATATAAAATTTTGAAAATATTGCAAGTAGGACTTACAAGTTTGATAAGATATTCAAGACACGATGCTATTGATATAAAGTTGTAAGGAGTAAGGAATAAGGAAAGTAATTATGGTTTAAAGTTGTGGAAACTAAACAAGGTTTATAGAAAAATATTATAAAAGAAAAGAGTGCTTAAAGGTAATACAAGGAAGGCTTATGTTTTTCTTTTGAAGCCCCCTTCTTCTACATTGAGCCTCTATTTATACTTAAATAATTATATGGAAAGATTCTCCTTAAAAAGTAGCTTGTCTTGAAGCGTTGGTGGTACTATAGCTTTTATTGTATCACCTTTTGAAAATGGTTGTTTTGTCTTCATGTGTTGGCTACCATTCTTTTGATAAAGTGGACTCTATCATAAATAGCCTTTTGTCGATAGTAATAATTGGCAGAATTTGATCTTACTTGTATTGAGATTCATTATGAGTTAGATTAAATCCATAACAATCATCTTCATTTTGATAGAGAGAACTATTGCTACCGGAAAAATTGTTAGTTTCTTTATCTTGTTCTGAACTTTTTGAAGCTAGTTTGAGAATTTCCTTTTGTATTTAGTACGTTAGAAGTCTCGGCTAAATCAACTTGAATCTTGCTTTTATCTTTTAAGAATTCATTTTTTATCAAGATTTTTCCTTTATTAAACAAAATATGCTTCAACTGTTCGAGCATCAACCATATTAATGTTGAATTTTTCCCACCACTTGACTCAAAAAACTTTCTTGATAAATGGATGACCAATTTCGTTATTTTCAAGAACATATGATCAAGTCATAATCCATCCAATATTAAACTTTGAAAAAAATGTTAATAATTTGAGAGGATGAAGCCCTCTATCGCGTTTACATACTATTTAGTGATATTTTTGGAGGTAGAATTCTTTCACTTGGACCAAAATAATCAAACCAGTTGGCGAACCATGTACAAAATTTGCTTAAGTGGTTTTGAATTGAATAAACCAAGAATGAGAATATTTTTTATAGTAGAACATATATTTCCAGGTATCAATATAATCATTATAGTTAAACATTAATGGAACAAATGGTTAAGTAAATTTCGTTGGAGTAAAAGGATGTTGCTTCCATTGTTCAAAGAGAATACTTTGAGAATCATGCATTTTGAATAACTTAGTTCTCTATTGGGCATTGAACATGAGAAATTTCAATACTGTCTGTTTCAACAAGAACATATTCATAAAAGTTGCGTATTTTATTAGGATGAGCAAGCTAGTAATGAAAATATTTTGGAAAATAATCTTGAACAATTGTATATGGGTTTTTCTCCATGAAGTTCTTGAGAGTTCTAGTTCTACTACAAACAAAGTTTCAGCAAACCTTTTCATTAGATATTTTTCTTTTACATGTACATGAGCTTGTTTTGGTTGAAACATTGGATTTAGAATTTGACTTTGATTTTGAGTTGAAATAGGTTGATTTATTATTGATGAGGAGGATGAGACAGCTTTTGAATAAGTAATAGGCGGTAGAGCTTTAGGATTAGCTGGTTTTGTACGAGTAGATGGCGAGAGCTTCGTTGCATAATTAGCTTTAGTCTTTCGTTTGGATGTATTCGTCAAGTTTTCCTCGAAGAAATTCTCGGTATAAAAAATCAGGAAGAGGATCGGATTCTCCTTTAACACTTTTTATATCAAAATAAAAAACTAATAAAATAGCATGCTATCTCACAAAAAATTATTTTTGAAACTAGATTTTTAACATCTTTACGTAAAATTTCTTTAGTTGATATACAATTAACTCTTATTAAAAACCTTTCACTAAAATAGCTTGCTATCTCACAAAAATTTGTTTTAAAACTAGGTTTTTAATATCTTTAAGTAAAATTTCTTTAGTTGATTTACAATCAACTCTTATTAAAACCCTTTCACTAAAAAGATCATCTTGAGATTTTCGTGAAAAAATTTTCTGTTCATTCACTTCACTTAATATGTAAAAATAAAAGGAGAATTGAATTGTAATTTAATGGGAATGTAATAAAATTATTGTAACTATTATATTTCTTTTATACTGTTTAGTTGATATAAAATTTAAGAAAGTAATTATTATAATAAAAATAAAAAATCTATTACCTCTCCATTGTATTTATGATAGAGACATAATCACACTATAAGTGGTATTTCTAAGGTAAAAGTATTCATTTAATTTGTTAGTTTTTATTTGTTTGGCCTTATATCTTTGGTATGATGTCAGTTAAAAAAAACAGAAGAAAGATTGGTATTTTATTATTTATATACAAATCAAATACAAAAATAATGCAGATGTAGTTAAAATATTAATACAAATAGAAATGAGACAATTTAAGCTACAAATAATAAACTATTGAATAGCAACTCATGAGGATAAAAATATGAATTGCTATTCTGTGAAGACCCAACTTAACCTATATTAAAATTCAGGTAAGTCAAGTCCCTCGGCCACATATAATACATGAAGTATTACACGCATTGGCCTTTCTAAAGGATTTGATTATCTTGAACATTAATAACAAATTTTAATTCCTGAAATCATTTAAATAAATCCTAAAAATAACCAGATTTAATGATTGAAAAAAAAAACTTTATAAAAAAATTACTAACTTCAGCTCATACAAGAGTTGATCAACTTTCACAAATAAAACAATACCAACAAGTATCTCCTATACTTTTCATAATGGTAAACAAAGCTTTAAAAAAAAATTAAATTACAAAACTTGGGCTCTACCAAGCCCTCAAAAGAATATCACAAATTACAAATTATAAATCTAGTTCTTAAATGAAAATAAAAACCAAATACATCCAACGATTCTAAACCATTTCTCTCTTCAACAAACTTCTCTTAAGTCAACCCATAACCGAGATAATCAACATCATCATCCAAATCATCATCATCACATCAAAACAACACCTGAAAAGAAGACAACAACAACAATAATGAGCCAAAATCTAGTACACAGTAACACAAGCTTAAACTAATGCAATGCAACAACAATACATTATTGTCTTTGAATTAATGTAAAACAAATAACACTAGAGCACTCACACTCCAAAGCAATCTTAGAAACTTAGGAGTCCTGAGTAACAGCAGCCGCTTAATGGGGTTAATATAGGCAACCGAATACCTATATCTCCTAAATCTAATTGAAAAAATGAAAATAGCCTCATGTAAGGTTTTACACACACTCTACCCATCACAGTCCATAATATAATAGGGCTCAATCAGTCTCATAAACGGGAGTCTTACTATATTACTTCTCGCCGATCAAGACAGATGTTACGCTGATACCTTTTGCCTTATCAGCTACCTATTGAGCCACTTATAAATGTCATTGCATCATGACGAGGGTGGCTTAAGCAAGTAAACTATTGTACCTCGCTCGGGACAAGATTATCGCTCCTTATATTAGATAAATGACTCAAGCATAAGCAACACTTGTTAATTAGCTGTTTTTTAGTTTTAGTTCATTAGGAATGCCTATTCTAAAAAACATTAAGCATGTCATTGTGTGCCTTTCATATTTGAAATCCAACAAGGACAGAGGGTATTTTAGAATCCATCTCAGAAGATAAATCAGGTATCCATATATCTATTCATGAAATAAACTCATATAAGCATTTAATTTAATTATCTATTTATATCAAACTCATTTTATAATCCTATTTGATCAAACACCAATTAGGAATCTTGCAATGGCTATGAAGATCGTTTCACCAAGATACGGAAAGTTCTCCATTGTTTGTCAAATTATCTCTTTTCTCTTTGTTTATAGTCATTTATTATAAAAACATTATAAAAAATTTCATTTTCAAAAACACTCATTTCTCAAGCAAGCATACATTTGAAACAACACATTCTCTACACTATCAATGGTTTATCTTAACATGTTAGTCTAAGCCAATTACAAATTATTAAATCTATATTAGCTTAATCTTAACCATGATAATTAGATTAGTCATTTAATTCAATTATTAACTCAAGTTGACTAAACTTAATCAATTTAACTCATTTTAGTTCATTTAGACTCATTAAGCCAAGTTGAACTTAGATTGATTAACTAATTTCATTTTATACTTGACTTCTATGTTTATTCTAATTGGTTATTAATATATAAATCCACTTAAGTCATTCTTAATTATATAAATTAACTAAAATATTACATCCTATATCATTTGCCTAGTCTTATTTAAAATTTCATTTTAAAGAACTAATTCTAGGTGGATTTCCCGGTTATTGAGCTTCAATGTTAAAACGGACATAACTAACTCATTTTAACTCCGATTTTTGCGTATAAATAGTTGATTTCTACCTACTTGGAATATTATATCCATTTCTAAGGTTATTTTTAACATTTAAGATCATTTGGCTCTTGGGATTCAAGGATCACATTCGTGACTCAAGGCATGATTAGCTATCACGATCACAATCATGCATATGATTCTTGGATTTTAAAATTTTTTTACCAACTCGAGGTTACTAAGAGATAGAGCACACTTATGATTGATAAAAAAATTTTAATATACTTTAAATCATGACCATGACTTTGGGATTTTGATGTTTAAAAAAGACCCAAAGCTAGCAAGGGGTAGATCATGCCCGTGATTGATGAAAAGTTTTCAAAAGAAATCCACTAAGTCAAAAATCATGCCTATGATCGTGAAAAATCGTCCAACTCGAGCCTACCAAGGCCTTGATCACGCACTTTATTGACCTCTTGCCCACTGTCATGAATTTTCCTATTTTTTTTCTCAATTTTAACTACTTGTTTCATCTTAAAAACTCAGCCCACAACATCTTAATATCAGCATACAAGCTTAAAGCTACAACGTACAACATCCATATACATATTATTACTTCATATTTCATCAAATCATTTTATGAATCATATAGTCTATTCATGTTTATATATCTTTTGTTTTCCTAATTTTATCATAAACGTTTCTTATTTCTAATTTTAGATCATCAAATACTTGCATAAACTATAAATAAAAAAAAAACTATACTTATCTTTTAGCATGCACATGCATTTGATCTTCTCCTTAGATGTTGAACTACTTTTAGCTTGTTCTTCATCTTTTATCTTGTTTTCTAACTTTGATTTCTTCTTTAATCTTGTTGGAATTGAGATTGGGTGTTGATTTGAAAGAGAAAATGAAAAGAAGAAGAGAAAATATAAGAAAGAAAGGAAAGAAAAGAGGAAAAGAAAGCACAAAAATAGAAGGAAAAAGGGAAGAAAAGATAAGGATAAAAAATAATTATGGATAAAGACTTTAACTTAAACTTTTTAGATGATTATCTTTAGTTTTGAAAGTGTTTAGGAAATAATTTTGAATCGATAGGTTAGAAATTAAGATCTTAAAAGAAGAACTTAATTTAGGAACTTACTTTAGGTCAAATTGATATTTAATTTGAGCTCAGCTTAATATCATATATTTTTAGACAAGTAAATGAACTCAAAATCTATGGAGATTTAGAGATTGGAATTAAGACTAGAATTTAGCGATTTAGGAATCCACTAAATATTTAACCAACATGTTTAGGGGTTTATAAATTCAAAATCTTAAATTTCAACTTAAATCTATTACTAACTTAATTATGTCAACTTGTCTAATTACATCCTATAATTTGCTTAATTCATTAAATCTATCTAAAATCAATTTCTAATTTAAGTGATGGTTTGAAGTATTTCATATTCAATATTTGGCATAATAACCTTTCATATTTAAAATACAAATAAACATCATAATAACAATTTTACATGAAAGGAATTAAGTAATTAATGCACAGTTTGTGTTTCTATCACCAAGATCATGCCATATAATTTGAAATTGCTGCTGCTACTAACATTCTTCTCTTGCTTGTGATTTATCTAAACTAAATTGAAGCCTTAAATCAAAAACTACACCAGAAATAGGAGGCATCAATAAAATAAGATGTATTTGCCTTTATTTTTGTTGCTTAAAGGTTTAAGTAACAAAAATTTTCCCTATTGCATTAAATGCTTATTGCTTAAAATAAAAGACAACAAATATTTTACCTAATGCAATCTTATATATGTGCTAGCTCACTAAATTGGACACACAAATTAAATACGTTAACACAATAAAAATTTTTATCTTAACACAACAATATTCTACAATTAAAGCAAACACTAAATAAATTAAGGTAACAATTTAAAAAATTGGGGCAACAACTGATCACAACTATATGCAACACAATTTAGTCATTTTGCATCAATTTATAAAGGTAACCTAATTAATGATTTAGCTCTTCTATTATAAGTAATTCTTATTTATACAAATTTAATTTTTTAAAAGCTTTTCTTTTAAATTTTCTCTATATTAATCTTGCATAGTCACTCACTAGCTTATTGCATTTATTGCACAATAAAGAATGGCTTGTTGCATTAATGAAGCAATATTAATCATTAAATTGGGGAAAAGGAAAAAAAATATTACTAATTTTAAAAAAAATTACGAAAATGCCACTGGAAAGAAAATATCCCAGTTTTAGGCAACATGACCTCGTCTCTAGAAGAGACCAGGTCAATATCTTGCTTCAACCTTGTCTTTTCAATAGACGAGGTTGGCGAGAACTTAACCCATGCGATGGGTTTGTCTTCCTCATTTTGGTGCGCGGAAAAACTCCTAAACACAAAATCGATTACGAAACCTTAGTCCTTAAATTCCCAATTACGATTGATACAAAATTGGGGCATCCGTTGGAATTCGATCGATTGTTCAGTGTTAGGGAAGTGATAAGATCGTGTGGAAGTGAATAATTTTGTGCAAAAAATCCTGAACTCATGCAGAAAGCAATGGTAAATTGATTTCTAATTTTTGCATTAATTTTTTTTTTTTGTGATGTTGTATTTGATGTTGGAATCTTACATTTACAATTAGTATTGTTGCATTATTGTATGGGTTTGGGAAACGAGCTTGGCGTGTAACTTTGTTTTGTTTTTTTCGGTATCGTGTCCTTCATTTGTTTCGTACCAAAGGACTTAAAAAAATTCTTTTTAATATTTTTCTGTTTTTTTTTTCACTTTTTCTTTTTTGGTGTTGTAGTTTTATCCGTATAATTGATGAAATGATGATGTAATTGTGATTGTAGTATTTAGTTCTTGAAATTAGGAATGAAATCATGAAAAAATCATATATTATATACATCATACACATTGATAATATACCATTACAAGACTGAGGTGAATATAGTAGTATTAGTAAATATGCTTAAATATTAGATGAGTGCGATAGATAAGTGATGGTGCGAATTTCATGTATTCACCTTTTGTTTTATAAAATAACCGGGTAAGTGAGGGGAGGAAATGGATAAGGCAAAGTTTGTACTGTACGCTCATGGCAACATTGTAGAGGGGAATGATGGTTTTGGTTATAATAAGCGGCTAGTTACGGTGGTCAATGTTAGGAGGAATTCAACATATGAGGAAATAGTTTGTGTAATTTGTAATAGACTTAAGGTAAATAGGTTTACACATTAGGTTGAGTTGTATCATAGGGTAATTATTGGAGATAGGCCACTACGCTATGATGTTATTCCAGTAACTGATGATGAGACTGCACATGAGATGTTGGTGTACACTGAAGGGTTAGTGCCTGTGTATGTGCGGATATTTGAGAATGATCTACCTCAGGCACGTGTAAGGGAAGTGGGTATTGATGGAAATGTTGGTAGCCAAGGTTTGGTAGACTCAAACTTAACTCTAATGTAGACAATAGGTAGCGCACAGGAGCAAATGGGTAACTTCGGAAATACTGCAATGGATTGTGCATGTGATAAGGATACTAATGTAATGCAAGACTCCTCAGCAAGTGAATCTAGTGATGACTGTGCTTATGATGGAAATGATAATTGGGTAGATTTTCCCTATGCAGATGATGTAACCGGTGTACAGCGTAATAGAAATAACTAGTACAGTTTTGTGGCTCCTACAAACTTTGATGCAATTGGGAGCTCAGTACCGATACCTTTTTTCACTGCTGATGTTTGTAAGCCCCTAGATTTTTCGGTAAATGTAGTAAACCCAAGAGTCAGAAGTCAAACTAGAACCCTAAAGTTGATATAGTTCTATGTTTAGTCTAGTAAATCTAGATTCGGCAATCCCATGTTCTTAACCCTTAAACAACAAAATTATGATAATTGTGGACAATAGTTCGTAATAATATAGGAAAGTTTAAAAATATCATATTCGTTAATTTTCAGTGTGTTTCAAATTTGAATGGGATTAGTTTTCGAAAATCGTGCAGCAGTATACTGGATGGTGACATTATTCCGACAACACCATTAGACTCATAAAAATATGAGGTTTTCAAAAATATCAGTTTTAGAATTTTTCGGTAACTAAAAAATCGGATATAGGCCATTTACGCGTATTTTCTTTACTACTAGTATTTTAATTGTCTAGTCTACTATTCATAGTATTATTTCTACTATTCATTACTATTTCACTACCTCTAGTTTTTCTTATAACATATTCTTATACTCTATCATATCTATTTCTTACATTTACTTTTCTATAAAACCTTACATACATCATATCTTACTTTTTAATTACTTTTCATTACAAAACAACAAATTTAATCAATTTTTTTCTCCTTTTCCTCTTGTTGCTGTCCACGCACTTTCTCTTATCACTCTCAATTTATTTTATTTTTCAATTTATTTAATTACATCTAATTTTCACTACAAAACTCTATAAATATCTCCTCCCTCCTTCATTTTTTCCCACACTTTCTTACCATAACAAAACTCTTGCAAAATCATTTCTCAAACCCTCTCTTTACAAATTTCCTCTCAAAATACTCTATTCCTTTCCATCTTCATAAACTACCCATTTCTCTTTAAGAGAAATTCTAAAAATACCATCACCTACCTTAGGTAAAACTTCTTCTATTTAATTATCAAGTTCATATAACTTAACATGAGCTTAGTGTATATTTCTTAGACTCATGAGAGTTAAAGAAGTAACAATATGTTCATGTTTTATTTTTGTTCATGTTTAAATTTTCCATTATGTTATTATTATTATGTTGTTGTTATAATTGTTATTATTATTTGCTCTAATCTAACTTCTATATGATATTAGGTATATTATGTAAATATATTTCTTAGAGCCTAAGTGCTCACTAACCTAACATCTTATTATTATTGCTATTATTATTATTTTTCTTCTTTTATTTTTCTTTTTCTTTTTCTTTTTCTTTTGGGACTAGTCTATTCTTAGTCCCAAGAAGCCTTGATGAAGGTAAGGCTCCCAATACTTGACCGGGATACCTTGATAAAGCTAAGGTTCCCAATACTTGACCTTATTATTATGCTCATATTTATTCTTATATATATCTTATCTTATTATGTGATATTATTATATTTCTCATATCTACATATTCCTAATCATGCATGAACATGTTGATATTGCCTCAACAAAAGCAAAAGGAGTTTTCTTAAAAGAAGACAAATAGGAACTCTCTTTAAAAATAAAAATTTGTCACCTAAGAAATGATTTTTCCATAAAAAATTAAAGTTTTATCTTAATAATTCTTTTCCAAAATTGAGATAAGTTGATCACAAGTTTTTAGTAATAATACTACATGGGATTTTATCAAGGAATATATAAAGTAAAGTTATCACATACACTCTTTTTAAACCAATGAAATAAGAAAGTTTCTTAAAAATTAATATTGCTAAATCATTGAAGTTTTCCACCAACATTCTAAAATACGAAGGTGTAGACAAGTTTTACAAAATTATTAAAGAATAATCTTTTAGAGATAAGTCTTACTTAGGAAATAAAATTAGTATATAACTTAGAATATCGTTATTGCTATTTATTTAAAGTGGAACGAACTTTAGGGAAACTTTAGAACACATAAACATGACTACTTTAATAAACTTTAGTCACTACCAAGAAATACTTAGAAAGACTATATTTTTCAACCACTAGAAATGAAGTTGTAGGAATCTTAAAATACTAAAGTTACTTCTAAAAATTTAATTATTCTTAATGTTAAGAAACAAAGTTAAAAGAAGGCAATACTCACTAATAATAATACAAGAAAATTTTCCAACAAACTAAAGTGAATTTTTTCAAGTTTGAGCTTTTTTCAAACTTTTAAGACACATTGTTTTACAAAAAAAAATCATTGTTGAGACAATACTACCAAATTATTGCATACAATATAAGTCTCTATATATATATTCAAAGATTTTTCAACTATACAATATCTATATTCTTGTACAAGAATTTTTGGATGGAAAAAAGCTTCAAAAATTGTATTTTAAAAGCTGGGATTTTCGTAACAGTTCCGTACCTCGCTATTCCGAGACTTAAATAACAATTTATGATGAAAATGACCTTAGAAATGGATAGATCTTTTTGAGTAAGTAGAAAACGGTATATAATGTGTGAAATTCCAAGTTAAAATGAGCAAGTTATGGCCATTTTAAGTTGGAATTTCCATTAATATGAATTTTGACGAACCTAATAAGATAGAATTAGAAAATTTAAGTAAAACTTGGATAAAATACTCATTTTGGGTATTTCTTTTGTTTAGTTTTTGAGGACCAAGATCTTCTCTTTCCCAAAGATTACTTCGACTGATAGAAGATCATCATAGCCGAGTGAGTTTTCCTTTACATTTATGTATTCGCGCATGTGCTTATAGAATAGAGCACTAGATAGTAGGAAAAGATAAAAATTGATATGCATGTGGGTTATCATGAGAGTTATGTATGTGATTTGTTTTGTGTGATCAAAGAACGATAAGTATATCAGAGCCCGATTTGTTGATTATATTGCTATGTGTGCAAATATTAATTAATCGCCTTAAATGAATTAATGTCGGATTGGAAATTCCCTTAAATTAAATTGCTTGTGCATATCACTTAGAATATCATTTCGCATTTTGCTACTACTCCTTAGCGTTGGACCAGAAAGGTAAGCTGCCTAGCTACATCTTGAGGAATTAGGATGTTCAGGAAACACGACCTCAAGGTGTAGCCGAGCCGGATCGATCGCTTTGGCAAGGAAAGCTTAAAGACTAGTAGTATGGCTCATTGGAATCCCAAGACATGCGTAAAATTTCAAGGAGGTTGATTGGGGCCCAATTCAAATCATTCCCTAACCATCAATAGAGGGGTAAATCCATCCTACATACAAAACCGGATAGTCGTATGTATTGTTTGATTATATGGTTGCTTGCATTTCATATGCTTGTTTAATGAACTTATTTGAATGATTGGTCATGGGTACTTTTGCGTAAAGATTATCTCACTAAGCTGGTTATGCTTATTCTCTAATAGACTTTTGATGTTGTAGGATCGTTGTTTTGCACCCGAGACCACCCTGTCCATCTAGGTAGAACTTATGTTTTTGGGAAGCTTTGAGAGGAATTCTGTTTTGAAGACTTAGATTAGATTTCCTTTAAAATCTCCTAGTTTTAGTTAATTTTCATATTAAGACTATGTTGTTATAGAGATTATCAGGGGAATGCCCCATTGAAGTTGTAGAACTTTATATTTTGATGAATCATATTAGTATTATTTTGTATGTTCTGCTACGATTATCTTAAAATGCTTAACTCCACCGGTCTCCCTTTGTTGTGAACGTACGCCTTCTACAAATATGAAAGCTTCCGAGCGACTAAGGTAGTCATTCTCAAGTTTTAATATTGTGTACAACGGACTGTCACGTTTAGGATACCCGTTGGGGCATGACAATGTTGGTAGTGGTTATGCTGCATTTGATGTTAAGTAAGAAATGAGTTCTGACAATTGGAGTTTCAACAATGAATTCAAGGTTAGGATGCGGTTTGAGACTAAAAATCATCTCATACGGATAGTTAAAATGTGACATATATTGAATCACTACAACTTCAAGGTGGTGGACTAGGACCCGAGGTCATGAGTAGTTAAATGCACTGATGTTCATAATAGGGATTGCAAATGGAGACTCAAAGGCTGTCACAAGAAGTATGGTGGTGGTTTCACATCACCAAATATGAAGAACCTCACACCTGCTTGGATGAAATCACTAGACAAGACCACTCTCAGTTAGACTCGACTAGCATTTCTAGGTGCATTATACTGGAGATTCATAATTCTCCAGATGTGAGAGAGAAGGTCCTACAATTGACCATCTTGAAAGAGTTTAGGTACAATGTTCATATGAAAAGGATTCGTGAGGTGAAGCGAAAAGCTATTGAACAGGTGTATGGAAGTTGGGAATAGTCATGTGTTGAGGTCCCACATATACTTAATCCGATAATTGAGGTAAATCTAAGAACAAAGGTTGAGTAGAGAACTATAGATTTAGACACAATAGGACACGTATTCCTTGACAAGCTGTTTTGGGCATTTGCCCATTGCATTGAAGCGTTCCAGTACTGCAGGTATGTTTTGGATATATGCTTATATTTATTTACAAATGATTAATATTGATGAAATAAGTTATATCTGTTAATTGTTTGCAAACTCGTAGTGACAACTGATGGGACCTTTTTGTATGGCAAGTACAAGCAGAAACTGCTCATTACAATAGCAGTAGATGGAGCAAATCATATAGTTCCATTAGGGAGATCACATTCACAAAGTATTTGAGGTTATAACTGCCCCACGCCCTACAATGTATGGCTAAAAGGGAGATCACATTCACAAAGTGGAGTTACGAGATGTAGATGCACATGCAATAAGTGGCAGACGTATAGAATCCTGTGCTCCCATGCAATGGCAGTAATGGGAACTCTGCACATAGATTGTGTTGGCCAAGTAGGGCAATGGTACAGATGGGAGAATTAGCTGTAGGTGTATGGGAGATCCTTTATACCTGCAGTAGATAAGGCTAATTGGACTCCTCTCGACGTTCCAAAGTGGTACCCCATCCTAGGACTTATTAAGAAAAAGGGTATGCCTAGAGAAAAATGGTTCTAGAATGAGATGGATATTCCAGATCGCCTACGAGATTACTCTGTGATTCATGTGGGAAGATAGCTCATAACATTAAAAGTTGTCATAGTAGGCGAGCGGCTAGTAAGACCGTTACAGGGCAGTTGAGTTGTAGTAGTATTTGTTTGGTTCATGTCATTTCTTTTGCTACATCTACATTCCATACTTCATGTATTCTTACTTCTTTTTTCATTTATGCTTTTACTAACACTATTCCCTAATTTCTTCATAGCAGATGGATCCGAGACCACTCGATGATTCCATCCTTATAGGGTAGCTTGTTCACAGATTGAGGCTGGCATGGGAGGGACAGGTGAGATTATATCCTAATCCAATTACTTATATCATCCACACACAGATCGAGTCATGGATTTGTTTTCAAATGCAGGAGTATGTGGTGTTACATTGTTGTCGTAGAGAGGCGAAGCTTAGACGGCACGATGGCATGACTGTAGACTTAAATGAGAGACTTGTTCCACTTCTATCGAATGCCGGTTTCATAGGTGCTGCTCAGATATCATTTATGTAGTTATATTAGCGCCTTATCACAGCTCTAGTGGAGAGATGACGTTTAGAGACACACATGTTTCACATACCGACGGGAGAGTGGACTGTGACATTACAGAACGTTGCTACACTCACCAGCCTGCTCGTGGATGGCCATGCAGTTACCGACACGTCTCGAGTTGATTGGCCGAAGTTATGCCACCAGTTACTAGGAGTTAGACCACAGGCCGGTATGCACATAGATAGTGGCCAGCTGAAGATGTCATGGTTGGATACACATTTTAGAGAGCTACCTGATCATGCATATGACATTACTCTCCGGCGATATGATAGAGCATATATTCTACTACTATTGAGGGGCTTCATTGTTGTTGATAAATCGTCGAATATGGTTCACATTATGTACCTCCAGTTGCTCGATGACTTGAAGAGAGTAGGGCAATTCACATGGGGAGCAGCTTGCTTGGCATGACTATACAGACAACTATGCATGGCTTCTCATGTAGAGACAGGTGACATTGTAGGACCTCTAGTAGTCCTCCAAATATGGGCATGGGAGCACTTCCCACACATCGCTCCGCTAAGACGACATATCACTTTAGTTACCGCGGATTGCTATTGATCAGTTACGGGGTGCTACTTTCGATATCACTCGATCTCCCACACATTTGCTATTTGAGTATAGGGGGTGTTTCGATAGACAGCTCCCTAGCCAGGTATCGGTTTATATATTTAATGTGTTTACATGTATATAGGTATGTTGTATTTACTTACTTATCAATACTATACTTTTATTTATTGTACAGGTTATTTGGGCCCCTTATGCCATTATTATGGATTCCCTCCTTGTTTACTGCCGAGTAGGGAGTGACATATGGCATGCTTGAGTTCCCCTGGTTTGCTTTCATATTGTCGAGCACTACTACCCAGATAGGGTGCTCAGACAGTTTGGTGGTTTCCAGGAGATTCCTGACCATCCAATTGATATGAGAGTTCTACATGAGATAGACTTACGAGAGTGTTCTGGGTGGAACTAGGCATCGGAGTACGCCAGGTGGATAGCTAAGTGGGTTGGTAGGTGAGATCACATTGTCCAAGTACCGGGTATTCCCACTGGCACATCTGAAGATTATTTTGACTAGTACTATGCGATCACTAGTCGTTGGATCAGTCATACAAGGGCCATAAACTATATATGGATTTAAACTGTGTTTGTTGTTAACTGATCTAATTGTTTCCCATCGCTTGCAGGCAGATTTCATCTATAGAGTCTCGGGCATGCCAATAAAGGACACTTCATCTACTGCACGAGATGTCATTTGTGTAGTGGATAAGTTTATGAGACTTAATTTGAATGATCCACCCTTAACGCCTAGTCCAGCACCAGCACCTAAAGACCTATAGCCTCGGTCTGTATAGAGATGACGTCTAACTAGAGAGAAGCGTGGGCAGGGAAAGGGACATGTTTAGGAGCGAGGGTGAGCCAGAGGTGTACATATCAGAGACGAGCCTTCGCCCTCACATGAGCATGTATCGGATGAGCTAGGCCTCCCACATTTTCTTTATTCCAAGCCTGGTCCATCATCTACATCATATGCTCATCTACATAATACCCCCATAGCAGATATAGCATACACCGAGTTCCACACCTCCTTTGCTCCACAAAAGAGGCAACTGTTACCATCACATGATATGGGGGAAGGACTCACCCAGGTGGAGCCAGACCTATTCCCATTTCATCCATATGGTCTTGGTGGTGGAGATGGGGATGCCACACTCACTTAAGTGGATCTGACCATGGAGCTTCCACGTTAAGATGTCCACTAGCGTACACCATTCCCTTAGACTTTTGTCAGGTGAGGACAAGGGAGATAGGACACCCAGCAGTAGTTGTTGTATAGATTTTTATTTTTTATGATTCTTCTATGATTTTTGTATATAGATTCTTTTTTTCTCTCATTGGTGTTTGTAGTTAACATAACATTCATGTACTTAACATATTATTCCTTCTAGTCTTCCATATTCTCAGGTTTTTTATGTTTGTTGTGAATGATTTTACAATTTTTCTATGATAGAATGAATTGGATTTGACATTGAGTTTTTTGATGGATTGGGTTTAGGAATACTTTTTTGGTTGGGTTATGAAGTCTGCAAGTTGTTTAACCATGGTGGATGATGGCTAATGAATGATTATATGGCTCATTATATATGATTTTGACAGGTTATAACAATTAATATGGAATCAGGGGGTAATTTGTCATTTTCAATGAAGATTGGTGGTGGTTGGCCTGACATCGTATCTTCAAGAGACGAGGTCATTATTACAGCGAACCTTGTCTCTTGAAGAGAAGAGGTCATGTTGCTTAAAATTAGGAATATTTTTTTTCCAGTGACATTTCCGTAATTTTTTTAAAATTAGGAATATTTTTTTCCTTTCCTCGTTAAATTAAAAATGCATATAAAGAAATATAATTACATTGAATAAAAGTATTACAATCAAAAGAGTTAAAAAAAAATGCTTCCCTAAAATAAAATAAACATAATTATGGATCAACAATCGTTCACTTATACACATTGAGTATTTTCAATAATTTCTTTGCCCTATAATTATCCTATACTACAAGGAAAAAACTATAATAAAATACCTTATATTGAAAAATACCTTATATAGAAAGTCATATATAATTGATTAATTAACTAAAAAATGGGAAAAAGAGAGCAAATAATCACCTCGATTCTGAAATGGATTTGCTATGATTACATGGGCATGGTCTGATGTTGAGGAGAGATCGGACAGGTTCAAGTTGTAGAGACATTGCTGATATTATTCTACTTCAAGAGAGTATTGGTTGTTTGTGGAGACTTTTCTAGATATTTACTACAAATAAATCTTTTGCAAAATTTTATTTTCTACCACATATCAAATTTTTACCAAAATTTAATAAAAAGTTTTTTTAAACTAAAATTAAATAGAAATTCGCTTTGTTAATGATAGTATTTATATATAACACTTGAGTGTTATAGGTGATATATCTGTTGACACTATACACAATTGACGGAGCATATTATTAGCTATTAGATTTAATAGGGTGAAATATATGTCTACTCCAATTACTAAAAATAATTACCCATACAATGTTGATTTGAAAAAATTATCAAATTATATTTTAAGATCACATTTTAAAATTAAAATATTTAAATTTTATACGTAAATCATATCTTTAAAATATGATATCATATTTCGATACTGTGATATGCTTTCGATACGCGCGTTTGTAGTCAAGATATGCTTTTGATACGGTTCCTGTATCGCGTTTGTAATCAAGATATGCTTTCAATACATATAAATCCCAATATATAATCGTGATATAAGGACATCCAGGAACTTGTGATTTATCTTTTTGCTTTGGTCATTGTGTCGCCTCACAAGTTGCGGAACAACACTACTTGCTTTGGAGACTGACAAAAGCAGCTGTGATATATATATATATATATATTGACCTTTCAAGATTGTGTTCCCCATTCCAAAGTGGCAACACTTTGGATATTGTATCCCATGTTGAGAAGTGGAAAAGACAACAGCAAAAAAGTATGTTAATAGATACTGTGTCCTGTTGCAGAGTGGACAAGACTTATCGATCTTTCACAATTGTAATTTAATTTTTTAATACAGTGCTAACAAGGACACCACTACGAATGTCGTGATTAGTAACGCGATAATAGTAGGGAGTAAACTAAATCACGTTTTATCACGCAAGATATACTTATGTTATATCAATTTTTTATATTTTATGGATAAATCGTGATTTTAAGATTGTATATTGATAATTATTTTCATTTTAATCCTAAATAAGTAATTATTATTGCTACTGAACTTAAACAGAAAATTATTTTGATTTAACAAAGGGAAAAAAATGTCTTGAATTTCATAATGTTACATTGCTTGCAAATTGCAAAGAAGCAATCAACAAAAACAACCTCTTAGAAAGTGGAAGAGATAGAACTTATAAAAATTACACAATCTTCTCTGTCTTTAGAACTATCATGCTTCTAGACTTCTAGTTTAACTCCTCAAAACAAGAAGCAAGTTAAACATCTTTATGTTATAAATCTATGGTAAAGAAGAAGTGGTCTATTACATACCTAACATGCCAATTTTAATTGTTAAATACGTAATTAATTTGTATCAACATTATTTAATTAATTAATTTACAGAAGTTTCCTAAATTGTAAAAAAAAAAAAAAAACTCATAAAACACCTTTTGCTTTATATAATATAGATTTAAATATAATTAAGCGATTGTCCTTGTGTCGCCATTTGTCTCTATTGATAAATTCATACATGTTAATTTATGGAATATGGTCAAATAAATATTATATTAGAAAAGATTATCGAAGCTTGCTTTGAACATTTATTTGCATACTTTTACAATTTCACTTACACTTTGTAGTTAAAGTTCGTACGATTCTATACAACATAACGTAAAAATTGATTGATATTGCTCAGTTTTGTTTGTTTATTAGGGCTTTACGAGTGAAGGAGTTGCTGTTTTGCCGAATCCGATAATAATATCATGGCGAAGAACAAGGGTAAGGGAGGGAAGAAGAGGAAGAAAGGAAAGAATGAAGCTGACGACGAGAAGCGTGAGCTTATCTTTAAAGAAGACGGACAAGAATACGCTCCAGTCCTCCGTATGCTCGGCAACCGCCGCTGCAAGGCGATGTGCATTGATGGCTCCAAACGTCTTTGCCATATTAGAGGAAAGATGGATGAGAAAATTAGGATTGGGGTTGGTGTTATCGTGCTAGTAGGCCTACGTGATTTTCAGGATGATAAATCTGATGTGATTCTTAAGTATATGTTGGATGAAGCTAGGCTTCTTAAAGCTTATGGGGAATTGCCGGAGACTGCACGGTTTAATGGGGGTTTTGTTGGTGGTCTTGATGGAGAGGACGAGGAGCTGATGATGATGATATTGATAAGATCTAAGATTTGTGGTGTGGTGTGGTGTGGGGTGTGGGTGTTGTTTTTTTTTTTTTTTTGTGATGAGTGTCTTGTGAAGTTTGTTTTAGAGAGTTATGGTTATGGAGTTGATGCTACTGAATATGTTCATAATTTTTTACACAACAGAATACAAACACAACTTTGACATGATTTAGAATAAATCTTTGTACAAAATGCAAAACTATACAACTCACTATATAAAGGATGCGGTTGGATGTAAATACACGTTTATAGTTTAAATTTATTATCCTTGATCTCTATCATATTTCATATATCCTTTTCATATGATATGAATTTGATACGAAAATAGAACACAAATTTGATCAGCTAATAAGAATTGTCATCCCTAACTAGGCTTTTTCTTTTTTTTTTTTAAACTTTGATTAACAGAGATAAAGGCATGATATATAAAATGAGATTTTACATAGTAGTAACACGGCATATACATCTCTACAGTGCTTTAGTGAAATAATTTATTGTTTAGGACACATTTTGAAATTAATTACTTATTTAAAGTCAGAATGAAAATAATTACTAAATTTCAGTATAAAATCGCTTAGACGAAATGGGATATAAGGTCAATATGTATATTGCGTGTTAAAAAGGTAATATAAGACCGTATATCGCCTCTCTAAATCGCGATATACATACAAGAATATTGTGCTTTGAAAAGATGATATATTGCTTTTAATAATCGCAATATAGTGACTATACCAAGACAAGATGTTGCGAATCACAATTTGTTGGGGATATCCCATATCGGGTTTGGAAGGGGCTGGGTGCTGCTTTATAAGTGTGAAGAAAAGTCTTACCTCATGAGCTAGCTTTTGGGGTTGAGAAGGCCCAATAGCACCCAATAGTGGTATCAGAGCTCATGTTTGCAACATCTCGGAGCTCATGAGGTGAGGCTTTCCCTCATACTTATAAAGCAGTACCTAACTCCTTCCACAACTGATGTGGGATATCCCTAACACAATCATGGTTTACTTATAAATTTCTTTATCCTAATTCTTAGATGCGATTTAACACCACATATTGGTAATTAATTTGATCCAACTTATATATTGATAATTATTTTGTATAGGAACTCTAGACATGTGTTAGACCTGTGCTAGACCAGTGCTTTAGTACAATCAAAAGTGCACATATATATTCGTACGTACATAAGATGAACTTACTTCAAACCCAATCGTGAAAGTCATCGAAAATTCAACGATTGCAACAGTGTTCTTCCTGCGCATAACCACCTCTTCTCCAATGTATTTCGAAGAACTCACCAAGATTAAAGAGTGTAGGCAATCAAAAAGTTTGACAGTTTTTCCCACTTTGTGCCTTGTTGAGTCTAGAAATGCAAGGAACCAAACATATCCTATTTTAAGAGTGCATTTGCCTGGCACAAAGTATCCAAAAACTTCCAAGGGATTAAGGTGGTAAGAGTGGCTAGATTACCTGTTGCAATCTTCGCCTCTCCATATTAATGACAACAGAGCACTTATTAGACTTTGCGTGAGCGAAAGCCATACTATACTTGAAAGTTGATCTAGAGGCATGTCTTTTCTAACATTCTCTCTATGAATGACCTTAAATTCTAGTCACATTATCACTTGTTGCAATAAGTGAAAAAAAGCATTTATTTCCCTTCCTCAAACATGTATCATAGAAACTTCTAGAGATTAACTATCTTTATTTCTCATCTTTATACAACTTAGCTTGTATCAACTTGAAGCTTATTAACTTAAGTAATTGTAAACTGCTTAAAAATTTCTGCCTAATCATCTCTATGATATGTTAAATTATCCTTACTTATTTAATTAAATAAATATTGTCTAAGGTTAGATAAGTAGATTACATTTGCTACAACTTAGTGGACAATTTAAGTATGTGAGAATTTATATGCTTGGTGACCAAGCATGTGATTAATAACCAAGTCTCTCCAAGTTTATAATATGTGGCTAGAATTATTTGAGTAAACTTAGTAGCCAAGTCTTTACCATCTATATATATGGTCATTTAGCTAACAATTAGTATATCAAGTGAAAAAATTGAAGCAACAATAAAGGAGTGTGTAACAAGTGTGAGTTTAACATTTGGTGTGTGTGATATGTTTTATAATAGTGAAACTCCATATTATTAGTAAAAGTATTTGAGAGTTATTTTCTCTTTATAAATTGTCCATTTCCACTTATAAAACTATTAACATTATTTGTGCTCTCCACTCAACAAGTGGTATTAGAGCATTTCGATCGTTGATCCTGGATTTTTGATATTTGCGTACAAATAGTTATACGGGGGAGATTCTACTTGTTCATAGTTTGAACTATGAATCTTATTCATTTGGAACCACACTTACTTGATTAATTGCAAGGTTGTAAGTCACGATGGTAGAATCAAGCATCAAAGTTGGTGTTATAAAAAAATTAATAATAATAATTACTGCATGTGAAAGACCTATATGGAATTATACCTACAAGGTCAAGACTGCTGGGAGGTTATTGCTGAGATAAAGACTACATCACCACCATCATAAGATGATGTCAGTAATCTCTGAAAGTGGGAAATCAAAGTTGGGAAGGTTATGTTCGCCATTAAAACCACCATCTAAGAGGAGATGATGGAACACATTAGGTAAGCTACCACACCCTAAAAAGTTTGGAATTCTCTTTCTTCTCGATTTGCAAAGAAGAATGATAAAACACTCCAACTATTAGAGCATGAACTAATGTCTATCTAACAACGGGATATGACAATTAATAAATATTTCACAAAGGGGAAGTCACTATACCAAGAAATTGCTGAGTTGGATGAAGCATCCAAAGTTATTAGCGAAAGCATGAGGCAAATCATTATACATGGCTTAAGACTAAAGTACAGAGGATTTGTTGCTGCGATTCAAGGTTGGCCTACATAACCTTCAATTGAAGAATTGGAGAATTCATTGGCAAGTCTAGAGACTTTAACAAAATAGATGGCTAGAGTATCATTAAATGTTAAAGAGGTTGCTCTCTTCGCTATCAAAAGGAAAAATCAATCTTGTGGTCAGAACAAAGGAAAGGCACGAGTAAATTTTCAATCAAGAGGAGCTCAACAAAAGTAGTACCAAGATAATCGACAGTCTAAAAATTTTAGACATCAATTTGGGGAATATTTTGTTGTGGCAAAAAGGGACACTATGATAGAGATTATAGGTCCAGAAAATTTTTTTTGAGAGCAATGCAACAACTATTAGCAATCGTCATTAGACAGAGCCTAAATAGGATGTTGGGGCATTGATTGTAAATTTAGAAACAATGCAAAAGTTAGGATACTTTGACTTAGAGATTATGGAAGTTCCTGGCCTTATGGCTACCATAGTGAAGGAAGAAGAGGAGTAGGCCTCCAGTGCTCTAGTTCTCATGGAATCAATTATGAGAGGGATTAGATCTTTGATTTCAGATGTTTTAGTCATATGACAAGAGATAAAGATAAGCTCTGTAATTTATCAGAGTACAAAAGCAAGCGAGTTGTGGTAATTACAAATAACTCATGACTACCAATTACACATGTAGGTGACATGGTGATCGATTCCTCTCTTATTTAAAAATAGGTATAGTTGGAGGATGTTTATCGAGTGTTTGGAATGAAGAATAATTCTGGAAATTTGTTGTTTTTGGCCCAAAAGATGTTAAGGATTATCAAAAAGTCAAGATAGTTGACACACCAATGATGGAGGGTCAAAAAGTGGATTCCATGTATGTCTTGTTGGCACAAGAGGCGTACGTTGATAGGACGAAGAATAATGACACAACTAATTTATGGCATGCAAGTTTAGGACATTTAAATTATCACAAGTTAAAGATGATGAAGGGTAAGTCTTCAGTAAGAGGACTGCCAAATCTTAGCATTCAAACTGACATAATATGTGCTAGATGTCAATACAAAAAGGTACATCAACTATCATATTACGTGTTTTTATTTGGAGCTAAACAACCACTAGAGTTAATCCACTCAGACGTATTTGGAAAGGTGAAACAATCTTCGATTAATGGTATGCACTATACAGTGACTTTTATTGATGATTATTCATGATATGTCTAGGTGTACTTCATGAAGGAAAAGTCTGAAGCTTTAGCTAAGTTCAAAGAGTTCAAACTTATGGTTGAAGGTTAAATTGGGGAAAAAAAAAATTCAGTGTCTTCGCACTAATGATGGGGGAGAATACATGTTAGAAGAATTTTCCAATTTTCTTCTTTAGTGCAAGATTCTACGATGCATCTTGCAAAATTATGTTAAAGCATGTACATGCTAAAAATGTTCCTAGAAGATTTTGGGCCAAGTGTATGAGAACAACAACTCACATAATTAACAGACTTCCACAACCAAAAATGGAATTCATGTCTCCTTTAAGAAGTTGTAGAAGATGAAGCCTACAGTAAGCCCTTTCAAAGTATTTGGTTGTGTTTGTTATGTATTTGTTCCGTATAATCTACGTAGTAAGTTTGACAAAAAGGCAATCAGGTCTATTTTTCTCAAATACGATGAAAATAGGAAAGGATGGTGATGTTGTCATCCTACAACTAGAAAATGTCATATATCAAGAAATGCTATGTTTGATGAGTCACCATTTCGGTGGAGACTAGAATATGTTGCACTTCCATACTCTAAAGACATAGAAGAACAATTGCAAGAAAGGTTAAAAGGAGTGGCAAATGATATCCAACAAAATTCTATATCTCCAAATAAAGAAGGTCTGTAGCATACTGGTTCAGAGGATCATCCAATAACAAATTATTGGAAGATCAATTAGTTGTCGAGACATCATCACTACAACTAAGAAGATCCACCTGAATGAGAAAGCCAAATTCAAAGTATGTTAATGTTGCTTTAGTTGAAATAGGAAAGGAGCCAAAAGCCTTCGAAGAGGCTATTCATAAAGCTAAATGGAGAACAACTATGCAAGAGAAGATAGATGCTCTCATAGAAAATCAAACGTAGGATCTAGTTTCAAAGCCAAACATGTCAAACCCATTTCTTGCAAGTGGGTGTATAATAACAAGAGTCATCCAGATGGTTCAATTGGAAGGTTCAAAGCTCGATTGGTGGCATAAGAATTCTCATAGTAGTATAGGATAAACTATGATGAAATGTTTAGTTTGATGGCTAAAATTGCAATTATCCGTGTTTTGTTGATGCTTGCAGTAAGTAAATCATGAAACATGTGGCAAAATGGATGTGAAAAATGCTTTTTTTGAATGGCGAACTTGATAAAGTTATTTACATGGAACAACTAGGAGGATTTGAAAGTAAACTCAATTCTTAATATGTTGCAAGTTGAAAAAGGCACTACATGGGTTAAAGCAAGCTCCTAGACCTTGGTATTGCAAAATGTCTGAGTTTCTCAATCATAGTGGCTATACGGTTGCTTCAACTGATTCAAGTTTGTTTGTCAAAACTCGAGATGGAAAGTTAGCGATAATCTTAGTCTATGTGGATGATCTTATCATTACCAGAGATGATGAGAAAGAAATCTAGTAGACAAAGGAGAATCTGTCAGTTCGCTTTCAAAAGAAAATGCTTGGAGAGCTGAATCACTTTCTTGGACTAGAAGTGGAGCACACAGACAAAGGATTGCACTTATGTCAGCATAATATGCTAAAGATCCTCTACAGAAATATGGGATGCTTGATTGTAAACCTCTTGCACTTCCAATAGAGGTGAATTGTATTTAATTAAATAAATAGTGTCTAAGGTCAAATAAGTAAACTCCATCTACTATAACTTGGTGGTTAAATTGAGTATGTGAGAATTTATATGCTTGGTGACCCAATATGTGATTAATGGCCAGAATTGTTTGAGTAAACTTAGTGGCAAATTTTTACTATCTATATATATGGTCCTTTAACTAGCAGTTTGTATATCAAGTGAAAAGAGTGAAGTCATAATAAAAGAGTGTGTAACAAGTGTAAGTTTAGCATTTGGTGTGTGTTGTATGTGATTTGTAACAGTGAAGCTCAATATTATTAGTAAAAATATTTTAGAGTTATTTTTTCTTTATAAATTGTCCATTTCCACTTGCAAAACTATTATTATCATTTGTGCTCTCTACTCGATGTAATCTTGGGAGCTTGGTCAATGCAGAATGCAAGAACTTTGTTGAGGCTCGTCACTCATTTAGATTCCTTTGATAATATATCTAGTCCAAACGAACATGTCAAACTTGTAATCGCCATATTTTTCTAATCTGTCTTAAGTCAGTGGTTCTTTGAGATTTCACTCTGAAAGGTTGCCCGAAACTTTAACAAATTGCAGAGGCGTATAACTGCTAGAAATGAAAAGTTTGGCCGAACATTCCTAAAACAAGACCACTATTGATGAGCTACAGTTTTCTACTGTGAATCATTGGATTGAAATAGCTGTACAGAAAGAGCAGCAAAAATCTAAGAAATCTTGCAACTAGCATTTATAGGTTACAAGCTCTTGTGGAAGTTTTTCTTGATGGTTTTTCTGAATTAATTGAATTTCCTGAATATAAAGATAGGTCAAAAGCTTCTCTAGATGTCCCAAAGGCATCGGTATAAACAACGCTGACTTATCTAAATCTTTGAAAAGATGGTCTACAAAAGATAAATTTTATCAAGGATCTTGGTTGCATTTCCACCCTTCAGAGTTTAGATCTTTCTCAAAATAACATTGTCACAATTCTTTAATGCATGAACGAATTCATTATCTTGCATCAGCTCAGTTTGGAAACTGCAAGCAGATTCGAGAGATCCATGGTCTTCCATCAAACATAAAATATTTGTCTCCCAAAGGTTGTGAATCATTGGAATGGTGTGTTGTCATCGGGGAAAAGCAGGACAACGAATTTCTAGGGTTTATGTGTCACGAAGTTACGGAAGTGGAAAAAGACAATGGCTGTCAAGAGTTAGTGAGTGGAGTAAAGGTTGCGTGGAAGTGAATGAAGAAGAAGGACAACTGGGAAGGAACAATGATGAGCTGGGTCTGTATGGTGCACCTTGGGCTGGGCTCAGTTACGGGCCTAATATGAAGTAAAAGAGGACTGGGTAGAAGAAACAGACTAGTCTAGTGGACTAGTATTATTGAGCCCATCCTCCTCTTAACAGAATTGGTTTTGTAATGTTTTACTTGCACATTCTACAGATTTGATTCTCATTTTTTCTGTTTTCTGTTATTTCAATTTCCTTCTGTATTTATATAGTTAAGCATACTTCATCTATAAATATGTATTACACGAAAACAGGATATACAGAAAATACAAAAAACATTTGCTCCAATACTGAATCTGAGTATTGTTATCATTCGTTCTCCGCTTGTATCCGAGCTTCATCCGATTCGGATTCCCTTTTGCAATTTATTTCACACTTCCGCATTGCAAGAGGTATCAGAGCTCTGTTGTAGGAGCTATCAATCATGGCAAGGGGTATCTCGGGAATTTAAGAGATTGAGGAGATGATGAAGAACTATTGAAGGAGCAGTGACCGAAAAACAGGATAGCTGGATCAAACTTTTTTCGATACCTTGCAACACACACAAACCACATGGAGCAGCAATCGAAGGTAATAGATGAACTCAAAACTCAGCTCAAAGGAAAACCCATAGTAATGGAAAACATTATATAGTGCACACAAAATAATGATGGTAATATGACAAGCAAAAAATGTGACTAGTGGTGGATTACCTGGCAGTAGCATGGTTTTAGTGGTTACCAGCTACTATGAGTAGTACCACAAATTGAATTCCCCACTTTTAATGGAGAGAACATTAAGAGTTGGATAGTTAAGGCTGAACAATTTTTTATGTGGATGAGACACCCAATCAGGTGGCTAATGCACTTGGATGAAAAGCCTTATTGGTATGTTTCTTATGCAAAAATGAGGACAGAACGAATCCAATTACTTGGGAAGAATTAACCAAAGCATTGCAGGCAAGATTCAATGAACGAGCCTATGAAGATCCCATGGCTGAACTTAAGAACTTCAACAAACGGATTCATTACAAGAATACTTGACCAGTTCACACATCTTTCTGCCCAGAACCAATTAACTGAACCACAGCTAATCAGCTGCTTCCTCAGTGGATTATGCCCTGAAATACAGTTCCCTATTCGCATGTTTCAACCTAACTCATTGTCCCAAGCCTATACACCAGCCAAGCTTCAAGATGCCACAAACACTACCACTAAAACCAGCCAAAAACACCAGAAACTTACCACTACTATTCCTACCCGAAATATCACCACAATTCCAAACACACCACCAACATACACAACCGAAACACTACACCCAGTCACAGACCCTTAGTTCCCAACCCAAAATTCCTAACTAAAACCCCAACACTACAGGAATTTCGGAGGTTCTCTCCTGAGGAATTGGAGGAGAAGAGAAGGAAGAAGCAATCTTAGTTATGGTGTGATGAAGCCTTTGGTCCAGGACACCGGTGCAAAAACAAAAGGCTAATCTATTAGTGGTGAGCAAGGAGGAAGGTGAGGAAAATTCGAAGGCAGAGGAGATGGACAAGTGGAGGAAGATCTAGCCTCTTTAACCATATGCGCATTAGGGGAGGATACTAAACAATTAGCACACAGTATGTGTGTGAAAGGGTACTTCAAGAGGAAAAATTGAGCATATTATTGACACGGGCAGCTCATCTAATTTTATAGATGAGAAGCTAGCCAATCACTTGAATTGTGAGTTGATTTCTGTTGAACCAGTAGCTGCTAATTTGGCTAATGGAGCCAAAATTTACAGTTACTCTATGGTTAAGCACTTTAGTTGGATGGAAGGAGTGCAATTCCGCTCAGATATGTATGTGCTTCCCTTAACTGCATATGACCTGATTTTGGGAATGCCTTGGCTGGTCTCCTTGGGTACAGTACAATGGAACTTCAATCTAATCAAGATGGAATTCCAATGGCATGGATCGAATTGTGCACTTCATGGTCATATTGAGGTGATTACTCCTATATCTGACAATATCCTTTCCTCTATGTTATCAACTCATAGTCCTACACTAAATGTACAATGCTGGGTTGTTAGTAACTCTGTAAATGTTATGGATCCATTGGTTGAGTCAAGTACACATCCTGATTTAACCAAACTGTTGGAAGAATTTACTGATCTGTTTGAGGAACTTACTGCATTACCTCCTAATAGATCTTGCAATCATAGGATCCATTTACAAGATGAAACAACACCTGTTAATCTTAGACCATATCGCCACTCCTCAATTCAAAAGACAGTTCTGGAGGATATGATTAAGGAAATGTTGTTGAGTGGGATAATACATCCTAGTCATAGTCCTTTTGCTTCTCCTGTGGTGTTGGTTACAAAAAAAGACAATACATGGCACATGTGTGTAGATTATAGGGATCTAAACAAGTTAACTATAAAGACAGGTTCCAATTCCTATCATTGAGGATTTGTTCTGAGTTACATGGACCCTCTGTTTTAGCAAAATGGATTTACGCTCAGGTATCACCAGATTTTGATGCACCCTAATGATGTTATAAAACAGCATTTGAACACATGATGGGCACTATGAGTTCCTAGTCATGCCCTTCGGGTTGACTAATGCTCCATCTACCTTCCAAGGACTTATGAATAACCTGTTTAGACCCTATTTAAGGAAGTTGTCCTATTTTTCTTGATGATATCTTGATTACAGCCCCAGCTTGGATCAACACAAGGCACATTTGAGGGTAGTATTTGAGCTATTGCGGACAGAAAAATTTACCTAAAAAGGACCAAATGTCTTTGGGTAGGACAAATAGATTACCTTTCACATCATTTCTAATCAAGGGGTTGCAACCGACCCTAAAAAGATAGAAGCTATTGTCAAATGGCCCGCTCCTACGAATGTCAAACAGCTAAGAGTTTTCCTGGAGCTGGTTACTATAGGAGGTTTATACAGGGATTTTGGTATCATTGCTAAACCACTTACTAATTTACTATGCAAAGATCAGTTCTGCTGGAAATTGATGCTCAAAAGGCATTTGATAGACTGAAAATGCAATGACCACTTCTCTGTCCTGAGTTTGCCAGATTACAACAAAAATTCACTATTGAAACGATGCCAGTGGTGATGGAATTGGGGCAGTATTGATGCAAGATAACCATCCAGTGGCCTATATCAGCAAATCCCTTGCCCAAAACATAAGGGTATGTTAGTCTATGACAAGGAGTTATTGGCCTTGGGTATGCCATTGACAAATGGCGACATTACTTGCTGGGAAGACAATTCGTGATTAAAACAGATCATCAGAGTCTTAAGTACTTGCTGGAGCAAAGGTTGGTGACTCCCAGTCAACAAAAATGGCTTACCAAATTATTGGGTTTGGATTATTTAATAGAGTTCAAGAGTGGAAGGACTAATAAGGCAGCAGATGCTTTATCCAGATGTGGAGGAACTCAATTAAATCAACTATCAATTCAGGCTACTATTCCTGAATTGATGGAGGAAATCAAGGCAAGTTGGCATTTACCATTCGGGTACACCAAGCTGATTGGACAGCTTAAAGAAGGAAAGGTGGTTAAAAATTTCAGCTTTGATCAAGGAGTATTAAGAAGGAAGGGTCGAATAGTAGTTGGACCTTCAGAGGAAGTAAGGAAGAAACTGTTGGAATTGTACCATGGAGGAGTGCTAGGAGGACACTCAGGTTCACAAGCCACTTATAAGAGGATTTCCTCAGTATTCTATTGGCCTAAACTTGAAAGAATAATTAGGCAATATGTGAGATGCTGTGAAATATGTCAAAAGTATAAGTTCGAGAATGTGGCTTATCTCGGACTTCTACAACCTTTACCAGTTCCTACTGAGTGTTGGCAGGAAGTAACTATGGACTTCATTGAAGGATTACCAAGGTCAAACGGGAAGGAAGTTATACTGGTGGTAGTGGACAGATTAAGTAAGTATGCTCATTTTTTGACACTCTCTCACCCTTATACAGCCCTGTAGGTAGCTCATCTATACTTGGAACACGTTTACAAGCTGCATGGTATGCCAGAGACCATTACCAGTGATCGAGACCCAATTTTTGTGAGCTCTTTTTGGAAGGAGTTCCTAAGTTTACAGGGTGTAACTCTCAATCTATCCACTTCCTACCATCCTCAAACTGATGGTCAATCAGAAGTGGTAAACAAGTGCCTGGAAACCTATCTCCAATGCATGACAGGGGAGTTTCCTAGCAGATGGAGTCACTTCATTCCTTTGGCTGAGTGGTGGTACAATACGAATTACCACACCAGCTCCAAGCATACTCCCTTCCAGATACTATATGGCTACCTTCCCCCTCTGCATCTCCCTTATGTTCCTAGAGACGCTCGAAACACTACAGTGGACAGCATGCTTAAGACTAAGGAAGACATGCTCAAGACTCTCAAATTTCACCTCACCAGAGCACAACACAGAATGAAGCTTATGAGTGACAAACGACGAATTGACAGAGAGTTCAACATCGGAGATTATGTCTTATTGAAGTTGCAACCATACAGACAGAGGACACTCAAGCATGCACAGAACCAAAAACTAAGCCAGAGGTACTATGGACACTATAAGATAAAAGATCGAAAAGGGAAAGTAGCTTACCAACTCGATCTTCCTCCCGAAGCAAGCATTCACCACACCTTCCATGTATTGCAGCTGAAACCCTATCATGGACCACTTCCAGCCACTACCTCTCCTTTGCCTACAACACAAGAGGATCCATTGTTAAAACCAATTGCTATTTTGGATAGGAAAATGGTAAAAGGACACAACAAAGCAGAAACGATGCTACTTATCTCGTGGAAGGATCTGTCACCGTCCGAAGCCACTTGGGAGTTCTTCAGTGAGCTGCAGCTTAGGTTTCCTCAGTGTCCCTTGTGGATAAGGGATTTTAATGGGGAAGGGATTGTCACCGGGGAAAAGCAGGACAACGAATTTCTAGGGTTTATGTGTCACGAAGTTATGGAAGTGGAAAAAGACAATGGCTGTCAGAGAGTTAGTGAGTGGAGTAAAGGTTGCGTGGAAGTAAATGAAGAAGAAGGACAACCGGGAAGGAACAATGATGAGCTGGGTCTGTATGGTGCACCTTGGGCTAGGCTCAGTCACGGGCCTAATATGAAGTAAAAGAGGACTGGGTAGAAGAAACAGACTAGTCCAGTGGACGAGTATTAATTGAGCCCATCCTCCCTCTTAACAGAATTGGTTGTAACTGTTTTACGTTGCACATGCTACAGATTTGATTCTCATTTTTTCTGTTTTTCTGTTATTTCAATTTCCTTCTGTATTTACATATTTAAGGAGCATACTTCATCTATAAATATGTATTACAAGAAAACAAAGGATATACAGAAAATACAAAAACATTTGCTCCAATACTGAATCTGAGTATTGTTATCATTCGTTCAGCTTGTATCCAAGCTTCATCCGAATTCGGATTCCCTTTTGCAATTTATTTCACACTTCCGCCTTGCATATGTGCCATTGTCAAGGAAATTAAAACCACGTTCCGTTGAATTTCCTTTGGTTAGGTAATTCGACAACTTGCTGTCATAAGTTGACTCAAAATGAATCCTCAACAGCTGATCTTTCATCAATTGAGGTCCTTTCTAAGTCAAAACCAATTCTCAATAGCAAAATATTGAGCATCGATTGAAGTCGAGAGAGCTAATTGGGATGAATGGTTGGTAAATTGAAAAGACATGTTTGAACTCCATGGGAATCTATGAAAATAGAGGGAAGTTAATGGAAATATGATGTTTGAATATTTAAAATGAAAGTTAAAAATCATGAAAATTGCATGGAAACATTGCCACTTTAAATTAAATTTATTTCTCTCCATTTTTGGGAAAAATGAATGAAAATAGGGATATAATTGGGTGGGCCATAACAAGGTTCTTGACCCACCTGAAATATATAGTAAAAATTCTATAAGGTTATAAAGTTGGATTTGGATCATATAACAAATCCAGTGGATATCCGATAATCCAATATTATAATTTAAAAAACAGATAAATAAAAATATTACTAAAGGGGCAAGAAGACGAAAGGAAACATGGAGGAGCTACCATCTTTTCTATCTCTTAAAAATGTTTTTTTTTATATTTTCTATACTAGTTAAGGATTTTAGAATTTTTCATTAAAACTTATTCAAGTCATGTTTACTTCAATACTATTTGATGTGTTATATTTTAGCCTCAATAGTAGATTTAATTTAACCATATTCTTGTCTAAGTCTCTTAGATGAGACATGGTGATAAATGTAATATATTTATATATTTAAATGTAGAATCATGAATTTGGTCTGCCACATATTTTATCTATTATATATTATATATATCTTTTTTCATTTTTGAATGTTTAGAAAACGTATGTCAGAAGCATCGACTTCTCTTAAATTTATTATCAACATTTAAATATAGGTTAAAAAAATTAGGGCTATAGAGTCGGGTTTTGGATTCTAAAATTAAACCCTATAACGCGGATTTGGATATAGCAAGAAAATCTTGTAGGGTTATAGGGTCGTGTTTAGTAGACCATATAGGGTAGCTGATCGGGTTTCAAATTTATATGATCCATTCAAAATTTTATCCAGTTATATTCCTAGATAAAAATAGGTGAAAATAATATAAAATTATTAAAATAGCCCTAAAAGTAAGACAAACATATTTTATTCTATATTAATTATTTCAATTCTTTCCATTTTTTTTTTATCTTAACCAAACTACATAAAATCTATTTGTCTCTTTCATATTCATGTTATATGAGTCCAAACAAGAATCTAAAAACTATACTTAGTTCCAATATTTTTTGTTTGGATTATCGGATTTTTATTTGTATCATATCAGTATCAAATCGGTATCTATAATCTATTTATATTATATTTATATCATATTGGTATTAATTATATTTTGTCAGCTTATGAGTAAAATTATCAGTTTTTTATTATTATCAGCTTTTAATAAATACCTATTTAAAAATAACAAAAATATAATATTAAAATAAACTAAAAACGGTTAAAAGCCTGGTTTTAAATCACTTGGTGATGGTAAAACGAAAAAAAAAAAAAAAATGGCGATTGTTTATTTTATCAGCAGCCTTTCGTACCACTTTCTTGTCATCCCTCTGTGAAATATGTACAACCCTACTTTCACTGTATCTTTTCAGGCATAAAACCTACAAGAAAGGACCATGTCATTACAACCCGACCCCTCACCCCCGCACCCCCCGAAAAGGAGGTGACCGTCTCTAGATAATATCAAAAGTTGACTTGGTCAACAGTTAATTCTCCCATCTTGGGGAATCAAAACAAGCACTACTCGGAGATTCTAATTGAGCCTCACCGTTGACTCAAAAACTAGCAGTAGACTAAAATCACTACAAAGAATGACAGGCATTGGATCTGCTTCGAGGAGCTGAGATGAGGCCGCAAGATTCGATGTGTTCTTGAACCTTAGATCGGGAGAAGACACGAGCAGCGGTTTGAGGGGTCGTCTCTAAGATCCCGTTCGTGCATATGGGTCAAAGTAAATTGGGTAATCAAAGAGCAGTCTAAAAAGTGATTATAAGGTACGACTTCTCTTCTAGTTCTACTTCGTCGTCGATTATAGTCGATTACTTGATTGGATATGCAAATCAGTTGTTCTTATTTCTCTTAGGAAATTTGTTTCACAACATATTTGAACAGTAGCTCTTCTTTTTGAACAATGGGTGATATTACATTCAATGTGAAGGATAAGAATATAGATTCTCTGACTGTAGCTCTAGCTGCAGGTGGCGCAGCATAATGTAATGTTAATCCTTAACAAACACCAAGGTCAAACGATGGAAGGGAAAAGAGAATCAATCTATAGGAAATAGTATCAAAATAAAAAAAAAAAAATGTCACTCAAAAATACAATTCAAATTTTTACAGAGCATATTTATTTCAGTCAGCTTAACTAGGTTTCAAGCCACTTAAGTAGGTAAGTTGCATCCTGCTTCTGTCTTCTTCACTTAGGAAAAATTCGACCCCCCTGTTCAGCTCTGGATATAATGAGTCCTCTGAATCGTACTACACATAAATATCAGCCACATATTGGGTAATCCTAAGAGATATAACAAATTAGAGGATTTATTAACTTTCATGAAATTTTTCGAACCTCTGAATATATTTATGGACTTAAAGCTAAATTACGAAATTCAAGTGTTTTGTGAAATATATAGAGATTTTACCAAGATAGTTTTAGGTAAGATAAGGGTGAGCAGGAAATCACATTGTATAGGTTCTCACTTGTGTCCTATTGGACCAGGGAAGGGAAGTGGGTATTTACTATTGAGGATCACTGGGGAAGTTAAAGAGTATAAATTTTTCAAAATCCACTCACCAAAGATAAAGTCCAATACACAAAGTCACTATTTTACATAGTATCGTTAAATTTGGTTGACCCTTTGATATAATCCGGTAGAATCTAACCTTTTCTTAGGAACTAATCAGTTTAATTGTAGTTCAACATCTGATTTAACTTGATCTTTGACCCTTGACCCTCTAGTATAAATAAGACTCTAAGTCAAGTTTAACAAAATTGATATTATATAGCTATTTTGGAATGTACTCTAATCTAAATATGGTACATATTACAAGGTATACCCATCTTATAAAAAAATTAATAATGTTAATAAATGAAAAATAATTAGTAGGACTTCTATTTTTAGGATATAAATGTTGTTTTCTTTGTATTAGGTGTCGGTTACATCATTATTTTCTTCCTTGTTTTCTCTATTTCCCTTTTTCTAGAGCCTAAGTCGATATATTGAAAACTTTACATAACTATCTAAAATGCCTTTTACATTATCATTTTTCTTTTTTTTTTTTTTTTTGCCCTATCTTCTTTGTTTCCCTTTTTCTTTCTAATTTTGTAAACCCTAATCTAATCTTTTGTAATTTTCCATCAACAACCGTTATATCATTGTTTTATAGAATGATTATTCTATAGTGTTTTACACTTGTAAAATATATTTTTTAGTTGTATGTACTTGATCTACTAAGTTAATATAAAAGTGTTGGTTATTTTTAGAAGCTAAATAAAATTGTTTCAAATGTTTTTAATCATTGGACTTTCTTACTGGTTTTACATTTTTTATTAAAACTAGATAAATAATACCACAGGTGTATATTATAGATTTCAATTTTAACATAAATAATGCTTTCTAATATTATATAAACAAGTTTTGCATAAGGAGGAACTAGAGATATTAGAAAATTATTTCTTAAATTTCTTTCAAAGTTAAGATGCTATGGCGAATCCATGAAAGTATGATGACTCTTTATGCCACATATAATCGTATATATAACTTACAATATTACATAAACTTCAAATTTGAAACGGATAGGAAACAAATTATAGATTTCATAGAATATGTAAACCTTAAAGGTTTAATAGGGTATAGGGTAATTTTTAGGTACTATAAAGTAAGTTTTAGATACAAAATTTTGTACATATAATATTTATGATGGGATAAGGAAAGATTTATATCGTACTTATCCTATTAGATATAGGCATAGTTTAAGAAACGAACTGAATTGGAATCGAAATCGATAGTTTTGGGTTTTGAAATTGAGGAACTGGAATCATAGGGATGATTTCGGTTCGGTTGTATGGAACCGACGGTTTTCATTTCTGGTTTTAGAATTGTGGAATTGTTTTTTTAAATAAAATAAAAGAATAATAAAAATGAATTTTAGTTTTTAATAAAATAAATTTTAAACTCAAAATAATTATTAAGTCTAAAAGTGTTAAATTATTTAATCAAATTATTTTTAAATTTTGTTTAGAATACGTATTTATTTATATAAAAACATATTCCATATCAATTATCGTTAATAATATAAGATTGCAAAATATTCTAAAGGTTAAAAAAATTACAATACAAAAAATAGTATCATATTATTAAGAATATGAATTTTGTTTTTACGAGAAGTTTATATAAAAAAATTATATATGATTTTAAGTTATATTTATTTATGTTGTTGATAATAACATATTAAATATTGTAAATCAGTAATAAATTTTACTTTTAATGTGAAATAGTTTAAATATTAATAATTATATATTTAATATTATTTTTTGAAAATTTTTCTCTAATTTTCCTTTTTTTTAAAATGAAACTGCTGGTTTTGAAATAGGCCAACCGGTTTAGTTTCACGGTGGTTGTGGTCCGGTTCGCGCAATTCGATATTGAAACGTGCTCATTTCTGATCCTATGCTCGCTCACAGTATGTTAAGATAGCTCGAATGTTCATATAAATATTCTTCATTGGGAGCATTGTACGAGCGTTTGAGAGACATCCCACCTTTTTACTGTTAGAGCAAAATTATACTAGTAAGTGAAATTACAAATAGAAGAGCATTTATGATGATAAGTACTGAGATTTTTAAGCAAAAAAATTCTTTAAGTGAATTTATAAAGTAAGATACATTACGAACTTTTATTTGAAGTAAAGAAATACAAAGTAATAATTTTATTTGAAGTGGAGAAATATAAAGCAATTCTATGAAATAAATATGTGAAGCTAGAAATTACACAGTAAGATCACGAACGACTAAAATCATTTACAATTAAAACTTTTTCAGGAACAAAAGCCGATTAACGAATTTAAAAATATTTCACGTTTTGCTGAGTGAAATTACGATTTTTAAGATAATTTAAGAAACTACGTAAAATAAAAATTTATAAGATATGTTATTATAGGTCTGTTTGGATGGTTTGTTTTCAGCTGTATCGAAACGATATATATAAATATATTCGATTTCCATTTACATTTTACTTATATTTAATTTATTTAATCTTTCAATGAGAACTGCCAACTATATTTTATCAATATCTATTTCTTGATAAATAATTTGTTAGAAAAAAGTTTGAAAAAAGTGTCTATATTTATAATATACTAACAAACAAATAGACCCAATATTTTGAATTGAATCATGAACTGTTATATGGTGTTTTAGAAAACTATAACAAGATAGATTTCTTGTTATTTTTATTATACTTTTGGAAGTTTTAATAAAATAAATTCTCGACCCTAATCCTAAGTTTCTAGCTTCCTATTTGGAATTAAATAGATGTAAGCTTTCATGTCTACCATTGGCATTTATCTTTCTCCATGTAACCTGGGCCTCAACATAATTCCGTCGATCAGACAATTACACCATTAATCTAATCGTTAAAATAAATATAATAAATGAAATATTAACTATTTTATTGATTGGGTATGATGTGAGCTGTTAGATAATGACGGGATCGATCCCGTCAAAATTAATGGTAAAACTATAGAAATTTTCCCAACATGCATTTGGTTTTCCGTCTTTTAGTGTCTTGGGAATTTATAGCATGAGAGAAGACGTAATGCGCCGATCTGGCCTTCCTAATCATTATTCAACTTGCCCTTTACCATTTAGAGCTGTTAGACGTCCTTTCTTTGAGCAATTCACAATTCACGATGTAACGTGACTCATTATAAAAATAACATTTTAGTTCTCAAACTTTTCTTCCTACCACATTCTCCATCATCTTGCCCTTCCACTTTGGTGGCATTGGTAATTTGCTATCGTTGGTCTCCTCCTCCTCTTTATCTTCACCATTGGTGGAACTTCTCCATTCTCACTTCTAAGGCTCTACTAAACCCTCTACAATTGTTGTAGCTTTAATGATAACCTCCACTTGCCATTGCTCTAAGTTTAATTTAAACTATGGTTTCACTCCATCAAGAAACATGATGAGAGCATTATCTGTATTTGAACTAGGTATCTCCAACATGAACTTTGAGAATTCTTGTACTTGTTGCCTCGTTATATGATGCAACAAAATATTTAAGGTTTATCATAGACCGCTGAATCATACACAATTACCGAAATATGATATTCAATTGTTTGTTTATTTTGCAAATTCCCAGACATATGGCATCCAAAAACTGAAATTAGCAAGATAATTCGAAGTTTTTGGGTAGAAACTGAGCAATAAAAGCTCAAATATTATAATTGATAAAATTTGTCTTGTTTTTGTGTTAGGGCGTACATTCTAGCTCAAAAGCTACAAAAACTAGGACTCCAAAAATGATCAAAAATAGAAAAGTCCTAAATCTTAAGGGCACAAAATGCATAAAAAGATAAATAAAATGCCATAGACGGCATGCAAAATTGAAATATTTACAAGATGCTATAGCGAATCTAAAACCTATCTAAAATATGAAAATTGCCCGTTTAAGAGCCTAAATGAAGATTTGGCTTAGAACCAACTCAACACATCGCCAAAGGCGATTATTTTTTTCCTATTGGCTTGTTTCCTTCAATATAAGGAAGAGAGTCATGATACAGTTACTGACTTTTCTCTGTCCCACTTTGCCAAGTACCTATTCACTACTGCGTTTACCTCATCATCCTCAGTAGGGTAGATAGAATTTGCCTCAAATAGTCTTCATCTGAGTTATCATCGGTGTAAGGGATTAAGTGCTTTACATTAAACACATCTATAGTTCGAATGTGGCTAGACAACTTCAACTTGTATGCATTCAAGTTAATCTTCTCTATGATCTCTACTAGTCCAATCTTTTTAGCTAACAATTTGTTGTACACACCAGCAAACAACCTATCATTCGTAAGGACAATCCAAACATATTCTCTTACATCAAACTTCACATGCCGCCTCTTTTTATCGACAACTTCTTTGTATTTACCTGTAGCCCTTTCCAAATTGTCATGGACAACCTTATAAATCTCTTGCAAGTTATGGACAAAGTCTTCTACCTTCCTATGAATCCTGGTTCTATCTAGCAATGGTAGTAAGTCAAGTGGACTTCTAGGAACAATAGAGTATACTACTTGAAATGGACTAAACCCTGTACTGGGATTAATGGAATGGTTATGTGCGAACTTTACTTGACTCAGCTTATGATCCTAGCTCTTCACAAGTTCGCCCACCGAACTCCTCAATAGATTTCCTAGGGATTTGTTCACCACTTTGATTTGCCTATTTGTTTGTAGGCGATAGACACTTCTAAAATTCAGCCGAATATTAACTTTCTTCCGTAGGTTATGCCAAAAATAGTTAAGAAATCTGGTGTCTCTATTAGACACAATAGATAAAGGCAACCCATGCAATCTATAAACCTCCCGAAAGTACAACTGTGCAACATGCATAGCATCTGTCATCTTCTTACAGGGGATGAAATATACCATCTTAGAGAATTTGTCAACTACAACAAAGATGGAGTCATTACCTTACTGAGTTCGCAACATTCCCAAAATGAAATCCATGCTGACATCAACCTAAGGCTTCAAAGGAACTAGCAGCGACATATATGATCCAACATTCTTGGTTATCCCTTTGGACACTTGGCAAACTTTGCATTTCAGTACATTAGTCCATGTCTTTGTGAATAATCAGCCAACAATGAGATGCTTGGACCAATTGCAAAGTCTTATCCCGCCCCACATGACATTCCCCATGTAGCTCTTTAATGATTGTGATTGTAAACTACAATCTGGGACACATAACTAATTATCCTAAACAAAAACCATCTTGCAACAAGTATTTTGTTCTCTCATCAGCCTGAACTCTTGTTGAAATACCAAAAAAGTACAGGTCAGATTCAAGTAAGCAAAAGAATTAAAACTAGGTACCTCCACATGTATTCTGCCTAGAAGACTCTTACACCTACTCAACGCATTAGTAATGCGATCTATAACACCACTCTTGTGTTTCACAACAAAGGTGAAATGTTCTAGATAAGCTAACCATGAGCATGTCAAGCTGACACCTCATCTTGACTATGAAAGTGCTTCAGAGCTTCATGGTCAGTGTTTAGGATGAACTCCTGTAAAACAAATAATGATGTCAGTGTTTAACAGCTTTCACCACAGCATAGAATTCCATATCATATGTGCTATAGCAAGAGAGAAGACATAATGTGCCGATCTGGCCATTCTCATCATTATTTGACTTGTCCTTTACCATGAGAGTTGTTAGATGTCTTTTCTTCGAGCAATTCAAAACGTAATGTGACTCATTATAAAAATAACATTTTAGTTCTCAAACATTTCTTTGTACCACATTCTCCATCATCATGTCCTTCCACTTGGTGGGATTGGTAATTTGCTATTGTTAGTCTTCTCCTCCTCTTTATCTTCACTACTAGTGGAAGATCTCCATTCTACTCAACCCTCTATAATCGATATAGCTTTAATGATTTCCTCTACTAGTCATTGCTCCAACATTAATTTCACCTATGGTTGCACTCCATCAAGAAACATGATGAGTGCATCATTTGTACTTCATTAGGTCACTTTAACATGAGCTTTGAGAATTTTTCTACTTATTGTCTCGTTATGCTTATTTAAGTATATTTTGAAGTCTAATTTTGGCCTTCTTTTTGGCATTTTGAGAAGAAAATTGGTCCTTGAACTCTCATAAAGCTACACCCCTATCTCCCAAGTATAAGGTAGTAGTTCATACTTTCATCCTCAATATGCCCACTAGCATTAAAGTACCATTCTACTCCCTAAAGGAAATTTTTACCTTCTTCGATAATCATATTCCCTTGAAATATTGTTCCTTTTAGCACATCTACACGGGGTGCTAGTTGAATTATCACCTTATTAGCTATGTTGCCTTTGTTATGTATTAAATATAATACCCACATCATATTTACAAGCTTAAAACTTTTAGAATGGATGGTCGTGGTACCAACTTTAACATGGTATTAGAGCAAAAGGTTATATAAGTTTGAATTCCTACTCATACATTTAAACCCCATTTAAAAATTAAGTTATCCACTTGATGATCTTTAATCAAAGTTGAAATCTCGTCCATAAGTGAGGGGGAGTGTTATATGTATTAAATATATCTACACCATTTCTATAAGCTTAAGTTTATAGATTAAATGATCGTGGTACTAACCTTAACAACCTAAAATTTACCAATTGAGTCTTGAGGTTCCATCTCCTTCCCTACAATTGCAATAGGTATATCCATTCTTTAGTCCTAGCTTCTAAAGTACTAAATTTTCAACCAAGCTTCAAGATCGCTGTCTTTTCCTAGCTTTCTATGGTACAATTTAGAGCCTTTTGTAAATCCCCATAATGATTCTCCATTATCTCCTCTATGTGGACTTGTGACTTCTTAAGCTTCCCCTTCATCTTTGATATATGCAATTCAACCTTGTCAAGCTTGGCATTGAGTGTCATCAATATATCCCTCAATTAAGCCCTTTTCTCGATTATACAACTTTCATCATGCTTGGTGTCTTAGCAACAACTTAGACTTCAGTTTCCACTTGTAAGGACATCTTCACTTTCATTACTCATCATAACATGTCCTTACACATTGTCATGAAAGTTTTTCTTTAGATTGTTCCTAGGATACATATTGGCACTTCAACTACTAACTTCGAATGCTAAGTTTAGCCTATTACACAACACACCACAATTCTATAAGTGGGGAAGAATATGATATCTCTCAAATATAAGGTCGTGGAACTCTAATCACCAAGCCATCTTTTGATATAATAACTTGGAGTTCACTAACACTCTAAAATTAGGCATACTTAGTAGAGAGCTCTTTTTAGATGGGTATCTTCTTAGGAAGTAGATGACACTACGGACAAAACTGTATGGTATTTCACAACAGTACCTCCATGGGTAGAGTGCTGAACAGTCACATTAGTGAAAGTAGATAACATTAAAATCTAAATTATTTAAATTGTTAATTATAGACATGGGCACAAAAGTTTATTTCTTTACAGATTACACCTCATTCATCTAGAAATATAACTTCTACCTGTCACACCCCAAAAATAGGCTTAGATAGATAAACTGAAGATATCGTATCACGTGTGTACCCGTAATATGAGAACTGTCTTGCAAGTTAGAGTTTGCAAGGCTTTACCTGAATAATTACTATGTAAACATCTAATATGAAATTACATTTGTGATAACTAAAGAAATCCGATTTGCTACACTCCACCAGAACCGCAGAGAATCGGTATCCCCTATTAAATAGTAAAATAGAATAAATCATCTATGTTTTATAAATTTTAAACTACAAGGTTACAAATCTAGTCTATAAACAATACTTATCTTACAAGAAATAAAACTTAAATAAACTATGCTATCTATCTGTGTTCCAATGTGTCGTTTATCTTCAAAGGTTCTTCTCCACATAGGCCTATCCCAAAACTGATGCTTCAATTATTCCTGCACCAAAACTATGGGTGTGTGAGCTTAACCATAGCTTAGTGGATAACAAAACCAAATCACACTACAAACAAATGTCAAATAAGTTTTTATTTAACAAACATATGCAATGTACACTCAACCATATGATATGCACAGTTTGGATGATCGGAATCTAAATCAATGGAGATTTATGCCTTCTCTAGGGGGTTAAAGGATTGAATACAGGCTATTCATGCCTAGGAGAACTATGAACTAATGAAAGGAGTGCATACTCAACTTTGAGCCTTCAGCTCATATCTTCTTAGCACAAAATCATTTTTGTTATACTACAGATATAACTATCAATTGCTCCTTGGACATAGCCAAGGAGGAGGATTTCAGTTTGAAATATTTTTTTTTATTACAAATCAGCCTCTTTAACTTCCCCTTAGACTTAGCTAAGGAGGAAGGATTTTCTTTGAAATTCATTTTATTCAAGCATAGCCTTCTTTGAAATTCATTTTATTGAAACATAGCCTCTATCTATTTCTTAGACAAGACTAAGGAGTGAGGACTTTCTTTTGAATTCATTTTGTGCATAGATCAAGACATTTACCTTGTCAGCCAACCCTCCACTTCCCATAGAACCATAGAACCTCCTTAAGTATTAATCTCTAAAGCCGACTCCAACACGTGTGACGTCTTTCGATGCTTGCTTAGTTCCCGTGAAGCCGACAACCCTATTAATAATCTCCACGTAGACCCACCATAACCAATCAAGCACTACCATAGAATCAAAATATTAATTCATGATGTGAGCCCTTACCAATGCAGATGTGATGTGATGTGATGCAATGCATGATTAATTCATTTAATGGTCAAATAAGAAGTATGTCTTATTATGTCCATATCATTTTCAGACAATCAACATTACATAAATCACAATGAACACCATACAATTGTTTTCACTTATAGTTTAATGAGTTATCAATCAGCAAACGGCTTCATGAATCCCATGCATAATTGATTAGATTTATATTATTTCCAATGCAACTAAAGTACAAGCACAAACAAGGTGAAGAGATTGTTGTTACTCACTTGGCATCCAAGCTAAATTTTAACTATTCTCTAGGAAGAACAAAGCACCATCCTCATCAATTATCCAATCATCCACAACATTATCATCAGCATCAAATCATCATCATCCTTCATGTGAAATCCAAACAAAAATAGAAAGTTAGCTAAAGGCTATTGAAGAGAAATATAACTAAAGCAAACATCTATTCAAGATCTTAGATTTATTTTAAGATCTTATTTGATTAGACACTAAATAGGAAGCCCACCACAGTTGCGAAGTTCGTTCCGCTAAGATACGGACAGTTTTCCATTGTCTGTCAAAGTATTTCTTTTCTTTTTGTTTATAGTCTTTTGTTACAAAAACACCACCAAAGTATTCATATACAAAGCACTCATTTCATAATAATCTTATACTTGAAACAATACATCCTTTTATCACTCAAGGTCTAGCATATTCCAATCACATATAAACCATTTACTCAAAGGATTCATGTTGATCTAACTTAATTATCTAATTCATTTTGCCTTAGTGAAGCTCATTAGATCAACTAACTTTGGTTATATTACTATTTCATTTCATTTCTAAGAATCATGTTAACTTAAGTCCATTAACTAATTTATTTGATATGTCATATTAAGTCTCATTTAGTTACTAAATTAGATTAAGCCAAGTGAGACTTAGATTTGTTAACTAAGTTCATTGTATGTTGAAGAAGTCTAAACTTGTTATATTAACTCCTTACTCTAATGGTCTCGAAGAAATCATGAATTATCATGCTTAGCTACACATACATACTAATGAAATAATTATAGCTTAAGCTTAGTTATTTTTAGAATTTCCTAAAACTTACAACATAGCAATTATAAGATTCTTCTTAAGCTTTTCATAGCATTTGAAATCACTTTAATCCGAAGTTCAGATGATAAAATTATGATAAAATCAAGTTAACTTGACAAATGAAAGAAAACCAAAGGAGATTTGGATCCATACAGGTTGTGCCAAGGGTGGTGGTGATCTCTATGCCCCCCACCATACCCCATATCAAGAAGCATGTAAATTTAGCAAGAGGACAAAGGCCACCACGCCCCTTGCCACGCCCTTGACCCGTGGGGAGGGGCGTATCAGCCCGAAAATGCATCCCCCGTTTTTCTTCTTCCTCTTCAAGTTATTTTTCTACATGTTTTATCCATCAACACCATTCCCAACACTTCATCAACTCAACAATATAACTTATAACACTTCTATATCCATCATTACATTTTATTTACTCAATTCATCTCATCAATCCTTTAATCTATCCATGAACACATATATACACTTAGGTCTTTAATGTATAAGTTCATACACCACTTGTTTACATGTTTCTACTCAAGCTTTACTCCTAACTAGCATTAAATCATCATATAACAACAATCACAACAAATGAAACAAAAAAAAAACAAAAAACAACATTAAACTTACATGTTGGATGAATCTCAACTATCTTTCCTTCATCACTACTACTCCTTCTCTTTTGTTGAAGCTTCTTCCTACTTAGTCGCCTTCTTTTATCTTGTTTACTATCCCCATTACTCTTCAACCTTCTTTGAAATTGAGACTTTGGGTTGGAAATTGAATTGAAGAAGAAGAGAAGTGAAGGAGGAGAGAAGAAACAAGAAAGAAAAGAAGATAATGGCAGCAAGAGGAGAGAGAGTGGGATTAAATAGGATAGAAATAAAGCTAATTAAGGATATTTAGGATTAAGGACTTTGATTTAAACTTGTCAAATCATTATCTTGAGCATTAAAAACAATTGGGAGAAGATTTTAGAGTATAAATAAGTAAAATCACTAACTTGACTTACGGACCAAGTTTAGAAATTAATTTTGTAAATTTTGATATTTAGTTAAGTTTGGGCTTAAAAACTGATACTTTTAATTAAGCAGGTAATCCCAAAATTCATGAAAATTGGAGATATACAATTTAGATTGAAGAAACTATATTTGAGTATTTTAGAAATCTAAGTATTAGACTTAAGAAAATTTTAGATCATTTATAGATTAAAAGAAAACAACATTCAAATTAAAATTGATTGATAAAATAGTGAAATTTGGCTTGATGGGAAAAATAATTAAAGTTTCAAATTTGATAACAAAAAGGATTTAAGAAATTTGGTTCACGGAATGGATAATTGAAATAGTTAAAAGATTGAAAAAGAGTATTTGAAATCTCAAGTTCAATTAGGCCTATTTACTAATTGATTATATCAATCTATCTATTTATAACCTATAATTCACATTATTTATTTTAACTAAACTATCTAAACTTAGTTATTAAATTATATTCTAAATAGCTTAAGGATTAATGATCCGTTGGTAGTTGACATTATATTAACTTTAGTTTTTCTAATCGAAAGCTTTCAATCATTTTAGGATTTTATTCTTTCAATCAGTCTTTCATTGTTTTATTCCAATTAATTTAGATTTAGATTTAGATTTTTTATATTGTTTTTATTTCCATTGTAATTTTGAATTATTTAATAATTTATTATTTATTGGATTAATATCTCATATTTCTGTATTCGTTATTTAATCTGAATACTTCTTGTTACTTTACTCCTTCTCACTATATTAATTTAGGGTTTCTTGTAATATTTTTATTTTATAAAGCATCTCAAAATTTAAGTTACGTAGATTTAGTACCATTATTTTATAATTATTTATTTACTCACCATTCATTTCTTTAATTATCCAGAAAGTTTTGTTTTATAACTTTGGTTATTATTATTACTAGCTTGAATCTTATTTTCATTTATTTGTATCTATATATATTTTTTAATTTCGTCCTTGTTATTTTTATGAAATTTTATCTTAAAACATAATAATTCAAATTTTTAAACGGTCATCAAATTATTTAAATTCAATATATTTAAATTGCGAGAAATTAGGAATGTCTTCCATGACTTTTCTTAAAACTTTTTCAATAATTTTACATTATTTTCTTAATGATTGTTATTTCTGGATTGTATGAATTTGGGTTATTACACTACCTCAAGATTGGTTTATCTGACATGAATTTACTTAGGTACAATGATTTAAATTCTCTTATATTATGTTTGGTACATAAGAATTGTTTGAAATTAACTAAAATTGAAGGAATAAAATGCAATGGAATGAGAAAGGGGTTGATAATCCTATTCTAAATTTTGGATACACCCACAGATTGCAATGAAATTGATATATAAAGTTATTTATAAAAGATGTCCATGGCGATAAATATTAAATAATAAATATGTAGTAGGATAAAATGATGACTGAAGTAAATAACATTAATGTAGAGGGAATGGAATCACAATTTCTCCTTTCTAAAGGAAGAGTTGAATTCCCTATAATAAATATATTCACTTAAAAATTGGTTATGGTGCTAACCTATACATAATATGAACGCAAAAGTTTGTTGCTTTATGGATTACACCTCATTCATATGGAAATATAACCTCTACCTAAAGACTGGTCTATTTGCCATGAATTTACTTAGATACAATGATTTAAATTCTCTTATGGTATATACAGTTCACAAGAATCATTTGAAACTAATTGAAATTGAAGAAATAAAATAAAATGGAATGAGTATAGGGTTGATAATCCTATTCTAAATTTTGGATACACCTATGGACTGGAATGAAATTGATATATGATGTTATTTGTAAAAGATGTCCATAGCGGTAAAATATTAAATAATAAATTTGTTGTAGGATAAATTGATAATTGAAGTAAGTAACATTAATGTAGGGGGAATGGAATTACCATTTTGCCTTTCCAAAAGCACATATGAATTCCGCCTTATATGATAAATATTTTGCTTAAAATAGTTGTGGTGCTAACCTATATATAGTATGAACACAAAAGTTTGTTGCTTTATGGATTACACCTCATTCATTTGGAAATATAACCTCTATCTCAATACTAGTCTATTTGCCATGAATTTACTTAGGTACGAAAATTTAAATTCTCTTATATTTTGTTAGGTACATAAGAATCATTTGAAATTAATTGGAATTGAAGGAATAAAATAAAATGGAATGGGTAAGGGTTTTGATAATCCTAGTCTAAATTTTGCATACACCCACAAATTGGAATGAAATTGATATATAATGTTTTTTATAAAAGATGTCCATAGCGATACATATTAAATGATAAATATGTAGTATCATAAAATGATAACTGAAGTAAATAACATTAATGTAGGAGGAATGGAATCACAATTTTGCTTTTCCAAAGGCAAAGTTGAATTCCTCATTATGTGATAAATGTATTTGCTTACAATAGTTGTGGTGCTGACATATACATAATATGAGAGCAGAATGTCATAAATTCAAATCCCTTATACTCATTTCAACCCTATTTAATTAAGTTGTAAACTTGCTCACACTATATCTACGAGTTCAAACTTTTAAAATCATATGCTTAAAGTGCTAACATGTACACTCTTCAAAGCATGTGTGCATTGAAACAATTTTTATCATATTCTTTTTTTTTAATCATTATAATGGGTAGAGGGGGAATTAAACCTACCTCTCACTTGAGAGGCAGGGAAATAGCTCTAGGTTATAAAGCTATTAGCCAATTTTTAGTATATTGAGTTGGATGCTTGTTGTTAGCCTTCTCGTTGAGATCCGTGTACTCATTGTCTTCATGGATTTCAGCCTTCTTCATGCCTTGCTCCACCAATACCCCGTGCGTCCTTATGTGTCAAAAAACAAAAGAAAAACGGTTTTTCGAATTTGTCAAAAATCTCAATTCCACACTTTGTTGTCATCTTCGGTGTAAACATGTCACTCTAATAGCAACTCGTTCGGATGTGGTCACGTTTTAGTTACATACTGACAAAACATTTGAAGCAGGAGAATAAGTAATGTTTTTAAAATGAAAATCCTAAAAACACTGTTCGAAAAACAATGAACAAAAATGAAAACATATTCACTAGTGAAACGACAGAGATACCTTTCATAATGACATAGATCAATTACTCTATAATGAGTTTGCTGGCTTTGCAATAACTCTCCTTTACTTAATGTTATACTCGAACATCATAATTATGGAGTAACAAAGCCAAACGTTAATGACCCAATACAAGAAATAACTTATACAGTAAGAAATTTTAAAATAGCAATCAAGACACATAAGTTGCAGAAACTTCGATTGCTCGACACATTTATTGGACGGACTACACCTGCTTTGGTGATCCATAGTGTTAAAACGACTTCTACTTCGATATGGCCTTTGTTCAAATGGTCCAGATCCAAGCCTCTTGAAAGTTAAGACATGCTAATATCTTCATAATATCTCTGTGATTGTTCATCGGTGCTTAGTTTTAACAATCATCCTCTTGATTATGGCAGTTGAACTACACGTGGTTTCAATTACCTGCGGACCTTGTTGGAATGGAATCTCATCTAAAATCAGTTGTCTCTTTACTAAATCCTGAAACAGAGGATGTGAGAATGGTCGCAATTTGTGGGATGGGAGGAATAGGGAAAACGACTATAGCTATGACCATCTACAAAGGAATTGGTCGTCTCTTCAGATATTGTGCCATTTTAGAAAATGTTAGAGAAACATGCCGTGAGTCCTCACAGAAAGGTCTCCTTAAGCTGCAACGGGAGCTCCTTTCCCAGATTAAGATAAGCGGGTTGATCCACGATGTTGATCATGGAGTTGCCATGATAAAACAAAACTGTCGGGAAAATAAGACGCTTCTTGTCATTGACGATGTTAGCCACGGAGGTCAGCTGGAAAAACTTGCAGGAGCGTGTGATTGGTTTCATCCCGGAAGTCGAATCATGGTGACCGCAAGAGATAAAAGTATACTACAATATCATAGAGAAATGAAGTTATATGAAGTTCCGCTGCTGAAATATGCTGATGCCTATCGACTTTTCACTAGGACAGCTTTTCAGGATAATGACAATATGGAAGCCTATGAAGGGATTACAAATGCAGCAGTGGAACTTGCACAGGGCCTTCCTCTAGCTATTAATGTTCTAGGTGGTATATTTCGTAGTAGACCCCCAAATGAATGGGACAGTACCTTGAAGGTATTGAAAAGGTGCCGTCCTCGTGAAATTGTTGACCTACTAGTAGAGAGTTATAAGAGTCTGAACCCAATGGAGCAAGCTACATTTCTTGATATTGCATGTTTCTTGAAGGGACAACCTGAACGTCATGTGAGAGACATACTAAAGTGTTGTGATCTCGAGCCGGTTGCTGTAATGGGAGTTCTCGAGAGAAAATATCTTATATCTATCAAAAACAAGAAAGTTGATATGCATGACTGGTTACAAGAAACGGGAAGGGACATTGTTCGAAATAAGTCCGATAATCCAGGCAAACGTTGTAGATTGTGGGACTCAACGGAAATTCGTGACATCTTGACGGGAGAAGCTGTAAGAGAAATGACATTACTTCAATGAGGATGAAATAATTTATTGCATTGCATTTAGACTACATTGTAAAGAAAGAAATAGTCGTTCTATGACATGGGTAAACTCTTTCACGGATTTTACAAGGTAACATTTTTTATATGCCTTATGATTTGTTTTCCAATTCCAGGCGGGCACCCAGGAAATCCAAGGCATGAAAATGGAGTTAGATGCACCAGAAGCAGTAGCGTTGAGTGAGGAAGCTTTTAAACCCCTGATATCCCTAAGATTGTTTCTAGCATATAAGGCACAATATTCTGGGAACTCTATAAGACTTCCAAAAAGACTGAGGTGGCTTGAGTGGGAAGGGTACTCTTCATCATCGCTGCCTCTCAATGGTTCTGCAGATTGCGAACTTGCTGGACTATACATGAGAGAAAGCAAAATCAAACAAATTGATCGTGAGCTTAAGGTAGAATTAGTTCTTAGTAGATGTATTCTGAAAATTTCTTAATGCTAACATAACTTATATCCCTTTTTTATGCAGCTTTTCAGAAATTTGAAATTTCTTTACTTGAGTAGGAGTGCATCACTGAGAAAGATCCCTGACTTGTCATCACTCCTTATGCTTGAGATTTTGGATGCTGAAGGATGCATTGGATTAGTTGAGGTTCACCAGTCAGTTGGAAAACTGGATAGGCTAGTCTGTTTGAACTTTTTAGATTGCCGGAGTCTTCATACCTTCCCACACATTCTCAAGTCAAAGTCCCTTAAAGAACTGACCTTTGAAGGTTGCTCGAAACTGTCCAAATTTCCAGATATTGGTGTGAAAATTAATGAGCTGGAACAACTCTCTCTAGATAATACAAATATTTATGAATTGCCCCCATCCATCGAGAAACTTGTTGGACTGAAAGAGTTATCCTTACACGGCTGCAAAAGCATCGATACTCTACCACACAACATTTACTGGTTGCAATGTCTCTGGAGAGTTTCTTTCGAAGGTTGCAGTAATTTGAAGAAATTTCCTGAATATGCAGATGGCTCTAGTAATTCTCTACCTACCCAAAAGCCATTATTGTTTCCAAACATGGTGAATATGGACTTAGGAGGGTGCATTCTAGGCGATGTTAATTTTATGAGGAATCTTGATTGCAAAACCACACTGAAAAGATTAGATCTATCTGGAAACAAACTCGTCATGATTCCTGAATTCATTGGCAATTTCACCGCCTTGCAAGAGCTTCATTTGAAAAACTGCAAGGATCTTTGTGATATCCGTGGTATTCCTCCAAACATAAGGAATTTATGCGCAGAGGGTTGTGAAGCACTGGAAAGTTGTGTGCCATTATCGAGCTTTTTGAATTTTGATTCAGTCAACTCATCACATTGCTTCACATTCTCTGGCTGTTATATGCTAAGTCAGAGCGCCTCCTCTGTATCTATTTGTCCTTCCTTTGAGGTCTCTGTCTCTCTCTGTCTCTCTCTGTCTGTCTCTCTGTGCGTGCGTGCTTGTGTGAATGCTTTTAATTGTGGTCGTGTTTGACAGGACTTGGCTTTAAAGTCTGAAATCAAGATTTTACAACCAGGAAGTGAAATACCAAAGTGGTTTGCTCATGATAGGCAGAGCAGGGAAGGGCATATAAGTTTCTCTGTTAACTCAGAGGAATACAAGAACATTGCTGGGCTGGCTCTCTGCATGATTATAACGAGTAGAAAATCGGTTTCATGCGATATTCAAGTAAACATCAACAACCAATGGGCATATAGATCTCTAAATCTTTTTGAATCTTTGGGTTCAGACCACATATGGTTAATTTATATTCCACGTCGTATGATATGTGGGTGGGACAATAACATGGATAACCAGTGCAATGAATTCAAGGTTGAGTTTGAGGACTCATGGGGTCGTCTAAAATGCTGTGGAGTGCACCTGGTGCCAGAATCATAGGCAAGCTATACAGACCAGTGATTTTCTGGGTCCTCTTTGATTGCTTCTTTTTATCGGTACTTTTTTTGTATCTTACTTCTATTTATTGTTTTTCTAAATCTTGTCACTATCTGTTTGAACCGTGATATTTGTAATACTGTTTGGTCCATACTTGTTTATTTTTGGGTTAATTAGCCTAAACTTTTATAAAATATAAAATTAGATACTTGTACTTTAAAATTATATTTAAACTTCGAAATTCATCAATTTAATACCTAAAAAACTTTAAAATCAATCAGTTTTGTATTTGAAAGAACTTGATGAAAATACTGTTGGTGTACATAAAAAATTCTCTAATAAATTTAAAAATTTAGGTAATAAATTGATCAATTTTAAAATTTAAACACCTAATTATATTATTATTTTATCAAAGTTCAGATATCATTTATAAATTACCCTTTTATTTTTATTTGAAACCTAATGTTGGAATGAATTTTCTTGCTCTCTTAATACACACACATTACCATAATGCAAAACGCAGGGGCTCATTAATATATGTATATTTATGAATTATTTTCAGCCCTATCTTTAAGCTTTACTTAGGCATAAAAACCTTTAATTATTAATTATGGTATATGAATGGCCTAATTTGCTCATTTTAACTTCTTATATAGTTAAATTGGTTAAATCTATAAGTTTATGAGAAAATCTAAAGGGCCACTATCTCTAATCTTTATATTCATTTCGCAAAATTTCGTATAATTTAAATAATATTGTTTCAAATACTAAATTCAATAACTCAATATATAGAAACTACTCTGAACACTCAGTTCAAATCTTTGAATACCTTATTCATTGGAACAACACTCAACTCAAGCTTCTAGATCTACTAGCTTGAGAAGAATGGAATATTACATTTATAATATTATTTCTAAACATAATAATAACATCAAAGGAGGAGGAAAGGGTGTGGCTTTTTCATTTTTACTACTCATGAGGTGGCCAATAAACACACACACACACACACACAACTATGAAAAATAATAAATATAGGTCGACTTAACCCTCGATTATATTTCATGCCACTTCACTTTAGTGGTCGAATATTTTACTGTATAGAATAAGAAGAATTAAATTCTAATTTTTAGGATTATAATGGCTATTAGAATTTAAAATATTTATTTGGTGTCAAAAGTAAAATAAGTAATTATTAAATTAAAAGATAAAATATCTAAAATGCTTTTTATCTTTATTATATAGAGAGAATAATAATATAATATAGGTGATATATTTAAGATAAAGTATTTCTGATAAAATTAAAAAATAAATAATTAAATGATAATTTATGAGTGAGAGAAAACTAACACTGTATAACAATGAGAAAATAATAAATAGTTGTTTATGCGAAGCAAATAAGCTGTTACTATTTTGTTATAAAGATAATTTTTTTAATTATGTTTAATCAATATATTCCGTAAGAAATAAGAAACATTGAAGATGATATCTTACCCTTAAAACATTAAAAATAATAGGGGTCACATGGGTCTTGTCCGTTGATGGAGAAAGACCCAGTCCTCGTCTCGTGGACCAGTTCTTTTATGACTTCAGGACTCTCCACTTGCTTTAGATTTATAGCATCTTTCTGGCAGGGTTTGGTGAAACTTACAGATGGGGAATGACTTATGGTCACTGGTCAACGCCAGATTTGGTATGGGCAGATGGCTATGCTATCATGGTGGTTTGTCGTTGTTGTGATTCCCTAGTTTGACAAGTGAGAGGAAGACTAACATTTTTTTGCTGTCTATTATGGCGATGATGGAAACGAAGTTGAAATCATACTCGGAACCGCGCAAATATGATGTTTTCGTGAGCTTTAGAGGCCCAGACACCCGCCTTGGCTTCATCGGACATCTCTACAGTGCTCTAGTGCAATCAGGAGTGAAAGTATTCATGGATGATGAGGAACATGAAATAGGAGGAGAGATTAAATATATAATCAAGCAGGCCATAGAGGATTCAAGGATTGCAATAGTGGTGTTTTCTCAGGAGTACGCGTCCTCTCGTTGGTGTTTGGATGAAGTTGCCTATATTATGGAATGTTGTAAGTCAAAGAGTCTGATAGTGGTACCAGTATACTACCACGTACAATCGAGTGATGTAAGGCGCCAAAGGGGTAGATATGGGGAAGCATTTGCCCACCATGGAAAAAGTTATCCACCATATGAATTAGAGAGGTGGAGAATTGCTCTAACCGAAGCAGGGCAGTTAAAAGGTTTAACATCGGAAGATCGGTAAATATGAACACTTTTATATTTTCCAAAGCCAGAATTCTTGTTAAACTTGATCTCAGAAGTAGTTTAATATGCTTACTGCATGAGAGCACAAGGTCAAAATCTCTAATCCTTTCACTTCTCATTTAATTGGGTATGTATATTACGGTTTTCAGTGTGTGTAAGCATTGTCTTGAAAAGAAGAATGGAACACTTGATATTTGGATTATGTGTGTTTGTGCATGCCTGAGTCCTTTAAGGTTGATGTTCGCCTTGATTTACTTAGATTCTTATGCATTCCATGGCAGGAGTGAAAATCTGCTTGTCAAGGAGATTGTCAGTGGTGTGCTGTCTAAACTGAAGATGCCATTCCTTGATCCTGAAAACTTAGTTGGTAGATCTGATGTTTACTTGAGTTTTAGAGGCTCAGACACCCGCAATGGATTCACCGGACATCTCTACAGTGCTCTGGTTCAATCAGAAGTGTCTGTAGTAATGGATGAGGAGCTTCCACTAGGGGCAGATATTAATGTTACCTTCAAGAAGGCTGTAGAGAATTCAAGGATTGCTATAGTGGTGTTCTCACAGGGGTACGCGATTTCTACTTGGTGTTTAAATCAGCTTGCCCACATAATGGAGTGTCGTAAGTCAAAGGGTCTGATGGTGTTACCAGTGTTCTATGGCATACATCCCAGGGATGTAAGGACCCAATGGCATAAGTATTATGATTCTGACGATAAATTAACGTACGGACCTGATGAATTGGAGAGGTGGAGAATTGCTCTAAGAGAAGCTGCCAGTTTACATGGTTTTGAATTGAGAGATAGGTATATATGGCCATTCTTCTATTTTTCCAGAACCACAGTTCTTGTTCTACTTAATATATATGAATACCAAAGCTCTTAACAGTAGTTAAATATGATAATGGCATGAGAGGGCAAGGTCAAATATCTCATGATTTGACTTCTCTCTCTCTCTCTCTCTCTCTCTCTCTTTTTGGGCATTTGACTTCTCATTTGATTAATTTCATGCAATTGGTTATGCGGATTGCAGTTTTGAATGTATATAAGCATTCTCTTGAAAATAAGACTGGATCACTTATATTGGATCCTTGCAGTATATTTTTTTTTCCCCTTTATTTTCTCCACGGAACTGATTTTCCTTTTCTCTGTGGGTCATGTGGGTTTGCCCTTGCCTGAGTCCATTAAGGTGGATTCTTGCCATGATTTACATGGAAAAAAGGTATCCACCAAATAAATTGGAGAGCTGGAGAATTGCTCTATTAGAAGCAGCACAGTTAAAAGGTTTGATATAGGAAGATAGGTAAACATGACCACTCTTCCATTTTTCCAGAACCAGAATGATTGTTCAATATGATTTAAGAATATGAAAGCTCTTAAAAGTAGTTGAGGTCAAACCTCACATCCTTTGACTTCTCATTTAATTAATTTCACATAATTGGGTATGTAGATTGTGGTTATATGTGTGTGACAGCATTCTCTCGAAAAGATGAATGGAACACTATATCCTTTGGATCCTTCCAGAATAAACACTTCCTGTTATATATATCTCTAAAACTGCAGAATTATTTTTCTATTATCTGAGGGTTATGCATGTTTGTGCTTGCGCGAGACCATTAAGGTTATCGCTTGCCTTGATTTACTTAGATTCATGTACATTCCATGGACAGGAGTGAGAGTCTGCTTGTCAAGGATATTGTCGGTTATGTGTTGTCAAAACTGGAGCGCTCGCTGGTTGTTCCTGCAGACTTAGTTGGTATGGATTCTCATTTGAAGGTCATGCATGAGTTATTAGATTTGGATACAGACGATGTCCACATAGTGGCACTTTGTGGGATGGGAGGACTAGGGAAAACGACTATTGCAAAAGTCATCTATAATGAAATTGCTCGAGAATTTGAATACAAAGGCTTTTCAGCAAATATTGGAAGGGCTTGTCAGGATTCCTTGACTCATGGTCTGCTTAAGCTGCAACAGGGACTACTCTCACAGATGGGTGTAAAAGTGGAGATATGGGATGTTGATGATGGGTCTAACAAGATAAAACAGACATTTTGCAGCAGCAGGACTCTTCTTGTTATTGATGATATCAATCATCCGCGACAGCTTGAAAAACTTGCAGGAGCATGTGACTGGTTTGGTTGTAGAAGCAGGATCATCATAACAACTCGGAACAGAGATTTGCTGAATGATCGTAAAGATATAAAATTATATGAAGTTCCTTTGTTAGGACATTCCGATGCTTATCTTCTTTTCAAGCAGACACTTCTTCTGGAAAATGACGAGATTGATGCATATAAAAGGCTTATAACTGAACAACTGGATTACTTGCAGGGCCTTCCTCTAGCTATTAAAGTTGTGGCTGCAAACCTTCGTGGAAAGATCAAAAGCGAATGGGCAAGTACATTGAAAGAAGTTTCGTATGCAGAGATTCACGACATCCTACAGTTGAGTTATAATGGTTTGAATGATCTTGAGAAAACAGCGTTTCTTGACATTGCATGTTTCTTCAAGGGAAAACCTCTAACTTGTGTGAGAAATGTGCTAGAATGCTGTGAACTCCACGTTGATTCCATAATAGGAGTTCTCTTGAGTAGATATCTTATATCCATCAAACATGATAAAGTTGATATGCATAACATGATAGAAGAAATGGGAAGAAGGATTGTTACACGAGAGTCCCCTAGAGATCCAGGAAAACGTAGTAGACTGTGGTCCCCCAACGACATTCTTGAGGTCTTAACTGGAGACATGGTAAGCAACATATGTACTCTAAATCTAATTATCATTGATAGGTTAGACCATTTTACCAAGAGTGGAATACTTGATGATGATGCATAAGATATATTATACATGATTAGGGGGCAGATAAAACCGAAGTCATGAAACTGGAGTTTAGTTCAGCAACAGAGGTCAAGTTCAGTGCCGATGCCCTCAGACGGATGAGACGCCTAAGAGTACTCATGGCATATAATGTATGCCCCTCCAGGAATTCCATTAACTTCCCTAAACAGTTGAGGTGGCTTGAGTGGCCCAGATACCCATTTCCATTGCTGCCTCTCCATAAACATTATAACAGGGAGCTTGCTGGACTTTCTTTGAGCAATAGTTGCATTAGACTTTTGGAAGATGATCTTAAGGTGCATATTTTTACATTCAACTTCCTGTCCTTGAGTTTATCTCAAAGGCTTCTTGACACCAGATAACTTAATTTTTCCTTTTGATTGCAGTCATTTACCAATTTGAAGTTTATTGACTTCAGCTACTGTGCTTCACTTAGAAAGATCCCTGACCTTACGTCACTCTCTCATCTTGAGAGCTTGGATGTTGAACAATGTGAGGAATTACTTGAGGTTCATCAGTCCCTTGGATTACTTGAAAGGCTAGTGTATTTGAACTTTTTAAACTGCATCAAGCTTCTAACTTTCCCATCGAGACTCAATTCGAAAGTTCTTCAACATCTGATTCTCAAAGGCTGTCTAAATCTATCATCATTTCCAGAACTTCTCATCGAGATGGAAAGCCTTAAAGAACTTTCTTTGGATGAGACTGCTATCTATAAATTGCCATCATCCATTGAGAATCTCATTGGACTGAAAGAGCTTTACCTAGAAAACTGTGGAAACCTCCGAGCTCTTCCTAGTAGCATCTTTGAATTACAAAAGCTACAGAGAATTTCTTTTGCCGGTTGCTTTGAACTAAGTGAATTCCCTGAATATGGAGAAAAATCAAGTGGCCTCCTCCCAGAACTGATTTATTTTGATCTCCAAAGATGTGGTTTGCAAGAAATTGATTTTCTCAAGGATCTTGGTTGCAAGACCTCCCTCAAAAATTTAGATCTTTCTGGAAGCAAACTTGTTACAGTTCCTGAATGCATTGGGGAATTCATTTCCCTGCAGCAGCTCAACTTGACAAATTGCAAGCAACTTCGTGACATCCTAGGTCTTCCACCAAATGTAAAATATTTAATAGCAAAAGGTTGTGAGTTGCTAGAATGGCATGTTCCATTATCTGGAATGCTAAAATCTCAATCAAAAGAATCACCACGGATCAGGCAAATTGACTTCTCTGGTTGCTCTAATCTGACTAAGAATGAATCCACTACGGTATCTTTTTTCTCAACAGAGGTCTCCCTCCCTCCCTCCCTCTCTCTCTTTGTATGTGTGTGTGCGCACATGCACGCAAGTGCGTGCGTGTGTGTGCAGGCACAGGTTTGTGTCTGTGTTTGCACATCTCTCTCATATATTATCACCATATCATATCTGACAGGATTTGTCTGTGGACTCTCAAATCAAGATTTTATATCCTGGAAGTGAAATCCCAATGTGGTTTGACCACCAGAAGCCAGAAGGACCTTTGAGTTTCCCTGTAATTTCAGAGCTGTACAAGAACATTGTGGGCTTGGCTTTTTGTGTCGTCATTGGATCTCAGGGGCGAAAAATAGCATCAGTATCATGTGGAATCCAGGTCCGTAACAACAATCAAATGATATACCATATTGCAGATATGTTTCATTCACTGGAAATGGACCATATGTGGTTGGTCTATGTTCCATGTAATATGATATGGGGGTGGGAGATAACAATGCAGGATTGCACTGAATTTAGTGTGCTTTTTGATTTATCTGGGGGCAATCTAAAATGCTGTGGAGTGCATCTATTTCTCAAAGAAGATGGGAGCAGCGATGGGCTGAACTCTTGGATGCATCAACGATTCATTGAACGATACCTCCAGTGTTGAGAAAGGGATAAGATCTTCGATTTCCCAATGAAGTGCACAGCAGGTCATAACTGCTTGCTCTTTCTTGTTACTTAAAGCCCTTTTGTATCTAGAATCTCATGCGTGATTTTACTACTCTCCTCTATTACTGAACTTTTACTGCAACAATTTGTGTACTTATCCAATAAATATTTATACAATGGCATTGGATGGTAGTAGTAAAAGATAAATAGAACTATTTGTGACACATAAGCAGGCCGCTTTCGGTGATGCAGCCCAGAAATTGATAGATGATGCGTCTATTTTATCTTTTCCCTGCTTTCATCTTCCCTGTCAGAGATATACTCCTACTATACTATGCTTCTTGAACTTTCTTAGGGTGTTTTACCATGATTTAAAGAAGCAAAAGTTCTATGGTCCAGGAACCACTCATTTCTAGCAACTGATTTCACTGAATCTCTGACACATAATAAGAAATTGCATCCCATGAGTGTTCCATTTTTCGTTGCCAAAAATCAAATGGAGGTTGTTAGTCTTGGGCAGTTATAAAACCACCCTCCACCTAATCATTTTCTGAGTTCAAGGAGTTAGAATATTTCATCGTACCGCTCTGCCCCATAATAAAGACCCTAACTACAAACACCCTAGGTGATTATGAGCTATAGAATTGAAGTGTAAAACAAACTATATGCACTGTTAAAAAGATGGTGGATCTAATTACCCATCTAGAAGACTTCATGGTACGGTTTGCCGCTTAATGCAACTACCCTGTTACATATATCAAACGGGAAATTTGCCATTAAGGTTCATGTGATTGAGATAACTGACCTAACCAAGAACCAAACTTGTAATTTTTCAGTGAAATAACGCTGCATCAAAATCTGAGCTGATAGCGTATGAACCCTTCTTGCAAGAACATTTTATAGCCAAAAGAAGCACTGCATGTGAAAATAATGCATAAAAGTTGCCAACACGAACATGTTGTCAGAACTAGTCTTCGTTGCTTTCTATCAACCAGCCTCCTAATATAAACGTGCACTTTGAACGCTAGTTGCCTGAAAATGATGAGCGCATCACTATTACATAGCAATCAAGTGGGGTTATAATGGTATACTTTTTTGTACGCCCGTTATGTAGGATTGTATTTTTGTTGCAAGAGAGCGATGTGATATATAGCACCGACATTGTTGTAATGTTTAGTATTATAATCAGCTAATCTAAATCTTAAACACGAAAAGGATCTTGGTTTTTATATTTTATGTTTTCATGTGGAATTAATTAAATGAATAAGAGAAATAATGTCACAAATCCTCAAGACTCGCAATTGGAGTGGAGTTGCATGTTGAAGCATGCACGAATCTATCCGAGGTTAGTCCGTCGCTAGGATTCCCTCAAAAGGCTACTCCATCATCTGCAATATTCTCCGTAATTTCCTAATCAGTGTGAAGTCAAAGCTTCTTTAAGACATGATTTTCAAAAGTTGCTTAAAACTGTCAACTTCCTGATTTTTGGAGGAAGTTCATTAAAAGACTATCGATGACTTGCGAGCCTTGAGGAATTTTTCTTAACAAGTATTTAGCTGGACATATAGGTCATGGTTCATGGATCAATCTGTTTACTGCTTTAAAAAATGGGTTGCAGTCAATATTTTTTATCTGTTCAAAAACAAGTTAAATTAGTTTGACCCATTTAACCCGCAAGCTAAAATGAGCTAGCCCGTAACAGGCCGGATCAGCTGCAGGCCAAATTAAAAAGGGGAAAAAAATAAACAGGAATAATATAATAATCTCGTGCATGACCTAGCTGCGGCGAGATACCAGGCGAGACCATTGAAATTTGGAGAAGGGGGAACAATATGTAATTTTAATAAAGATGCTTCCGTTGTCAGGGACACCGGTCCAGTGAACCAAATACACGAAGGACAAAGAAAAAGCGCAAAAAATGCACCAAAATTCTCGATCTTTACGTCGTAATACAAAGGATAGGGCCTGAGCTGCCATATAAAATGATAAAATCCAACCAGACCTATTAAGGCAATGCATATTTCGAAACTACTTAAATCTCTATAAGAATGCTCATTATCATCAATAAAATAACATTACATTCTTACAGGATATTGGATATCAATAAGTTAATATCTTTTCAATGGTATCTCTAAAAATTATACCATATTATGCTTAAGTAGGGTCAATGATATATTCTTCTCATTGAGGTTTTTATTCTACATTTGACGTAAAATATAATATTATAACTTTTTTAAGTATATATTTACTGATTTAAATATAATATGATATTCAATAAATTATTTAAAATAGCAATAAAATTATTCGTTGATATATATAACTCTAAAATATATAAATATTCTAATTTTTATACAAATTAACATAAAAAAACAATTAAAAAATAAAAAAACAAAATAAAATTCATTTGGCCCACTGGCCAGCCTGTTTAGCTGACGGACAAGCCTGTTTAGCTCATGGGTCCAAGCGGGCTAGCCAGACCAAACAAATTATGGCCCGTTTAACCCACAAGCTGGGCCGATCCACTAGGCCCATATGCCCACCTGTATAAGTGTTAGGCATAGAACATATTATTAGTTTGTCACACGCACACAACAAAAAAAAAAAAAAAACATTTATATTTTGTTAGAAGCATGGTCTGGTGCCCACAAATTAGAAGACGAAGACCCACGTAGCTTTGCTTTCAAGTTCCAATCAAAGAAGAGAAAGGGGCCTCTAATTCAATTTGATTATCCTGACGTCATTCCAATGACGAAGAGTTAGCTGGGCTCACTTTTGGAGTTGCAACTTAAACAAGATCTAGGAAGGTGTTCGGTCCAAATTCATTTAAGGAAAGAAAATAACAACGACACTCATAGTGTTCTTATAATTACTCTCTTTTGATGAATACATTTTTAAACTATACAAATATCAAAGACTTATTTAATTCTTACATTTTGTTGTTTAGAGCAGCACATTTAATGTTGTAAATGAAAAAGGTTTAAAATTCACTATAGCTTTATTTATTAATTTTGTTAATATTGTGTTTGCAGCTTTGTTTATTTATTTATTTTTACTTTGAGTTCGGTGTAATCCAAGATTAGGATTTGGGATCCAGAAATATGTGTGGATTTAAGCTGAATACTTAAAGAGAAGAAGTTTAGAAAAATGGCAGCTATATTAAAAGGTTTCTGTGTGCACAAAAGAGCTAACTAGACAAGGGCACAGGTCATATTTGAGTTGCGATCCGATCCAACACCGAAGAGCATGAATTATCAATTTGGGCCAATCAGATGGATCATGATCTGTCATTGAGTCGATGGTTGCCTAGTTTCGGCCATATATATCATATCATGACTCCCATATGGCTAATCCAACACTTGGTAATTTCATGATATCAATCTAAATAATCTACAAAAGTATGCTATTCGGCAGGTCTACAACATGGTTGCTCTGATCATCCCACGCTGTGATCCACCTAACATGCTCCACCACCCAGTTTCACTTCATATGTCCTTACAAGTCTAGCTCATGTAAGGCTCATATCATATGGGGGAGTTGGAATCCCTTGGACACCTCTAAACTGTCTTAGCCCTTTGTTTAGATAGTAATGCTTGATAAAATGAAAGCACAGTGCATGCCATACATCACTACCAGACCAGTAGTATAGGAGGATATCTACAATAGCAGCATATGACTCCCAAATGACATGTTCATGAAATAAGTTAGCAATATATAAGGCAAATAATGCATGTGTAAATAAGAGACCACATAAGATGTAGAAAATTTCACCTGTTTAGGGAACTATCAATTGAAGGCTTCCCTATACTAAGATAGTAAGTGTGTGGGGCTCTTTGTGATGTTGAAAGGATGTCCATCGGTTACAAATGTGATCATCCTATGTATAAAGACAATGTGTGGGAGGTGCTCCTACACCCAGATTTGCAACACAACAAGGGATCATGCTATGTCATTAGTGTCAATGTGTGATGCTATGCATAGCTACTTATAGAGCCATGCTAGGTAAGTTGCTCCTTATGTATACTCCCGATATCATGAAAGTCCTCAATAAACGAGAGATATATAACATGATCTAAATTCTATGACTTGTCTCCAACTATGAACCCCTTAAGTAGTAGTAGAATGTAAGCCTTGGCATGGCACTAAATGGTTACCTTATTTGCATCATTTGGTAATGCTCCAAAGTGTGTATCCAGTCAAAACATCTTCAAAGCACCCGCCATCTATCTCACCACAAGTAGGTGTAACTCCAAGCAAACGATGGCACAAACCTGGCTAATCCACTTGTATGGTCTTACTAATTGCATGTACATCAACAGGCAAGCCTATAAGAACTACAATGTCGTGTAATGTCATGGTTCACTCTCCCATTGGCATGTGAAATACCACTTAACCAAGGTTGTGGCGAGGTGCCAATTTAGCTATATGAAGGATATTTTTCCAATATCTAAAAAGTCAGCCTCTAACGAGTGTGGAATAAGCTGCTTGTCCAACTCTATTGATACACCATCATAGCACTTCAGCTTAGCCTCTCACCAGCAACACCTACATTTAAAGTACAAGTTTATAAATACAATCTAAATATGGTAAGTAAACAAGTTGACAAATATATTACCTAGCCCTCCCATACTAGCCTCGATCTGCGAGCCAAGCTGTCCTATAAGTATGGAATCATCAAATAGTCCCAAATCCATCTAAAAAAATTATAGTACACAATTTTAGCGAAGTCATAAGGCATTAAAAAGGAGCAAATAACAAATATCATAACCAAGCATCAGTATAATAGGACAATTCACACAAACATGTTTATACCACTATGACTTGAATGGTTTCTAAATGCCTTCTTAAATACCCTCCTAGTTTGACAACTTATGATGTTGTGTCCTCCTGGCCATATGACTTGCATGAGTAACCTTATGGGCTATATCTAATATCTATCTTATTCTAGAATTGTTTCTCCCTTAGTCTGCCCCCTTTCCTTACATGATGGGGAAAAAGATGCCATCTTGGGATGTTAAGATGGGTCTAGTTCACCTTATCTACTACTAGTATGAACAAGCACCCATAAACCTTTAGTTGATTTTCCCACCCATACCACTGTTCTGCATGTGCAACACAATCCATAAGCATAGTCCCCATTACTGTCATTACTTGTGAGCATGGAATTTTATAAGTCTGCCACTTCTAGCATGTACATCTGCTTAACCTTAACTCTACTTTTTGTATATGAACTCCCTTCTGACCATATGTTGTCAGTCATGGTGCAATTAGAACCTCAAATATACATTCCAAGTAGTCAAAACATGTAACATGATGGGCACTTGACATGTTGTTCCACCTCTTAAACTTCTTTACAGCATAATCTATTAATACCTTACCTATTGTCATTACATTAGTTGCCTCTTGCATGTTAGAAGATTTAGTTGTCAGTCTGCTGATTTAGTTAATGTAATTTATATACTATTAATATAATTTATTAGATAGTCATGTAAATTAATGTAATTTATTAGATAGTCAAACCTAAATTAAAGGAGCTGATAACCTAATTAAAGGAATTGATAGATCTCCTCCTTTGTATATTCCTTATTTAGCTAGGATTTCTGCTGTATATATAGAGACGATTTCAATTGCTTAAAATTCTCTATATTTGACAAGGTATCAAAGCCCTTGCTCTCTGCATAGTCATAGTTTAAATTTTTTTTTTCCCAATTTCTTTTTCCTAGTTCTTAGTTCTCTAGCAGCCTCATGTCTTTAGATAAGGCGTCTTTCTTGAATTGTTTTAATGACAAAAACTACTTAGCATGGGCATTCCAATTCAAGATATATGTTAAAGGAAGAGATCAATGGGGTCATGTTATGGAAGCAAACTTGTTCCTGAGCAAGGTACGGATGAATATGCCAAATAGGAGGTCAATGATGCACAAAACATGATATGGATTATGGGATCTATAGAACCTAACACTGTTTTCAATCTCTGATCCTCCAAGACTGTAGCTAAGACATGGAATTACCTAAAGAAAATCCACAACTAGTAAAACGCAGCTCGTAGATTCCATCTTGAACATGAATTGTCCATGATCCATCAAGATAATCTCTCTATTTCTGATTTTTATTCTAGCTTTATGAATCTTTGGACTGAATATACTGATATAATCTATGCTAACTCACCTCCTGAAGGTTTTGATGCTGTCCAATCTATTCATGAAATTGCAAAAAGGGATCAATTTCTCATGAAATTGAGATATGAATTTGAGGGTACTAGATCCAGTCTTATGAACCGAGATCTTGTAGATCCAGTCTTATGAACCGAGATCTTGTTCCCTCCTCAGATATATGCCTTAATGATCTACTATGAGAGGAACAATGAATTCTCACTCAATTAACCATGGGACAACGAAGATCCAAATCAGTTTTGATAACCTATGTAGCACAAAGTAAGCCAAGAGGTAAGGACATAAAGGTTGTTCAATATTTTTGTTGCAAAGGATTTGGTCATTATGCCTCAAATTGGCCAAAAGCATTTTGCAACTATTAGTAAAAGAGATGGCCATATTATCAAGGAATTCCCAATCCAACCGCTCGAGAGAACTGAAAGAGCATTTATTGCCTCGATTAACTCTTTTAGCACTGGTAGTTCAGCGGATGCCACATTGTTAACACAAAATGCTTCTACTCCTACTCAAACCCTAACACATGAGATGGTTCAACAAATGATTCTTTTTGCCCTCTCTACTTTAGGACTCTTAGGTAAACCTTCATGTACTTCATCCACTTGGTTTTGTTATTTTGGGCATCTAATCATATGACAAATAATGATCAAATCCTAACTAATGTAAAGCAAGATTCTGGAAACCTTGAGATTCATACTACTGATGGTAATTTACTACCTATTACAGCCACTGGTGATCCTGCTCCTTCTTTAACTGATGTTTTTGTTTCTCCAAGCCTTACCACTAATCTTGTTTCAGTTGGATAATTGATTGACAATAATTGTATAGTGGAATTTTCTAAATCTAGTTGTGTTGTGTAGGATCAACAGTTAAGGAAGATGATTACAAGGGGGCCTAAAGTATAACGTGTCTTCCTCTCCAATTTTCTTAGTCATCGTGTCTTTCATTTCCTTTTATCACTTGTAATCTTGCTCATGTTGATTATTGAGCATGGCATAAACGTCTTGGACATCCAAACTCTAATGTACTCCATACTTTGCTAAATTTTGGTTTACTTGGGAATAAAAAGCATGTTTCTATTAATGATGTTCAATTTGATTGTAATTCTTGTAAACTTTGTAAGAGTAAAACTTTGGTATTTCCTACTCACATACCTAATCTTGTCTAACCTTTTGAAACGATACATAGTGATTTGTGGGGTATGGCACCAATTATATCTCATGCTAAACACTTTTATTGACGACTATGGTTGCTTCTCTTGGATTTATTTCTTCCATTCTAAAGATAAAGTACTTTTTATGTTTAAACTTTTTCATGCCTATGTCCAAATGCAATTTTCTACCAAAATTAAAGCTTTATGTTTTAACAATGGGGATGAATATATGTCCCATTTGCTTTAAGATTTTATTCAGGCTAATAGAATAATCTCTCAAAGATCATGTCCCAAAACCCCATAGCAAAATGGAATAGCTAAAAGAAAAAAACGATCACCTCCTTGATGTTGCTCGAACCCTTTTATTAGAATCCTTAGTGCGTGCTCGGTTTTGGTGTGAAGCTCTCTCTATTGCTATCTATCTCATCAATATGTTACCTTCTCCTTCATTGAATCATGTCTCTCCTTTCCATAGCTTATTTGGTCATTCCCTCAGTTACTCTAATCTTCGTACCTTTAGTTGTATATGTTGTGTTCATCTTCCTACACAAAAGCGTACAAAACTCATAGCCTAGTTGATTAAATGTGCTTTTCTAGGATATTCTGTACATCACAAATGGTTTTGTTGTTATGATCCTCATTTAAGTTGTGTTCGCATTTCTAGAAATGTAATTTTTTTAAATCAATATTTTTTTCCAATCATCAGGACCCTCTCTCCCCTTCATTTTCTATGCTTCCTATATTTACTAATTCTACTATAGATCAAGACACTTCTTCTGCGCCCCCTTAAGCTCCTTCCCTTACTGTTAATCCTCTCGCACTAACTGAATCTATCATTCTAGACATAGTACCCGAGTTAGTAAACCACCGGATAGGTATGGCTATCCTAATCCTATATCTTTGGTAGTCACTTTGTCTTCTATACCTATTCCCACATCTTATAAGCAGGCAATGGAGCATGAGTGTTGGTGTAAAGCTATTGAAACAGAACTTCTTGCTCTTGAAGAAAACCAATACATAGGATGTTGTACCACAACATCCATCTATCAAAACACTTGGTAGCAAATTTATGTTTTCTGTTAAACTTCATTTTAATGGATCTAGAGATCATTACAAGGCTTGGTTAGTAGTTCTTGGAAATAACCAAGAGTATGGTCTAGACTACGAAGAGACCTTTGCACCAATAGCTAAAATGACCATAGTTTAGACCATCTTAGCACTTGCAGCATCTCAATCATGGCCTTTATTTCAAATGGATGTTAAAAATGCGTTTCTACATGGTGATCTCAAAGAAGAAGTCTACATAAAACTTCCATCTGGTATGCTTACTTCTTCTCCTAATGATCTTTGCAAACTAAAATGCTCCTTATATAGCTTGAAGCAAGTACCATGTGTATGGTTTGAAAAGTTTAAATCCACTCTTTTTGGTTTTTCCTTTACTCATAGCTAACATCACTCTTCTATGTTTCTCCAACGGACATCCAAAGGCATGGTTGTTCTTCTTATTTATGGTGATGACATTGTCATCATTGGTTCTGATTTAGAGGTCATCTCTAAGCTTCAAAAAATGTTACACGTCACTTTCCACATGAAAGACCTTGGCCAGCTTACCTACTTATTGGGATTAGAAGTTCATCATCATCCTTAAGGTATTTTCTTGAATCAACACAAATATACTCAAGATTTGATTCATTTGGCAGGACTTACAAGTGGTGCTTCCGTTGACACTCTAATAGAAGTTAACGTAAAATATCGATGTGATGAAGGGGAGCTCTTTAAGGATCCTACTTTATATCGTAAGCTGTTTAGTAGTCTTGTTTATCTAACCATTACTCGACCAAACATTTCTTATGCTGTTCACACTATTAGTAAATTCATGTAGTCTCCTCGACATCTTCACCTATGTACCGTTCGACGCATCATCCGGTATCTCCTTGGCATGCCTACTCATGGCCTATTTTTTCCTTACTGGTTCTTTAGCTCAGTTGCAAGCCTATAGTGTTGCAAACTAGGTCGATTACCCAGATACGAGAAAATCTACTACTGGTTGGTGTATGTTTCTTGGTGATGCTCTTATCTCTTGGAAATGCAAGAAACAATGCTATGTATCCAAGTCATGCTTATTCTGAGATCATTTGGCTATGTAGTCTTCTTACTAAACTAGGTTTTCCACAACTTCAACCAACTCCATTGCATGCTGACAACACTAGTGCTATTCAAGTTACTGCCAATCCCATCTACCATGGGCATACCAAACATATAGAGGTTGACCATCAAGCTATTGCTTTGCCTTATGTTTGCACCAATATACAACTTGCTGATATCTTCACTAAATCCATGACATGTTAACGCCATAGTTTTCTCATCGGCAAATTGATGCTTGTAGAATTATCCACATCAATTTGAGGGAGGATGTTGGAAGATTTAGTTGTCAATCTGCTAATTTAGTTAATATAATTTATATACAATTAATGTTATTTATTAAATAGTCAAACATAAATTAAAGGTGTTGATAACCTAATTAAAGGGATTGACAGATCTCCTCTTTTGTATATTCCCTATTTAGGTAGGATTTTTGCTCTATATATAGAGAAAAATGTTTCTCTAATAGACGATTTCGACTGCTCAAAATTCTTTATATTTGACATTGCCTTTGCCTACTTAACATGGAATTGTAATTGTTGAAAGTTTCCTTGACTAAGGCCGCCACGAGTAAGCTCGTAGCATCTTTAAGAGCAATATTGTAACTCTTAATCATGTTTGTTGTACCAATTCAAAATCTTACACCCTCATCATAAGATAGAGTGCACATATGAGGATACAACTTGCTAAAATATCACAACGTCCATGGATTGGATTGTTTCACTTCTTCAAAGTAACCATGGAACTTTCTTTCCTAGGTTTGGTAGGCCACCATTTTCACTAATTCTTTGCATTTTTACTTTTAGCCTTTGAGTTGAAGTTGTTGACAACATGGTAGATACATCAATGCCAAGGCTAGCCTTTGAGCCACATTGCATTCTTGCTCTCAACTACACTCTTAACACTAACATGGTGGTTGGATATCAAACAAATGTTCGTTCGGTCCTTAATGGCATGTTTTAGTAATTTTTAGAGGAACCAAATCCATGCATCATCTAGCTTTTCATCGACAAGAGCATATGTCAATGACACTATATGGTTTACTTTATAAATTGCAACTATAATAAAGAGTTTGTGCTTGCATTTAGCATATAAGAAGCTACTGTCAATTGTGACGATGGGCCTGTAAAGCATTAACAAATATTGCTTACTACACAAATGACCAACATATCTAAATACATTAGATGGTTTATTAAAAACATACCTGCAATTTTGAAGCACTTTAATGCAATGTTTGAATGCCCAAAAAATTTTATCAAGAAAGACGAACCCTGCAATGTCAAATTCAACAGTTCTTTACTCTACTTTTGTTCTTAGATTTGCCTCCTAAATGGCGTTTAATAGATATGGTAGCTCTGCATAGGAATCCTCCCACCTACTAAAAACCTGCTCAATAGCCTTTGCCTCATGAATTCTCTTAAGATGGACCTTATACGTAAACTCATTTTAGATGGTTGTTTAGAGGTTCTTCACTCTCACATTTAGAAAATTTCAAATCTCTATTATAATACACCTGGACATTTAGGTGGAGTCCAACTAGGAATGATCCTATCTAATGATTCTGTCCAAACATGTGTAGCCCCTTATATTTTGTGATGTAAAATTAACACCTCCACCCCCCACCACCCCCCCCCCCCCCCCCCTATCTCTCTCTCTCTCCCTCTCTCTCCCTCTCTCCCTCCATGATTCTTACAGCATGCTTCTCTACTTACAACCCCTGTGTGGGTATCAATATATTTAATTGCTTACGACTTTGGGTCTAAGTCTACAACCTTAAAATTGTAATGATTCGATATATGTCACATCTTAATTGCCTGTATATGATGATCTTTAGTGTCAAACCGCATTTCCAACCTTGAATTCATCACTAAAGGTCCAATTTTCAAGCACTCATTTCTTGCTCATTAAATGCAGCATAGATAGTACCTACATCTGTAGTGAAAAATGGCACTAGCTCTAAGCTCCCTATTGCATCAACATCTGTAGGTGCCATAAAATGGTGTCAATCATTACTCCCACGCGGTATACGGGTACCGGTTATTTGCTGAGGCAAACCTATCACTTATTCATTTTCATCTTCATCATAGTTATCCTTAGATTCGCTTACTGATGAGTCTTGCATCGCATCAGTATCATTCCCGCTACTGCAATGTGGTGCACCAATTTCAAAGTTACCCTTCTAGACCTGGCTACTAACTATTTTCTGAGTGGGATTAGGGCTCTCAACTGCCAACATTTCCATAAATGCTAATGTCTCCCTCAGGTGCTTGTGGCAAGTCTTTTTCAAATATCTGGACATATACCACTACTAAACCTTTTGTATACACCAACACCTCCTAAGCTGCATCATCATCAATCACTGGAATCACATCTTAACATAGTATCTTATCTCCAATAGCAATGAAATGGTATAGTTTAACCTGATATGTTTACGTATTTATCTTAAGTCAACTATAAATGGTGATCATGATTTGGTCATATGTAAATTTCCTATACACATTAACTAAAACAACCAATCGCCTACCATAACCATAACCAAAACCGTCATTCCCTTCTATAATATTGCCATGAGCGTATATCATAAACTTTTTTTGCCTCATCCATTTCTACCCTTACCTTACTAGCTTAAAAAAATATGGGTTGAATGCATGAAATGTGATAATGAGTTATAAATTATTTTCCCTATTATTGACTATATTTACTCTTACTGGTTTATCAATCTCATTCTTATAAAAAATTTAAATTGATGTGTTCTAACAATACAACATCATATGGAGGAAGATAAGAAATTATCAATGTAAACGTTATACATGATAACTTGAAAATTAGAGAATGAGGACAAGTTGGCATAATACAACATCAGATTACAACAAATTTTACTCATTGAAAAATCATAAAGGGAATTTCACTAACATCCTTAGTCATTCTTGCACCACATGTTTTCCACAAAAATCTCAAGACGGTTAATATTAAGCTAAGAATCACATTAGAATATAAGAGTAAAAGAGAATTATTAACTTAAATTGCTTAGTCATCATGCATGTAGTATTTCATCCAATAGCCTCAACAAGCAGACATACAAGTTACCACGTTTTCTCATCCCTCAGTAATTATCAATGTTCTAAATTAGCAAATCAATTAACAAGGAGACACACCAGCTACCATGTTTTATAGTATTAAACACATGTAAATATTCTTGAAAATTATCAATATTATTTCCAAATCTACAATGTAGCTTTAATTTATATACAATGAAACATCATAAAACATGAAAAAAGTCAAATGATTAGTTGGAGCAACTTACTGAGATTTTAAGCATGATAAATGGAAATTGGCAAGCCCGCTCCTTGATTCAAAGCATAATCGGTTGCATTAGCACAAACCGATGCTTGTGTGATGCAATATGATTGAAGTTGACCAAGAAATTGTGCTAATTTGATGAAAAATGAAGCTGGATTTAATGAAATTAAGGTTAAGGTATACATGCATGAGAGGAATCGGAGAAATTTTAGGAGAGTTCCAATGAGGAAGAAGAAGGAGGAGGTAGGTTATCATTTCCACCAACTTCGTCTCTTGAAGAGACGATAACCTAAGTGGACGACCTCGTCTCTTGAAGAGAGAAGGTCACACTGCTTTAAAGATCTCATCTCTTAAAGAGATGAGATTATGTAATATATATTGAAGAAACGAGGTCGTTCACTTATGACCTTATTCTTTTTAACAGACGAGATTAACTTGCCTAAAACTGTGATTACTTTTATCCCAACGACATTTTTATGATTTCTTAAATTAGTAATATTAATTTCCTTTTCCCTTTTATGTTGTACTTTTTAATATTATTTTTTTATGTTGTTATGCTTTATATAATATTACCTTTTCATGTTACTACATTTTTATGAGAGGTCACATCACTTTAACCTTGACTTTTAATATGTACAAGTATTGAAATGAAAGAAAATTAATGAATAATTGCTTGGTCTCAATATGCAAATGATAAATTCTTGACATGTAATGTTATATTTTTTTTAACTCAAATGTTTTCTATATTTATCAATAACCGTATCAATTATAATATACATTATACATTTTACAAATGTTATTTAAAAATCCACATGTTATGAGATGTTCTAACTAGTTATATATAAATTGATAAGAGATATTGTGCCGAGGAATAAATAGTAAAAATTAAAGGCAGTATTGTTAGTGTCAAATTTCTTGTACATGATGGACATAAGTTTAGGCATCATAAGTCAATAATGAAGGATTTAACCAGGGTTCAATTGAGATCAATAAATTCAAAAACTTAATTGTTGTAGTTATATAATAAATTACATAACAAATTAGTTGACATCAATAAATCTAAAAAAAATTAATTGTTATATTTATATAATAAATTACATAACAAATTAGTTGCCTACTAGGTTTACATTGTATTATGAAATATATTAACTTAATTAACTTCTTTTATCATGTATGCTTTCACTAACAATAATCTTTATTCATCCTCTAATTACTTAAGGGAAAAAAAATATTTGATAAGTATGATACACCACATGTCCAGGAAAGTCGTGAGTAAGTACTAATATGTTCTAAACAAGTGGTGGAAATGATATATAGTTTTTACAAAATTATACATATGAAAAAATTTTACCAGTATGTATACATTATTAATCATTTCACATAGAATAGCATGCTTAATGAATCTTTTCTTCCTCATTAGCTGGCTAATTAGATTTCTTTACTTAAATCTCCATTCTCTCTTCACCTTTCTAGATCCTAATAATAACTTATTATTATTATTTTTTATCATTACAATAAGAAGAACAGATTCATATTCGATTCATCCCACTTAGGAGATAAGTAGTAATAAGGATAGAAGACAAATTGACTTTTTTCCTAGTATTAGTTTTATAATTAGTATATCATAGGTTATAAATAATAATTAGGTAAATATCATAACGAATAATTGAATTTTACTTAACACTTGAAAGTTGCAAATTTTTAATTAATTGCTTATAAATCTATTGAGTCCCTAACTTGATTAGTTAATTAATTATAAAATTAAATAAAATATACATGCTAGATAAAAATATATATACATTTTAAAGAAAAATTTTAATATAAAACGTATTATTTAATTAAATGATATACATTCTGACAAAATAGATAAATAAAATAAAATAAAGGATATAGATAGATGCTTCTATGAATCTTTTTTTAAAGATTTGACATAAAAATAAGAGCTTTTAAGATAGAGAGTTCATGTGGGCAGGGAGTTTAAAATGAAATTTGTAATATAAATACAAGAACATTTACTATTTTATTAACGAGATTGTTTAGGTAATTGTCTTACCATTAAAATATATATGGTAATAGTAATTGATATATTAAGTATTTTAGTAATATAATCATGGTTAGATATAAATTGAATTCATTAAATATTACGATCAATTCGCTCAATAAATACGAAAGAATTTTCCATGTACACTTATCGTTAGCCTCGATCAAATCACCTTTAACAAAAAAAAAAGGACAAGAAAAGAAAAGAAAGCACTAAACAAAAATCTTTTTTTTTTTTCCTTTTGAATTACAATTTCATATTGAAACTGAGGTACTAAGTAGTCAATGCTATGTGTAATTGGTATTGGTGCTATTATGTTGCCTCTTCTTATTATGGGTTTCTGCATGAAAATGGTACAAAATACAATATTATTTTGAAAATGATACAAAATCAAAACTTATTCCTATTATAGGTATCGAAGGTGCTTTTAGGAACAACATCTACAAATGAGATAATGTTATAAATAGTACCTAAACTTTCACAAAATATACATTTGAATACATGAACTTTGAAATTGATTAATTTAGCACCTGAACTTTCAATTAATCAATTTAGTACCTAAAAATTTTTGAAATTGATCAATTTAATACTTGAAAGAACTTGACGGAGGTACCATTCGCATGTAATGAAAAGTTCTTTCAGATACTAAATTGATTGATTTCTAAGTTCAGGTACTATATTAATTAATTTTAGAGTTTAGGTGCCTAATTGCACATTTTATCAAAGTTTAGATATCGTTTATGATATTAACCCCTTACAAATTTTTACTATGGATGTTTTTACAAAAGCTCCTTCGGTAGTTCATTGTGTAAAGGAGTTGTTCCTAAAAGCATCTCTACTACAATTTTTTTTCTTAAAAGAGAAGGTGTTTTCTTTAATAGCACTTACATTGCTACCACAATTTCTAGCTTGTAGATTAACTAAAATTCAACTCAATTTTACATCTATATCAAGTATAACCTTCACAGTCACATTCTTCACATCATAACCAACATGTTCTAACACTTCATTGACAAAACATCAACCCTTCACCAAATTTCTCAACCACAATGCAATATAATCTAAGGAAAAAAAATCCTCACAATTGCTCAAACCAAAATTACAATTGCTTAACGGAATCCCTAAACTACACATCATAGATATATTAAATAAAAACATATAATAAAACTTAAATCAATATAGCAAATGTCCATTAAACATTAAGTAGAAAGTTTACAAAAAATACAATGTCTAATGGAAAAGAGAAAACATCTCTACATAATAAAAAACAAAAATCTACCCCTGCTTCCTACCTCTCCTATGGAAAGTATGTGTAAGTAGGGACATAATAGAGAGTGATCACATTCAACATGTGTCGGGTCATCTTCTTAGGCAGCTGCTGCCACAAAGTTCTATGATACGTAGGCTTAATTGAATTGTGCACTGAAGTCGTCATCGGGTAGAGTTGCTTTTCATTTGTATGATACAAGTAGGGCTATATCAATCATTCATCCATGTCAATTCGTCGTCAGGTTGAGTTGCTTTTCTTTTCTATAGTGCAAGTGGGTTTGGGATTAAAGAAATTCAACATTCACTATAAGGGTATAAAATGAGGTAAAACTGGATCTTGACACACCATAATGTCACCTTGTCACGTCCCAAAGGGTACCCTATACGCGACAATCCGCCACACTCGATATTTAACCTCAAGTATGACAATCTTAGTCATTCCGTGAATTTAGACACCGAGTGTAAAGTTTACATTCACCATGTAGGGGACCTTACTTTGAATCGAAATAGCTTAAAAAGACATACATAACGATCAGAATATAAATCATAACAGTCATAACCAAAATTAATCTATCACAAAGATCTAAAGGGCATACCCCCGTCAAAATATTAAAAGTTCTTAAGTCTACAAAAGTCTCTTATAATAACATATAAATAAGATTAAAGAGATTTAATTAGAAGTCTATGCCTAACATCTAGGTCCCGACTTCTTCAAAAAGCTCCTTAAATTCCAAAAGCTGTACCTGAAGAAAGTGGCGTCTTGGGGATAGTCATAAATAATCGTACTGCAATAGCAAACTATAGGGATATAAGCTTACGAGCTTAGTAAGTTTCACTTCTACATTAAATACTTCATCAAACAATAGGGCAAGCAAGTTATATTAGACAAGCATATGAAATGTATAAGCACGTGAGCATACAATACATAAGACTTTTCGGGAGTCCTATGTTGAATGGATTTGCACGCTCCATTCAGGGTTAGGTGTTTCAAGCCCATATAACAGTAGATTTCAATTTTTCTCATTTATATTTTATGGTTGATTCAAGTGCCCACCCACTCATTCATTGTGTAGTTGATTCAAGTGCCCATTGTACTCCCATTTTAATTCAAGCCATTCCATGCTAACATTCGAGATTTCAGGCCCACCCGTTGCCTAGCTATTATGTCTTTTTCCCACAAAGGTATAATAACAAATGAAATGTGACTCATTTATGTTATGCATAGGCAATTTAGTTATATGGTCAGGGCATATTACTTAATTGAATTATAGGTGATCATAGATATTTCAGACACTCCAATTCTATACTAGATGATACGAATATATATAACAATTCCCATTTCGATATTCTTATAATCAATTCAACCAAGCAGAAATCACATACACATTTCAATTTTATCTTGTCCTAGTTATGATGCCACTATCATTACAAGCACAACTATAAGCATGTAATTTAAGGATAGTGAACTCACTTTACCATGGCGCGAAAATCCACTTAATCGTAATAATCCTCGGAAAGGTCTAGCCCATCTCCCAAGTCTCATAATCAAAAGAAATAACTCCAATGAGTATTTATATGAAGTTTGAATGAACTTATAAATTCTATCCTAACAAGTTGGTTAAAATTCGTCTAAGAGGACATTCCAAAATTTCGTATATTATATACCGATTTCTACCTATTCGATGAGAGCTATCTATTTCTAAGGTTATTTCCATCAAACAAAGTCATTTGGTCTATGAACTGTTGGGTACAGGATGCTATACGAGATTCCCTACCCACAAATCAATTTCTAATTTAAATCCAAGCATCATTCCAAAGCTTTGATAGATACTTAGCTATCATTATATCTTGAAAAACTCTTTTATATACATAAATAACTCAATATTATGCATGATTCATGGGTGTTGGTCAATCTATTTCTTCATGTATATAGACAATGCTTTATGGGTTATGTAAAATACTATTTTCCAAGCTTTGTTTCTACCAAGTGCATTATATGTACATGCAACACCTACAAGTTATCATCATGAATGTCATGAGATGAGCTATCTATATGTATATCCTCAATGATATTTGATATCAAGAATTCTTTTAGAAAACTTTTGCTCCACAAAGCTTTAGAAATTACTAGACTCGAGAAAACTAGTTTTATTCCTTGCAAAATCACACTTGCTTTTATCAAAACTCAACATTAATGACCTATATGCCTAACACCTTTATTATTTTAATAAAATTCTTCATTTTGGAGTTGGAAAATAGATGTTTAAATAAGGGGGTTTAGCTAGTTACAAATTTTACAAAAGTTTAAGGAATGAAAATATTGTTTAATCTATACTTTGAAACCTTTCTTTGTTTTAGGATTATACTTTGATAAATTTCATTTATCCTTGTCAACATTAGGCCTTTATTACATGTATTTCCTAGTACTTCTATTTTTTCATTAAAATCCTCATTTTGGCATTTAGAAACGGGTGTTTAAATAGAGGTCATTTCTAAATCCGAATTTTGAAATTTATATTTGAGATTGTTTCTTTTGTAAAACTCATTTAATCTTTCCAAAATTAATTCCTAATCAAACCTATTCCTTAAGGCTTCTATTTCTTTAATAAAAATCTTGTTTTTGGGTTGAAAAATAGGAGTTCACATATCAAGCTTTCCTTATTACGAATTTTAAGTTTGTTGTTGGGATTGAAACATAATGTTAACATAGCTTTTGTAAACTTTTCTTGTTTTGAAAATATCCCTTAATAGATCTAAGCTTTACTCATCAAGACCATTCCTTTATGATACCATTCCCCAAGATTTTCATTTTTAATGTAAAATACTCATTTTGAAGATGAAAAATAGCATTTTCTATATAGGGTTCTTTTTAGATCCGAATTTCCAAAAACCATTTTTGTTGAAACTAAAATAGGTCTTAGACTTTCTAACATTTTTCCACTATTATCATGCTACAACAAGCCCTTTATGTACATAAAACAAAAATCTAAGGCATTTATGTACTCAAAACAACTAGATCTATTATATCATGCTAGTCATAAATGCAATGCACTATGAACATTATGTAGATAAGATAAAAAATGAATACATGTACAAAACATCCATAATAACAATATAAATCAATAATAAAGAAAAATAATAGCAAAATAACTTAGATAACAAGATCCACAACGTTGTGATGACAAGAATCTCATGTTTAAGTGTTTCTACATCCTTAGCATAATGCTCATGGTGATTTTGAGTGGAATCACACATGTAGGATCTTGCCATTACATGTTTTAGTGTGGTAAAGTGTAGATCCATTACCTATTAGATGGTTTGGAACAAGAAAACTTGAAGAAGAAAAATGTGTATGTGTGTGTGTGTATGGAGGTCATGGCATGGAGAGGAAGAAAGGGAGAGAAAAAAAAATTTGCAAGGGTTTGTTTTAGAGAGAAAAGAGAGAAAATGAAAAGTGAAAGATATAAAGGAGTATTTATAGAAAAGTGGATTAGCATTTGTGTAGAATAAAAGAAAGAAAAATAAAATAAATTGAGAGAGGGCATGGGGAGGGGCGTCGATTCTCCAAGAGAGAGAAAGAGAGATGTGTTTTTTTTTTTTGTGTAATAAAATTCAAAATTCAAAATTAACTTAAGTAATAAAAGTATTGGGAAAGAAAATGTAAGGAAAATGATGTAATATTGTAAGAATAGGTTGTAAGGATGTAAGAATAAGGTATGGGTGGTTGTACTTGTGAATAGTATGATTAGAAATAAAAAAGTAGATTAGATAATTAAATTACTGGTAGTAGTGAAAGTATGATAAAAAGGCTATAACTGTAATTTTTATAAACTGAAAAATTATATAACTGACATATTTGGAAATCTTATGAAACTAAATAACATATTTTTAGTATCTTGAGCCCCGGACATGCTTTTCAAAGTCTGTATCCGATCGGGTTTGAAATAGGTCGAAGATTTACTAATATGATATCTTTTAAGCATCCTAATATTATTATGAACCAATCTATACTTTTCACTCATATTTCGACTTCTTGGCTTAAGAACAAGGGATTGCCGGATCTAAACTGCTAGGGCTTTCTGGGGATTTGTTGACCTAGGGTTTTCGGTTGACTTTCCATCTTAGAGTTTAAATTTGGAATTACCCTAAAAAATTGGGGTTCACAACCTACCCCCTTAAAGAAAGTTTTGTCCTCAAAACTTGAAAAATGTACTTGATTCTTCAAATAAACTAGGGTAATTCTATCGCATCTCGTTTTCCACCTCCCAAGTTGCCTCGTCGTGCGAGTGATTTCTCCAAAGGACCTTAACATGTTTGATTTCCTTATTTCTCAACTTTTGAACCTTTTTGGTCTAGAATCTGCACCAAATGTTCTTCATAAGTAAGATTCTCCTTCAACAACACCGATTCCAATTCCACAACTTGATCCGAGTCGGCTACATGTTTTCGAAGAACAGAGACGTGCAAAACATTATTCACACCAGACAGATTTGGTGGTAAAGCAAGGTGATACACCAACTCTCTAACTCGTTCAAGTACTTGAAATGGACCAATATACCGGAGGCTTAGCTTTCCTTATGAACGGATTCGATGAATACTCTTGATAGGGTTTACCTTTAAGTACACATGGTCTCCTATCTAAAACTCAAGAACTCTCCTTTTCAGATCCGCCCAACTCTTTTATCGATCTTGAGCCTCCTTCATTCGTTGTTGTATAACTCGTACTGTATGAGTGGCATCTTGTATAAGATTTGGTCTAAGAACCAACTTCTCCACATCATCCCAAAATAGCGGGGATCTGCACTTTCGTCCATATAAAGCTTAATTGGGTAGCATCTCAATTGTCGAGTGATAATTGTTATTGTAAGCAAACTCCACTAAAGATAAGTGTGATTCCCAACTTCCTTTAAACTCCATCATGCATGCTTGAAGCATATCTTCTAATGTTTGTATGGTTCACGCAGACCATCCATCGGTCTAAAGATGATATGCCGTGCTGAAGTGCAACTTAGTTCCCATACACTTTTGCATGCTCTTTCAAAACTTGGACACAAACCTTGGGTCTCGATCTGATACAATCCCAGTTGGTACTCTATGTAGACGAACGATTTCCTTGATGTAGAGCTTTGCCAATTTATCTACAGAATAAGTCAGACAGATTGGTAGGAAGTGTGTGGATTTGGTCAACCGATTTAGTATAACCCATATAGCAACATGCTCCATTGGTGTTTTTGGCAATCCACACACAAAATCCATGAAAATTTGATCCCATTTCCATTCTGGTATTGGTAGGGGTTTCAGTAATCCTCCCGGCCTTTGATGCTCTATTTTCACTTGCTGGTAAATCGGGCACTTCAACATGAATTCGGCCATATCCCATTTCATTATGTTCCACCAATAATGCCCTTTGAGATCTTGATACATTTTCATTCCTCCCGAGTGTACCGTATACGCAGAATTGTGAGCTTCACTCATGATCTCCTTCCGTATCTCCTCATCACTTGGTACACAAAGCCATCCCTTCATCCTTATTATATCTTCGTCATCCATAGTGAAGTCAGTATATTTTCCTTCTTGAATCTCCTTCTTTATTCTTTGTATTATCTCATTGTAATGCTAAACCTCCTTGATTCTTTCCACTAAGATAGGTTCCATCATTAAATTTGCTATCTCCACCTTGATATCTCCTCCCATGAACTCAATGTTTGACCTTTCAAACTCCTTCACTAATTCCTCTTGATCGGTGAACTAAGTTGCAACTTCTCCATGATTCTTATGACTTAAGGCATCGACAACTGCATTTACTCTTCCCGGGCAGTAATTAATCCCCAAATCATAGTTCTTGATTAACTCAAGCCATCTCTTTTGCCTCATGTTCAACTCTTTTGTGTGAACAAATATTTAAGGCTTTTGTGATCAGTATAGATCTCGCACCTTTGCCCAAAAAGGTAGTACCACCATATCTTTAAGGCGAACACCACTACGGGTAGTTCCAAATCATGCATAGGGTAATTTTATTCGTGTGGCCTTAGCTATCGCGAAGCGTAGGCAATCACTTTCCCATCTTGCTTGAGTACACATCTGAAACCATTTCTCAATGCATCACTATGAACTCTGTAGGGCTTCTTGGGATTCGGTAGAACCAAGATTGGAGCAGAAACAAGTCTTTGCTTAAGTTCTTGAAAACTTTGGTCTCTCTTTTCCGTCCATATAAAGTTTTCACTCTTTTTGGTTAGTTGGATCAAGGGCTTAGCTATCTTGGAAAAATCCTTAACAAACTTCCTATAATAACCAACTAGACCCAAAAAGCTTCTCACTTCAGTTACTGTCTTGGGTGGCTTCCAATCCATTATAGCGTTTATCTTTTCAGGGTCCACATATATACCCTCTCCTGATACTACATGTCCCAAAAATGAAATCCTATCCAACCAAAAGTCATACTTGGAAAACTTGGCATATAACTTGTGTTCTCTTAAGGTTTGCAATGCCATGCGCAGGTGTTCCTCATGTTTCTTGTGCGTTTTTGAGTAGATAAGGATATCATCAATAAAAACTATAACACATTTATCCAATAAGGGCTTACATAGTCGGTTCATCAGATCCATAAATGCAACATGAGCATTCGTTAACCTAAAAGACATCACCAAGAACTCATAATGTCCACATTGAGTCTGGAAAGCCATCTTAGGTACATCTTCTGGCTTGACTCTCAGCTGATGGTATCCCGATCAGAGATCAATCCTTGAAAACACACTTGCTCCTTGTAGTTAGTCGAAAAGATCATCAATCTTAAGGATCGGATACCTATTCTTGATTGTGACTTTCTTTAACTCTTGGTAGTCCACAAATAACCTCATCGATCCATCTTTCTTCTTAACAAACAGAACCGGTGCACCCCATGGTGACACACTTGGCCTTACAAATCCTTGATCCAAAAGCTCTTGTAATTGTTTCTTTAACTCTTTTAGCTCAACCGGAGCCATGCGGTAAGGCACTTTAGATATTGGTTTCGTGTTTGGTACCAAATCAATCTCAAAGTCGATCTCTAGCTTTGGGGGTATTCTTGGTAGTTCATCAGGGAAGACATCTAACAACTCATTAACAACTAGTATATCTTTGACTCAGGCAACTCTTCATCCTTCTCCATTGCACTGAAGGAACTTCCTCTTTTGGTCTCAGCTCCCCCATCTATAAGTAGTTCAAACGAACTTAACTCAATTCCTCTTGGAATTGCTGTTTCTCCCTTCAATTCAACATCCTTCCCGTCTAGGTTCTTAAACTCCACTTTCTTCCTTCTACAATCTACAACAGCTTTAGCAAAGGTCAACCAATTCATACCCAATATCACTTCATATTTACTCATTTCCAAAACAATCAAATCACATCTTCTGTGATGTCCTTAAATCACTATTGGGCAGTCTTTCAACACCTCACTGGTCGTCACTATACTTCCGGTTGGAGTGTTGACACGACAGCTGGAGATGTTGGTGGCTATTGGTAATCTAATTTGTCTCACCAAACCGGTAGTGATAAATGAGTGCATGGCTCCAGTGTCGAACAAGGTGTAACCAATCGTTTTATCTAGAAATATGCATCATGTATTCAACATGGCTAATTACTATCCCAAGCCATTATAGGCCATTCTCCTAACTTCATCTTAGATTACTGTACTTGTTTTTCCTTTCCTAACACTTGGATCCTAAGCAGTTCATAACCAATTGAAAAACAGAAACAAGGGTTGGAAGACTAACCTATCACGAGTCCAAAATCTCGGCCACCATCCTCCTCGAGGGCAGCAAATTCACTATTGTCGTCCTTAACTTCCTCACAAACCCATTTCCTTCTAGATTATATATCCTCATGCCATGAATAGCCGATCCAGAACGGCTACCAGGGTTTCCACTATTCCCAGTTTCAGGCCTTGTTGAGGATGATCCTCCAAATGTCCTAGCTGGGGCACCCATCCTTTGTGGGCACTCATTGGAAAAGTGTCCAACTTGCTTGCAGATATAGTAAGTAGTAGTAGCTTTCTTCAGGCACTTAGAGATCTTGTGACTTGCCTCTCCGTAGAAATAGCACTTGTCTCTCAGCTGCGGACACCTCTTAGGGTAGTGCTCTCCCTTACACTTCTAGCAACTTACGGTCTTAGGAGTGTTCTTCCCTCCATTTCCTCTGCTCGTATTTCCTTTGAAGCCATAGAGTAGCTTGAACCTTTTCTGGGGATACCTTGAACTTGACCCCCCATGAATCTTTCTTCTAAACACTGAGGGTGTCCTTGCTGTAGCCTTTGTCTTTCTCTTCTTGGTCACTTCAACAATTCGGGCTCTCTTAACCAATTCCTCAAAAGTCCTGATGTTGAACTCCTTAAGTCTCATTCTCATATCTTCATCCAAACCATTCAGAAAAACTTGCCTCTTTAATTCCTCATTGTATTTATACGAGTCCGAGGCATACTGAAGTAGCCTACTGAACTCGGTCTCATATTGCTCTACCATATAGCCCCTTTGTGAGATATGAAGAACATCCACACTATACTGCACCCAGAGGCTTCCAGGGAAGTAATTCTTGAGAAACTCGTAGCAGAACATCTCCCATGTAATAGGAGGGATAAGCTCCCTCCTGTTGGATTCCCACCATACCCTTGCATTCAGTCTTAGCAGGTAAGTACCATAATTAACTCCAAGTGGTGGGGTACTTCAAAAGCATCAAATGACGCTTTACTTGGGCCAACCAATCCTTAGCCTCATCTGGTTTTCTAAAGGCTCCCTCAAAGTATCTGTTACTCCTCATGAACTCGGGTAAGGAGGTCTTGCACGGCCTCGGTGGTGGTAGTGGAGGTAAGGGTATAGTGTGGGAGTGTGCGTTTTCGTGCATTAGCATAGCTACAGATGTTTGTTGTGCCAAGGGTGGTGGAATGGGTGTTGGAGCAGGAGCTGGCATCGTTTCTTGAATAGCCTCGAGCACTTATGCCAGTTGCCCTAAAGTCGCCTGCAAAGCGGCTTGAACATCAACCATTGGTGGATTTGGCGGCAATGCCGCTTGTTGTTCTCCTTTCACATTTAGTTCGTTAGATGCACTTTGTTCTTGTTGTCTCCTTCCTCTACCATGATTGTTTTACATTTTATTTAACTTAGTTAAGCAGTATTCCAATAACATTATTAACATTTTAAATCGAGATTCGGAAACGTCAGAAATTCTTGTGCAAGCGAGTAATATAATTGCAAGGTATAATTTAAGACACTAAATAAAGAAATCTCAATTTCATAAAACATAACATAATCTCCATTGAAACTTCAATTGCAGGTATAAGGACTTTTACATTGAAATCGAAAGCAATGCATAACAATTCAAAACAACATACAAAGCAACAACCACAAGAAACACCCTGAAAACAACAAAAGCTACTGTGACCTATCTTTCAAGGTCGCAACTACAAAATTCAGCTTGGACTTGTGGGTTAAAACATAAGTCTTTCTTCCTCCCTTCAATTTTCATATTTTATTCTTGTAAACTACTTCTTCTTCTTCTTCTTCATCCTCATTTCCCTTAGATGGGGTAACAGCCACATCTTCTATCTCGTTTATTTCTTCCTCATGGGGTTGGTAACTGATTTAACTTAGTGGAGGTAGCTGGGCCATATTAGCTGGTGGGGGTAGCATCTCTTCATACACTCCCCACTAAAAGAAGTAACTTTAAGCATCCGCTTGAAGCCAATCAGTGTGATCCCCCAACAAGTCATGAGCATAAACAAACAGATGTCCAATAGGGTTCCAAGTTTGAAAATTGGGAAATGTCGACTTTCCTTCATTCCTTAGCACAAAGGTAGCTTCTTGCAATATGGGTTGTCCTAACTTATAAACAGCAAGCCTCTCTAGCACCTAAATCACTTCAAGCTCCAACCAACTTTTCCTCTTTACAGGGCAGTATGCTATGTTGATCACGACCTTAAGCCACTCGGTGTTCATCAAACCTCTTTTCCATAAATTAAACATTTCTCGGATTGACCTAGGGCAGCCAGCTAAAGCAAATTCTTCGCATAATACCCTAATTCTTAAACGGTATTCAACTAAACACTCATTGGGTTGCTTATGTATTTGCCTTGCCGCTAGACGAGCTTCACTAAGAGTAAGCTATTCACAAAAGAGGAAAGGATCAGAATTGTAAAACCTATACTACCCATGTTATCCTTATCTAAGTCTTCCTTATTCTATTTTTATCCTATCTTAGCCTTTCTTTTTATTCATCCTTAAGCCTATCGATTAAAGCTATGATTGTAGACTCTTAACCATGCTCTGATACCAACTTAAACTATCATGCCCTAAAGGGTACCGTATACATGACAGTCGGCCACACTCGATATTTGAACTCAAGTATGACAACCTTAGTCATTCCGTGAGTTTAAACACCAGGTGTAAGGCTTCCGTTCACCATGTAGGGGACCTTACTTTGAATCGAAATAACTTAAGAAGACATATATAGCGATAAGAATATAAATCATAACAATTATAACCAAAATTAATCTATCACAAAGATCTAAGGGGCATACCCCCATCAAAATATTAAGAGTCCTTAAGTCCACAAAAGTCTCTTACAACAACATATAAATAAGATTAAGGAGATTTAACTAGAAGTCGATGCCTAACATCTAGGTCCCGACTTATTCAAAAAGCTCCTTAAATTCCAAAAGCTGACCTGAGGAAAGTGGGTTCTCGGGGATAGCCATAAATAATCGTACTACAACAGGAAACTATAGGGTATAAGCTTACGAGCTTAGTGAGTTTCACTTATTCATTAAATACTTCATCAAACAATAGGGCAAGTAAGTTATATTAGACAAGCATATTAAATGTATAAGCACGTGAGCATATCATACATAAGACTTTTCGGGAGTCCTATGTTGAATGGATTTGCACCCTCCATTCAGGGTTAGGTGTTTCAGGCTCATATAACCGTAGATTTCAATTTTTCTCATTTATATTTTGTGGTTGATTCAGGTGCCTACCCACTCATTCATTGTGTAGTTGATTCAAGTGTCCACTACACTTCCATTTTAATTCAAGCCATTCCATGCTAACATTCGAATTTTCAGGTCCGCCCATTGCCTAGCTATTATGTCTTCTTTCCACAAAGGTACAATAACAAATGAAATGTGACTTATTTATGTTATGCATAGGAAATTTAATTATATGGTCATGGCATATTACTTAATTGAATTATAGGTGATCATATATGTTTCAGACACTCCAATTCTATACCAGATGATACAAATATTTATAACAATTCTCATTTCGATATTCTTATCATCAATTCAACCAAGAAAAAGTCACATACATATTTTAATTTTATCTTATCCTAGTTCTGATGCCACTATCATTACAAGCACAACCATAAGCATATAATTTAAGGATAATGAACTCACTTTACCATGGCGCAAAAATCCACTTAATCGTAATAATCTCCGGGAAGGTCTAGCCCATCTGCCAAGTCTCCTAATCAAAAGAAATAACTCCAAATGAGTATTTTTTATGAAGTTTGAATTAACGTATAAATTATATTCTAACAAGTTCGTCAAAATTCGTCTAAGAGGAAATTCAAAATTAAAACGACCATAACTTGGTCATTTTAACTTAAAATTTCGCATATTATATACCGATTTCTACCTATTCGATGAGAGCTATCTATTTCTACGGTTATTTCCATCAAACAAAGTCATTTGGTCTATGAACTGTTGGGTACAGGATGCTATACGAGATTCCCTACCCACAAATCAATTTCTAATTTAAATCCAAGCATCATTCCAAAGCTTTGATAGATACTTAGCTATCATTATATCTTGAAAAACTCTTTTATATACATAAATAACTCAATATTATGCATGATTCATGGGTGTTGGTCAATCTATTTCTTCATGTATATAGACAATGCTTTATGGGTTATGTAAAATACTATTTTCCAAGCTTTGTTTCTACCAAGTGCATTATATGTACATGCAACACCTACAAGTTATCATCATGAATATCATGAGATGAGCTATCTATATGTATCCTCAATGATATTTGATATCAAGAATTCTTTTAGAAAACTTTTGCTCCACAAAGCTTTAGAAATTACTAGACTCGAGAAAAATAGTTTTATTCCTTGCAAAATCACACTTGCTTTTATCAAAACTCAACCTTAATGACCTGTATGCCTAACACCTTTATTATTTTAATAAAATTCTTCATTTTGGAGTTGGAAAATAGATGTTTAAATAAGGGGGTTTAGCTAGTTACGAATTTTACAAAAGTTTAAGGAATGAAAATATTGTTTAATCTATACTTTGAAACCTTTCTTTGTTTTAGGATTATACTTTGATAAATTTCATTTATCCTTGTCAACATTAGGCCTTTATTACATGTATTCCCTAGTACTTCTATTTTTTCATTAAAATCCTCATTTTGGCATTTAGAAACGGGTGTTTAAATAGAGATCATTTCTAAATCCGAATTTTGAAATTTATATTTGAGATTGTTTCTTTTGTAAAACTCATTTAATCTTTCCAAAATTAATTCCTAACAAACCTATTCCTTAAGGCTTCTATTTCTTTAATAAAAATCTTGTTTTTGGGTTGAAAAATAGGAGTTCACATATCAAGCTTTCCTTATTACGAATTTTAAGTTTGTTGTTGGGATTGAAACATAATGTTAACATAGCTTTTGTAAACTTTTTTGTTTTGAAAATATCCCTTAATAGATCTAAGCTTTACTCATCAAGACCATTCCTTTATGATACCTATTCTCTAAGATTTTCATTTTTAATGTAAAGTACTCATTTTGAAGATGAACAATAGCTTTTCTATATAGGGTTCTTTTTAGATCCGAATTTCCAAAAACCATTTTTGTTGAAACTAAAATAGATCTTAGACTTTCTAACAATTTCCCACTATTATCATGCTACTACAAGCCCTTTATGTACATAAAACAAAAATCTAAGGCATTTATGTACTCAAAACAACTAGATCTATTATATCATTCTAGTCATAAATGCAATGCACTATGAACATTATGTAGATAAGATAAAAAATGAATACATGTACAAAACATCCATAATAACAATATAAATCAATAATAAAGAAAAATAATAGCAAAATAACTTAGATAACAGGATCCATAACATTGTGATGACAAGAATCCCATGTTCAAGTGTTTCTACATCCCTAGCATAAAGCTCATGGGGATTTTGAGTGGAATCACACACGTAGGATCTTGCCATTACATGTTTTATTGTGGTAAAGTGTAGATCCATTACCTATTAGATGGTTTGTAACAAAAAAACTTGAAGAAGAAAAATGTGTATGTGTGTGTGTATGGAGGTCATGGCATGGAGAGGAAAAGAGGGAGAGAAAAAAAATTTGCAAGGGTTTGTTTTAGAGAGAAAAGAGTGAAAATGAAAAGTGAAAGATTTAAAGGAGTATTTATAGAAAAGTGGATTAGGGTTTGTGTAGAATAAAAGAAAGAAAAAATAAAATAAATTGAGAGAGGGCATGGGGAGGGGGCGCTGGTTCTGCAAGAGAGAGAGATAGAGATGTGTGTTATTTTTTGTGTAATAAAATTCAAAATTTGAAAGTAACTTAAGTAATAAAAGTATTGGAAAAGTAAATGTAAGGAAAATGATGTAATATTGTAAGAATAGGTTGTAAGGATGTAAGAATAGGGTATGGGTGGTTGTATTTGTGAATAGTATGATTAGAAATCAAAAAGTATATTAGATAATTAAGTTACTAGTAGTAATAAAAATATGATAAAAAGGCTATAACTGTAATTTTCATAAAACGAAAAATTATATAACTGATATATTTGGAAATCTTATGAAATTATGAATCCAACGGTACTAATAACATATTTTTAGTATCTCGAGCCTCGGGATATACTTTTCAAAGTTTGTATTCGATCGGGTTCAAAATAGGTCGAAGATTTACTAATATGATATTTTTTAAGCATCATAATATTATTATGAACTAATCCACACTTTCTACTCATATTTTGACTTCTTAGTTTAAGAACATGGGGTTGCCGGATTTAAACTGCTAAGGTTTCTTGGGGATTTGTTGACCTAGGGTTTCCGGTTGACTTTCCGGTATAGGGTTTAACCTGGAATTACCCTAAAAATTAGGGGTTTACACATCTACTATGTAGTTGCTTGTCTACCCTTGACATTAGACAATTGTTAAGGTCAAGTAGGAGCTTATTATACAAGTTGCTTCTGTGTTGGCGCACCACATGTCTCCCTTATTTGAGCCTCTTCCTTCACTTGAGCTCTTTTAATTGATTAAGTACATTCCCTTCCCTAAAACCCTTCTAGTAGACTAGTGAATACAATTTCATACCGCTATGCTCTTCTACGTATTGAACATCACTATCTATAATAAAGATTGCTATTGGAAGGTTAGGAGTTAGCTATATCCTCTTAAATGAATTGGCCGAAATGCTAATAGAATACACAATAAGTTAGTTTCTCATAAATGTTTAAGTCATACGGTGAATTTAGAAGCATTTACTTATCAAATACTCGAGGTAAGACCTAATTTGGCTAATGTAGTGCCAAGGACATGCCTATACCATTGCTTAACATCAACTCATTCATGGCATAGAATCATACTCTTCATATTGCAATGGGGAAAATGGCACCATACCTTGCCCTTGTGGAGTAGCATAGGCAAATGTCTTAGCTTCAAAATGTGGGGTTCCATGCATTTGGGTTTGTAGATCACTAACAGTAGAAGGATAGTTGGAGGTGTCCAAATGCATATATGCATAAGTATGGGTTGAGGGTTTAAGAGGCATTGAATGGATCTTGAGGATTGTACGATCGATTAATTATTTTCACAGATAAGTTATGAATAAGTTTAGCACATAACTTTGCTACCATTGACATTAGATCCTTGAGACTATCTTCATCCACAATATGCATTAACATATAAACCAACCCATGAGTCATATAGTGAGCATGGTTATGTATTATTTTGACAAGGATAATGGTTGGACCGACTCCAATTTTTGCACATTTCATTTCCACAAATTGTTGAAAGTTCACATCTATCTTCACTTTTACCTTTTCAACAGGAGCCTTATCATGTTGTGGCTCGTGCTTAACATTTGAAATATTCCCATTAGTGTAGATTATAATCTTACGTACTTCGCCATTTCAAACCTATCAATATTAAACTAGTAAAATCAGATCGTATTACTCACTTGCTAAGTCATGCATTGCATCTTCCACAATTTAGGCACAGATTTCTATTCCCCTCCAATCAATGCTTTTCATCTATGAACTATGCTTAACCATTCAAACATTTTACTGAATATTAGTATCTAACCTTGATATTAAATATACATATATATATATATATATATATATGGAACAATACAATCATGCAAATAATTACGTTACCTCACACACGTGCTACTCGATAAATAATTTCTATTACAACAAGTACAAGATGGCACCTAAGGATACAAACCTTGCGAGGGCAGCTCCGAAGTTCCCTTGGGAGAAAAATAAACGAAGGAGGCGACTAAGGCTTTAGTTGGTGATTCTATGTTGCCCGTAATTTTATTTAAACTGAGGTGGTCTGGTTCGATTAGGCCTCACCAAACCAAACCCAATTCAAACCAAGTGAACACGTTCTTTCTTTAGGCATTAATTATAAATATTAAAAATATTTAATTCGATAAAATTTCAAATGTCTATCTTCTTTTAGCTTTAAACTTTTAAAGAATCATAAAATAATCATTTAAAATCAGATTGAAATCTCATAAAAATGTATATGATTTTATAAACGACATATTGAGCTAGTTGGCAAAATATAACTTCCGGAGTCCAGTATATCTCAAAATTTTGAATATTCATAAAATATGAAGTTGCCTATTTTACAACATTAGAAAATTGGACAAACCATATCAAATTTGAAAATTGTCATTTTGATAAATTTTGGTCTATTTTTATTAGGAAATTCACATTATTAAATCACGTGCCCTAAATAAAATGCTACTTTACCTACAAGGCTTCTGTTCTTTTCTCTCTTTTCTCATATATAAAGGGTATGGATCTTAGGGTACCTATACTAGCCTTATTAAAAATTATAAAATAATATACATAGATAATAAATAAATAAATGATAATATTTTATTTTTCCGCTACACGTATACTACAAAAAAAAAAAAAGGTATTGAAGTCCAATTTTTAGGAACCTAAATAAAATGCTATCTTACTTAAAATGTCTCTTTTCTTTTGTCTCTCCACTCACATTATCGTTTTTCATGATTTTACTTCATTTTTCCTTCTTTCCAATTTCAAACTGGAGTAGTACAAGAAAAAGTACATTCATTAACTTTAGCTATTAATTTTGTAATTTTTTTTTATAAAAAAATCATAGAAATGCTTGTGAAACTTAGTTTAAGAAATTTTAGTAATTAAGTAATCATTTTTTTTTTGTGTTCCCTCTTCTTATTATACAGATGATGTTACTCATATTCTTAATGTAGAGATATTTGATAAATTTAAGATTTAAGAAAGAAAAAATTTATAGGTATTTTTTTTTTATAAGGTGCAAGAAACAAGACAGGCATAAGATGCGATAAGAAAGTTTCAGGTATAAAATTTAATATCTTGTATCTTAAATGGGAAGATATCATAAAATATTCATCCTATCCATTCAACTCTAGTATTACCAACTTTTTTTTTATTTACTTTCTATACTTAGTTTTTTTCTTTTAGTAAAATTACCCTCCTCTGGTAACTTACTATATGGACTTTTCCTGATTTTCGATAAACTTATTCTTTTTTTTTTTTTTTGGTAAATTCTTCTCATTGTGGTAACTTGATATATTACCAATTTTTTGCACTTTCTCGTTAACTTTGTATTTTTTTTTTTTGGTTCAAATTGTCGGGTCATTTAATTTGATGCATTACCAACTTTATAATCTCTTTGGTAAACATAGTTTTTTTTTTAATAAAATTCTCAATTTGCTGCTAACTATATTACAAACTTTTTGCCAAAATATGGTAAATTCTAGCAACTACATTCTCTTATTAGGAAAAAAAAAAAAAAGAGTCATACCTCTTTGACACTTAAAATACGAATATGTATTTTGTATATGGTATTTTGAAAATTGTATATCCAAAATATGGTTTTTCCGTGCATACATCGCACTTTTACAGTAAATTTAGCTATCTTTAAGTAATTATCTTACTGTGGTAACTTATATAATTGCCATATTACCAACCATCTTTACTTTTCTGATAATTTTTTTCCACTGTAAATTAGGCTTATTATAGCAATCTGTTATATTAATTATCAACTTTTTGTACCTCTTAATAAGTGTCGCTTTCTACTCCCTTTTTTAAATTGTTATATCTGCTACATTATGACATAGCATGAAATCGTAAAATAGAAATCAACTCACCGGATGATTTTTAAAGCACACACAATGTTTGCAAACAAGCAATCTCCAAGAGAAAATTCTCTCAATAAGATAAAAAGAATGTAAAATATGAGTTGTCTTAACAAAAACCCTAAAAGACTATTGAGAGTCTCAACAAAAGGAAAATCCAATACAAACAAATTAAAAATGTGTGGAGCAAAGGCTGGCACCAAGAACAACACTAATATCGAAGCTACCTTATAAGATGATGCCCATGGAGCAAAGAGAGTTAAAGACACAAGGCTTTATTCATCCTAATGTTTCTCTATGTGGACCGTCAGTGTTGTTTCTTAAAAGAAGGATGGATCTATGAGGCTTTGTATAGATTACAGGGAGTTGAACAAAGTCAATGGTTTAAGAATAAGTATACTCCAAGAATGATGATTTATTTGTTCAGTTGCATGGCGCTGAAGTATTACTCGAGTTGATTTAAGGTATGGATACCATCATATTCAAATTAAAGCTAATGACATACCAAAGACAGCTTTTAAGATGCGATATGGTCATTATGAGTTCTTAGTTATGTCTTTTGGATCGACAAATGCACCAGCAATCTTCATGGATCTAATGAATAGAGTTTTTCGATCTTTATTAGACATGTGCGTGATTTTTTTTATCGATGATTTCTTGGGATTCTTCGCATCTAATTAGTAGCATGATGAGCATATGCGCTTGGTGTTGCAAGTTTCAAGGGAGAATAAGTTGTATACTAAGTTGTCAAAGTGTAATTTTTTGTTAAGACAAATATCTTTTCTTGGTCATGTAATATCAGTGAAGGGATTTCTGTGGATCCTGAGAAAATTAAAGCTATAATCGAATGGAAGAGACCTAAAATAGTATTCGAAGTGAGAAGTTTATAGGGTTTGGTAGGGTATTATAGAAAGTTTGTTCAAGACTTCTCAAAGATAGCCCTATCTTTGACTCAGTTAACAAGGAAAAGCGAAAAATTCGAATAGACTGAGAAAAGAGAACAAAGTTTTCAAGAGTTAAAGGAGAGATTATTATCAGCACTAGTTTTGGATCTACCTAATGATAAGGACTCCTTTGCTATCTATAGTGATGCATCAAAGTGTGGATTGAGATGTGTGCTGATCCAAAGTGGAAAAGTTATTATATATGCATCAAGACAATTAAAGCCACATGAAAAGAATTATTCGATGCATGATTTGGAATTGGTAGCCATCATTTTTGCTTTGACGATATGGTGACATCACTATATGGACAAAAATGTGAAGCGTACACAGACCATAAAAGTTTAAAGTATCTATTCACTGAAAAGGACCTGAACATGAGGCAACATAGATGGCTAGAGCTAATCAATGACTATGATTTGAGTATCAGCTATCATCCAGGAAAGGTCAATGCTGCGGCAAATGCTTTGAGTCGCAAGAATTATGGAGAGATAGTCTCGATGATAACAGAAAAAAAAGAACTTATAAGAGAATTTGAGAGGATGAGCTTAGAGTTTCATTTACATGACCCAAAAGTTGAGATTGCAAATATGGTTTTGGAACCAACCTTGTTGCAAAGGATTAAAGAAGCATAGAAACAAGATTTAAAGTATTAAAGGATTATTCAAGGTCTTGCATAAGGAAAATTCAAAGGGTTTCAAGTGAATGGAGAGGGAGTTCTAAGATAAATAACAGATTATGCATGCTAAATGATCCAGTTTTAAGAAAGGAACTTATACATGAGGCACATTATTCAGGATATACAATGCATCCATGTAAGACTAAAACCTACCAAGAGCTTAAGAGTGTATATTGTTGGAATGGTATGAAGAAAGCTATAGCAGTTTTAGTCACTCAGTGTGAGATATGTCAAAAGCAGAATATCAAAGGCCAGGTGGTTTGTTGCAATCTTTACCTATCCCTGAATGGAAGTGGGATCAAATATCAATGGATTTTATAAGTGCTTTGCCAAGGATGAATGCTAGTTATGATGGAATACGTGTGGTTATGGATCGTCTGATCAAGTCTTCTCATTTTCTACTTATCAACATGGCATATCCTTTAGAAAAGTTGGCAAGGATGTACATTAAAAGATTATCGGGTTGCATGGTATGCCTGTAGAAATTGTTTCAAATTGAGACCCAAGGTTTGTCTCAAGATTTGGAAAAGTTTGCAAAAAGCCATGGGGACTCAGCTAAAATTTAGCATAACATATCATCTTCAAACAGATGGACAAACTGAGAGAACAACATAGATGTTGGAAGATATGTTGAGAGCATGTGTGCTAGAGTTTAAGAGAAGTTGGGATAGACACCTGCCGCTGATAGAGTTTGCCTACAACAATAGCTACCATTCTAGCATTGGTATGCCATCATACGAAGCTTTATATGGGCGAAAATGTAGGTTACCTTTGTTTTAGGACAATCTAGAAAGCACTGTTATTGGACCTGAGTTAATATAAGAGATAATGGACAAAGTGACAATGATTAAACAGAGAATAAATGAGGCTAAAGATCAACAGAAAAGTTAGGCTGGCATGAGATGAAGAGAGATTGTTTTTTATGTGGGAGATCATGTATATCTTGAGGTCAAGCCAGTTAAGAGTCTATATAGAGGACATTGACAGGGAAAGCTAAGCCCAAGGCATATTGGATCTTTTGAGATTTTGGAAAGAGTTGGAAATTTGACATATCTGCTAATGCCTCCACCCAACCTTGCAAACATACACAATGTCTTCCATATATCAGTTTTGCGGAAATATGTACCAAATCCTAACAAGGTAATGGAGTTAGAACCTATCCTACTAAAGAAAAGTCTGACATATGAAAAGTAACCAATGCAAATTTTGGATTCTAAGGTACAGACCCTAAGGAGTAAAGAGAAAAGATATGTCAAAGTGTTGTAAGATCAGTAGACAGAAGAGGTTATGCGGGAGTTTGAAGAAGATATCAAAAAATCTTATCCCCAGGTGTTTGATAGACCAAAGCTTATTTTAGGGGGGTAAGATGTCACTCCCAGGTTTTGCCATAGATGGGTTAAAATTCAAAAGAATTAAAAATCCAAAAATCTGGTTTAATAATTTGAAATAATAAATGTTTTGGTGAAATGTCAATTAATATCTCTAATAGGTTTTAAAGTACAATTGTTTAATGTGCATTATGGATTTTAAAGTTTCATTTGATATATTTAAAGCTTTTTTATGAAGGTCTTAGAAAATTCAATGCAAGCTGGCTATAAAAAGTTTTAAAGTATGAGCATACTACCATTTTCTCTTAAATAGAGCTTCTTTCATTAAATGCCAAAATGACAACTCCCAGTAAACTATGCTTATTTTCTTTTTCGAAAGGAAAGGTAATAAAAATTCGAAAGTGTAAACCAACTAGGTGTTATTGTTTTCAAAAAGTAAACATGATATTTTTAAAGAGCCTACTTTTCTAAAAACACTCTCTTTTACCTGCTCAACATCAGTTCTTCCCAAACCTTTACATTTTAGTTTGAAAAATCCCAAGTTCATGCTTACGAGCTTACAACAAGAATTTTGGAAGGAAAAAAAACAAAGCGATCTTCAAAAGCACGATAGATGACTTCATTTTACTCTATTTTCAAGAAGTAACTGGAAATACATTCGTTTTATCTTGTTCTCAAAAGTTGTAAGAAATATCTTTATCAACTACACTAATGCATGTGCACATTTCACCATTCATGAGTAAAATATTGCGTTTACCAGATATCACGTTTTAGAAAACTAGAAGGTGAAGTTGGTTTGCTAAGAAATGTAAATAATAGATAGAAACATGTTTTATTGAAGTTGCTTAAGCCTGAAATGAACAACGTTTACCATATGCGTTTAAAAACGAATTGTCTAGGCTTTATTTTATAAAAAGTGTCAAAGAAGTGTGGTCTGAGCTTGTCGGGGCCTAGAGTTTCGTCATATTTGTTATATATTTTGAAATAAATATTTTTTGAGTTTTATCTAAGGTAAAGGATAACAAAATCCACCATATAACAATAGATAAGCCCTATGAACCCATGAGTTGGATCTAAGTTAAGGTTTAGAAGATAGAGTTCCTATTAGATTAGTGTGTTGCTGCTGATGTCATGTTTCAGGTTGTTCCTATGGGTGTTTTGATGCTTAGATTTGTTTTTGGGGTATTAAGAGAAGTTTTGGAGTTGTTCTATATACTTTGTGTTGTTGCAGCCTAATTTACCCTCGAAGTGGATCAATGGTAGGCTTAGTGTAAGTGTTGAGGGGGTAAGTTTTTTATGAGGAGTATTTGTCACGACCTAAAAGTTGAGTCTCGACCTACCCTCAATAGACACAAAGTATGGGTTGCGCCTAAAAATGTTTTCAATATTGGAGCACAGACTACCGCGGCCTACCATCGAGCCCTCAACGTATCCTACGACAGTCACTAAAGCTTGTTGAGGCCAAATTTTTTTAAACTAAGTGTTTTGAGCATAGTCCTGGTTGGGGTCTAGAGTTAAGTCCTTGACGTGCCAGTGACTATAAATGTTTTAATAGCACTTGGCCCTTTTTTGTTGAGGCACAACATGCTTTCTTTTGCATATGGGTACCTGCGACCCTTCTTAAATGACCTTCGACACCAAGTTTGCTTAGGCTCAAGCTTAGTTTTAGGTAGCGATGTGACCCTTGACCCAACCTTAGTGGAACACGATAACAAAGAGCATAAGTTAATGAGTTATAACAAGAATCTAGAACGCTTATAGCTCTAATAAAACTTCTATCATCTCTGTTATGTGATGATGATATGTGATTGTTGTTCTATAGGAGCTTTCAATCAAGACCTTGAATTTCCTAAAGAATACCACGATCTAAGAGCAAAATGCAAAGGTGAGTGACTTGAATTCTTATCATGATGATATGCTTGTAATCTAGTTCCACTTGTTATTATATATATATATGAATATAACTGATTTCGTATGGGGATAGGTCTAATGCTTGCGGTATGGTGGTTGTCGTTGTGACAAGCCTTAATAATGTAAGCGTCTACTTGATGCTGTTGGGTAATTACTTATTGTTGATTGTCTAAATATCTTGTGAACGCCAATAACTTGATCTGAGACTTGTCTGGCCCTTAATCTAAAAATTTAACATGCTTTGCACGACAGCTCGCTGCATTAGCATAGTAACATGTCACGTGCTAGCATATCGATTCTGTAGTAGTCCTAAGCTTGCCGATGGATATGTTTCTCCAATTAGATATCGTAGGGTTGCTCATATCCCAGGAATTAAAATGGTACCAAAGGATGTTGCATGTTTGGATATTAGTCGAGGAGATGCTAGTGCTTAAGGTAATCCTGATGGTTCTAGGGGAAGAGGTGGTTAAGATCGCTATATAGGTAAATAATGAAGAAGTTTTTAAAAGAAATCCTCCTTTCTTTAGATTCTACTAAGGAGTAGTTTGAGATTATGCTCAATATGTGTAACAACTATGAGTTGTGAAAGTTTCCCTTCCTTTAGTTCTCACTCTTTCCTAGGCATGGATTACTTAAGATTGGTTCTTCAACCCTTAGGGAGGGTATAAATCCCCATGGGTTTGGATTTCAGTCATCCAAACCATGCATTTCATATGTTTAGTATGACAGCATCGCATATGAATGTAATTAAACTTATTTGACCTTTGTTTAAAGTGTGGTTTGATTTGAGTTATCTTATTGAGATGTGGTTTGTTCACACTCCTTCAGCTTTTATATGCTTTCAGGATCTTTAGAGCGGATCCAAGCTGGGGGTGAGCAGATGTAGCAGATCTTGAGGGTTAAATCTAGGGCTCGAGCGAGAGTGAAGATAGTCTCCTTGTATAGAAACTTTTGTTGTTTCCTTTAAGTTTGTAAAGCCTTAAAGGGTTGTTCTTTGTGTATAAGCGATATTTTTTCGTAAAAAACTTATATACATTGTGAAATTTCTTATCTTAATAACCTTACGATCTTGTTTTTATGTTGTCCATGCCATGGAGTATCTTAATGGTATATGATGCCTATGGAAATTTTCTTAAAAAGCCTTGGTAGACATCGTTACTCTAGGGCACCCTATGAGGTATGACATCTATTCAGTTCCATGGACTCTCGTATCCTGGTCACTGTAAAGAACGCGACCGCTATCAACTTCGTCGTTGGTTGTCATCTTCGAAGGAACTAACCTGGCTTTGATATCAATCTGACGTAGCGTGAAAGCATAAAACAGAAATCAACTCACTAAATGATTTCTAAAGCATACATAAAGATTGCAAACATGCAATATCCAAGAGAAAATTCTCTCAATAAGATGTTAAAAGAATGTAAAATATGAGTTGTCTTAACAAAAACTTTAAAAGACTATTTATAATTTCAACAAAAGAAAAATACAATACAAACAATTAAAAACGTGTGGAACAACGACTGGCAACTTTGGTATTAAAGGCCGATGGCCTAGGTAAAAAGCAGGCAGCTTTGGAGCCAACTTTGGGATTGTCATGCTCTTGGCAAAATTGTAACTCTGGCATTACGTCGACGTCTTCCTAGCGGCTTAATTCTCAACGCCTGCGGCTTTGGGCTGACTTTGGCTGGCAGCGTGTTTTGTTCCTGTTGCATTACATTACCAACTTTCTATCTTACTTTCAGTAAAATTATTGTCTTACTGTGATAAATTTCCATACAGGCTATATTATCAACATTTTAGTTTTTACACAATTTTTTGGTAAGCTCATTCATTTTTCAAAACTATCTTTTTATTTTTTGGCCCAAATTTGTAAACTATCTTAATATAATAACTTGTTGTCTTCCAACTTTTTATACCTTCCAGCAAACTTGATTTTTTTCCCCTTTTTTTTTTAAATTGTTCCTGTTACAGTAACTTGGTTATATTATTAGCTTTTTGTGCTTTCTGATAAATTTAGTTATATTTTGATAAAATTATTCTATCGGTGCTACTATTATAATTTATCCATTACTACCAAACTTTACTCTATTTTAATAAAAATGTTCCATATCGTTACAAAGGACTCAATTTGGTTAATTTATTACCGGATAAACTGGTCACGATATTATTTCAAAGTCCTCAGAAGGCCTCGATCCCATTAATGCATCTCTAGGCCAATATAATAATAATACATTAAATTGAACTGTCGGTGATAAAACAAAAGATACAGCTAATGGACAAACTTGACTCTTAATAAAAGTTGACCCGCCATTGCAGCAAAATTGAAATCTCAATCCCCTCGCTCGAGTTTCCTTTAAGCTTAATCGATCGAGAAATCGGCGGCGACAAAGATGACCTACGCATCTGTTTCAGCGACCAACGAAGACCCTATAGCTGATGAGCCTTCAAGCAATCATCGTCACTGTTACGATGTGTTCTTGAGCTTTAGGGGAGCAGACACCCGCAACGGATTCACAGGGCATCTTTACGGTGCTTTGGATCAAGTGGGAATCTACACGTTTGTGGACAGTGAGGAGTTACAGAAAGGAGAAGAGATTTCAGACACACTCACGGAAGCCATCAAGACTTCAAGGATTGCAGTAGTAGTGTTCTCGGGGAAATACGCGACCTCTCGTTGGTGTTTGGATGAAGTCGCTGAGATCTCCGAGTGTATGTCGACAAAGGGCCAGATAGTGAAGCCGGTATTCTACAAGGTGGAACCCAGAGATGTGAGGAAGCAAACAGGTCCATTTGCTGAAGCTTTTCGACAATATGAAATGAAATACAATAATGATAAGGATAAGAAGGACTTCAAAGTCAAGAGATGGAGAAATGCTCTTGAAGAAGTGGGTCTATTATCCGGATGGCATTTGAATTCCGACAGGTAGGAGTGCTTACTGTTTTACTTTGTACCCATATACTCTCTGTTTTCTTTTCTTTCCTCCGATAAAATAAATGAATACTGAGATAATTTTCTGTTTAGAGTAATTATTGATAATAATTAATTAAATAATGTTAAATTAAAAATAATTATCAAAATACCGTTTCTAAAGAACGTTTTATAAACGGAATATGTAAATATACATATAACATGCACATATAGCGGTTAAGAGACACCATATGCGTTGGGCACTGTGCGCACGTATATCGCTTAAAAAACCTTGATATGCTGAAAATTCTATATCCCAATTATGAATCGTGATTTAGCAATGGTTGGAAAATTTACTATCGCGTCATATATGTCAAAATTTTGGTTATCCTCGCTTCTAAACTCGATTTTAGAATGGATTTTGCTAATTCTTTTCGGTTCAACTTTAATTTGGTAATTCTTTTTTTTATATGGGTAGACAAATGGAAATTTGCTGTCTCATATACGTTGTTTCCACCCTATCTGATAGTAGCTGTTTTCTTAATTTTGGGGATGTATTTATTTTTTAAATTTATTAACATGTGTTAAGATTTTATTAGTTGCGATAGGATAAAAACAGTATAGGACAAAAAAAATATTTTTCCTGAGTAGACAGTGTTTCACCCAAAAAGTACTAGAGGAGTACACATTTCTGCATGAAAATTTGCTGTAATTATGATACTATCTCCTTTCAGTCTTAGCAAATGACTAGTAGATACAGTCTTAAAGTATAATTATTACTTATATTATTTTAAGATCTTTTTAAAAATTTTATATATGTGAAATATTTATTCGCTGATACAAGAATGAAATAGTATCGTAGGAACAGCAAATTGCCATCCCCCATTTCCAAACTGTACGTATCCAAAAATATAGGTTTCTCCTTAGCCATCTTGCACTAATCAAACATAACATATCCTTCAATATCACCAGAGCAGTTTAAAAAATAAAAAGAAAAAAACAAATTGCGCAAAACATTACTAACATGTCCTTTTACTATAATATTTGCAAGGAGGAAATTTTTGTTTATGAAAAAAAATTTTATTTGATTATATGTCTGTGCTTAGTCTATCATCGAGTTCAATGATTTGAGGATCATATCTTGACGACCTGACCATCCTTGTGACTGCCAACTTTCCCTGACGTAAGTTGTTGGACTTCCTATGTTCTAGCCAGGAATATTCAGTTATCCAGGATATTTTTAAAGACGTGTTGTCTCTTCTGAATTTCAAACCTCTTCATGTTCCTGCCAACTTGATTGGGATGAAAGCTCATCTAGAAAAAATGTCCTCATTATTGGATCTGGAGACAAAGGATGTTCGCATGGTTGGAATCTGTGGGACGGGAGGACTGGGCAAAACGACCATTGCTAAAACAATCTACAATGAAATTGCTCATAACTTCAGATATCGTGGCTTTTTGGCCAATGTCAGGGAGACTTGTCAGGCATCCTTACAAAATGGTCTGCTTCAACTTCAGCAGACACTATTTTCTCAGATATTGGGTGACAAATTTACCAAGATTGGGAATGTTGATAGAGGAGCTAGCATGATAAAAAGCAGATTTTGTGGGAAAAAGACTCTTCTTGTCATTGATGATGTGGACCACCATGATGAACTAGAAAAACTAGCAGGAGATTGTGGTTGGTTTGGCGACGGAAGCAGAATTATCATAACAGCTAGAGATGATAGGATCATAAAAAATCACACTGTGCAAAGAGTGTATGCTGTTCCACTCTTGAAGAACAATCAAGTCAAAGAACTTCTCACCAGGGCTTTGTTTCAGGACATTAAGGATAAGCAAGATTATGAAGAGCTTTTGATTGAGTTAGTTGAACACATTCATGGTCTTCCTTTAGCAATCAGAGTTTTAGGTTCTTTACTTCGTGGAAAAAGCAAGCCTAAGTGGAAGGGTACCTTGGAGATGCTAAAGAAAGTTCCTCATAAAGAAATGTTTGGAGCACTAAAAGTCAGTTTTGACAGTCTGAATGAAAATGAAAGAGATATATTTCTTCACATTGCATGTTTCTTCAAGGGGCAACCAGTGGAATATGTGAAAAACGTACTAGAAAGTTGCGATCTGTACCCAGATGCTGGAATCGGATCCCTCATCAGCAAATCCCTTGTATATATCAAACAGAACAAAGTTGACATGCATGACATGATACAGGAAATGGGAAGGGAGATTGTTCGACAAGAGTCCCCTAAACATCCAGGTGAACGGAGTAGGCTATGGAAGGATGAAGTTCTTCAGTTCTGAGAGAAAGCACGGTAAGCATTATAATGTCATCCCATCCTTCTGAATGATTTCACCTATTTATTGAGAGTCATTCACCGTGAGAAAAAAAATCTTTCAGCAACTTCTTGAAGTTATCGTTGCTAACTCAGTCTTCTATTTAACTGTACGCTAATAGGGGACACAGAAAATTGAAGGTATAAAACTAGAGCTTCTGGAGCCAAAACAGGTGAGTTTGAGATCTGAGGCCTTCAGACAGATGAGAGGGCTCAGATTGTTTATAGCACTGAATGCACGCCATTCTGGGAGTTCAATTAATTTTCCTAGTGGATTAAGGTGGCTCGAATGGCCAGAGTATGGTTCCCCAACACTGCCTTTCGATAAGCAGGAGAGAGAGGAGCTTGTTGGACTTCATATGAGTAAAAGCAATATAGTACTTTCAGAAAATGAACTGAAGGTGAATAAAATCAGAATGAATATTCCTTAAATCCCAGTATATTGTACGACAAAAGCTTTATATTGTAATTGATTTATTACACATGTTCTATGCAGCATTACAGAAACTTGAAATTCATTAACTTCAGCTACTGTGCATCTCTGAAGAGTATTCCGGACTTATCATTGATTTCTGGTCTTGAATATTTGGATGCAGAGGGGTGCAGTGATTTAGTTGAGGTTCATCAGTCGCTTGGATCTCTTGATAAGCTAGTGCGTTTGAACTTTTTAAATTGCCATAACTTGCGTACCTTTGCACTTTCCCTCAAGTCCAAAGTTCTTCAGGATCTGATACTCAAAGGTTGTTGTGAACTTTCAAGGTTTCCAAATATTTTGGTGGAAATGGAATGTGTCAGGCAGCTTTGTCTAAATGAGACGGCCATCACAGGGTTGCCATCGTCCATTAAGAATCTTATCAAACTTAGGGAGTTGTACTTAGAGAAGTGCAAGTATCTAAATAGTTTGCCAAGTAGCATCTACAAGTTGAAAGATCTTGAAAGGGTATCTTTTGAAGGTTGCTTGGAATTGGATAGATTTCCTGATCGTTCAGTTGGATCAAGCAGCTCGTCGGATATGCCAAAGGCATTTCCTGAGCTGATTTATCTAAGTTTACAAGAGTGCAGTATACAAAATGTTGATTTTATCCAGGATCTTGGTTGTCATTCCAAACTGAAGATTTTAGATCTCTCTAAAAGCAAAATTGGCTATATTCCTGAAGGAATCCACGAATTCAGAATGCTGCAGCAACTTAATCTGACAGACTGCAAGCAGCTTAAGGAAATTCGAGGTCTTCCACCTAATGTAAAGCTTGTGTCCGCGAGAGGTTGTGAAGCACTGCATCACTGCATGCCAGTATCAGACATATTAAAATCTCATCAAGATGCATCCCTCTGGCTTAGGAGGTTTGACTTTGCTGGCTGTCACAAGTTCACTCATATCGAGTCCACCATGGCTGAAGCGCTTTCAGCTAAGGTCTGTCTCGCTCTCCCTTTCTCTAAACAAAGTGTATATACATATATGTGTGTGTGTGAGATTGATTTTTGTTAACAATCATAAAAGGTGTTGTGTTTTGGAAAGTGTAAATACCTATTTACAGGGAACAGAATCCAGCCATCCATCCAACAATACATACATACACACATACATACATATTCTGCAGTAATGTTTTTGCATCCATGTGTGCACATTTCAGTCACTACTAAGCATCATTATATATGACAGGATCTGTTGGGGGACTCTCGAGTAGAGATTTTGCATCCAGGAAGTGAAATACCAGAGTCCTTTGACCATGAGAGCATGGAAAGACATGTGAGTTTCTCTGTGAATTCTGAACTGCTACAGAATATTGCTGGATTGGCTTTCTGTGCAATCATAGGAATAGAGAATCAAACCAAGGCATCAGTTTCATGTGATATCCAAGTTAGCATCAACGATCAAACAACATATGCTTTAACAGAGACATTCCCTTTGCTGAATTCAGACCATGCGTGGTTTGTGTATGTACCATGCGCCATGATGTGGGGATGGGATGCGAAAGTGCAAGATGGGCACAATCAATTGAAGGCACAATTTGAAGTTTCGAAGGGTATTATAAAATCGTGTGCAATGCATGTAGTACTGAAAAAAGATAGAGAAACAGATCGTAGTCTTCATCCTACGAACATGCACGGGAAGGGAGCAGCTAAAAGAGACATGCATAAAGCCTCAGTATTCCCTTTCAAAAATGTATTTAAACGCCAAAAGAAAAGGGGGGAGTAGTTGCTAAGTTTACTTATTTTCCACATTTTCTCATGTTCAAACGTGGCGTGTGCATCAGATATTTGGGTAGTCATTAACTTGGTAAATTTGTGGTCCGTCCACTACGGTATGTGTATGGGTAGCCAACTTTATATATGTTCGTGTTTTGATGAAATAAAAGACGTTAAGTTGAACTTTCATAAAGCTTATAAAATTCCCTCAAGAGATGTGGGCCATTCAAACAAAGGAAAAGTCAGGAGTGAAAAAATCACAAAACCAGATACACGCTCTGAGATTAAAGTGCAACTGTTCTATTATAGATTTTTATCTTCTTAAAAGCATGGGAAACTCAAAAATAATTACGTTATTACAAATAAACCGTATGTTCATAAATCTTCATAATGTCTATTGTCTACTATACATTTATTCATACAACTCTAGGTAACCTAGCATGTCAACATCTCTGAGACTTGAAAAATATGGATCTTTATCATGATATGAATTTGCAGCTTCATACTGAGTATACTATATCGGGCAACCATCACTCAAACCATTGCAATTCCACTTTAAGGAAGATATAATTTGAACTTCAAAGCATCTATACACCTGAAATTTTAAATTCCAAGCGAATCATGAAACTCGTCACGGAAACATATGCACGCTAGTCGACTCGATTAAGGTACAATATTAGAAGTGTAAATCACTAAAATTTGTATGTTCTCTAAAATAAATGAATTTGTTTGTGAAAGGCCTTTGGATAAGTACACCTGTGGTTCAAGTATAGTATAGCAGTAGTACAAAGTTGAATAGTGGATATTTTCTTGGAAGTTAGGCTAAGTACTAGATTATTTAAGTCATGCTTATGCTAAGCAATTCCATATTGTACAACCAATGTACTAATAGAATACCTAGTGGCACATTTAGTACACAGGAATAGATTAGAATGGAATCATTATTCTAGCTTTTATTCCCTTTTTCAATGTTTGAAAGCATTTTTAAAAACCGGAATCGCGATTTGTTGGAATCAATGATTCCGGCTTTGAAGAGGAATTCGACTCTGCTTTGAGAAGGCGGAATTGCGATTTGTTGGAATCAATGATTCTGGCTTTGAAGGGGAATTCGACTTTGCCTTTGAGAAGGCGGAATCGCGATTCCATTCCACTCTTATTAATTATATGTAATATAATTACTTTTTTATCTTGTTATGTATTCATATTTTGCATTTATTACTAAGAACATTCCCAACAATTATACTTTGAAGTCATTCCATTCCATTTAATCTTCCAAACAAAGGAATGGATTTGTCATTTCTAACTCATTCCATTACAAATCATTCATACGTACCAACATGGCATAATTGTGTTCCTAGTAACATGTTGAGAAGGTACAAAAATTGAAGAGATGCTAAAAATCAAATTGGGATTTGCATATACAATCTCAATTGAATTAATCCAATGCCCTTGGTCACTACACGTTTTTTAAAAACCAAAGAGGTGGATCATGTTATATGATAAATAGCTTATAAATATAGTATGAACTACTATATTTATTCTATAACATATCCGATGAGTATCCAACTCAATACATCTAATAAGTGTTGGATAAACACAAATTAAATAGACAAAAATACTATAACACAATAATTATTTTATTTTTTCCATTACAACGTGAAGAGAGAGTTGAACCTTATATATCTCAATTAAGAGACGAGAAGTGATATTACTAGGTTATAAAGTTATGGATTAATAACACAGTAGTTAAATATCCAAGAACGTCCAATCAAGTTAATGAAACACTAGATCATAAAATTCACCATCGCAAAACCTGGTAAAATAAGCACAACATCTCATTCATATATGCCAATTATAGTCAAGCCAGTAGAATTATAAAATCGAAAGTTTAGAAACATGTCTCAAGCGATTCTCCGTTGGGGATTCCGCCCCACGAACTCCCGGAGAATCGGTTTGGCTAGATTACCTTAATCATGAAGACACCTTGAGTAAAAATATAAGTTACTAAATGGAAGATAGAAAATGGGCACTATTCGTCTACTAAATAATATGCTACTGCCTACTGGAGTCCGTTCCGTCTAAAATGCTTCTCATAACTTTCTCCCCAGCTAGTGGTCGGATAATAATATCCTCCATCTACAGCGTTCGTCCTTCGAGAAGAAATGGAAAGGGAATGATCCCTCCTAGGCCCATGCTACTATGAATCACCAATGGAGTATTATTTTTGCTGTCATCATTCGCGCCAATGAAAGGGCCCAGTTCGTTTCTTACCGAATTCTCCTCAAGATGTGCTCTCTCCCACAAACTATTGGATGTTATTTGAGAAACTAGTTCACCTAATGTTCTGCTTCGTGTGGGGACTTGAGATGGCCCTTTTTGCGAAGCGGGCTCTCTTCAAATTAATATAGCCACCAAAGCAGACAATCATCTTCCCATGTAAAAGGTCTAGTGCTTTCTCTCATTTTTTGTGCCTTACTCCTACCTCTTATTTCGAGGCCTTTTTCTGTCTTCTGAGTGAAAATATATCTTTAAGGACGTGATATGGACAGGTCTGCTTTAACGTCCTACTGCTTCATCCATATTGCCATTTGAAGCTGTCCTTGCAAGAATGATATGTTACCATCTACGATTTCCTGTCCTCTATCATCTTCTTTTCCTTCAAACTAGGCAACAAAAAAATGAGTAAATGAAGTGTGGCTCAGATCAGCGGGCCAGAGAAGTATCCAGCCACATATTTGCTCTTTGACAGCCTCCTTTCATATACTTTATCAAGCTTCTGTTCCCTCTCTCCATTTAGCTTCTTCAAATGGTATTCAAATATACTTTGAGATCAATAGAGTACAAAAGCCACCTAACATATCTCGATTCCAATTTGTCCCCTGCACTAACAGCTTGTGAGAAGAATGAGAAGTAAACAGCTTATATTCCTCTGTTGTGCCTTGGTCTCAGCTCTGCTTCAACGGCAATGATAGGCGTGCATGTCAAGTGGAATTGCGGAAACTCTGTTCAAATGCTATTCGAATATACTTTTAGATCAATAGAATAAAAAAGTCATCTAGTTAATCTCAATTCCAATCCATTCCCTGCGCTAACAGCTTAAGAGGAGAATGAAAAGTAAACAGCATATATTCCTCTGTTGTGTCTTGGTCCCAGCTCTGCTTCAATGGCAAGGACTGGTGTACATGTCAAGTGGAATTGCGGAAACTCTCACCATCAGTTTTTTTGTATTGTGAACCATATATACACTTAAGATGAAAACTTCCATGTGAAAGGAGATGATTGTGATAGAACATTCTTACATGGTGAACTATTAGTATATGATCACGCTTTTTCTATATGTACTTTTTAAAACTCTATTTAGTTAATTTGAGATTCCTTTAAATGCGAAGATATTAACCAGGCAGTGTACTAAGTGCGTGTACAGTAATAATATATTGGCAAATACTGAATCGTGTCCATAGAGAGTAAGGACTAGCTATCAAATGTATCAGTTATAATTGTAGGTAGACAAATCAAATTTGTTTCTCTTTTTGGATTCTCTTTTAATATAACTAAACTACAAAGAATTTTGGATTTCCAATACCTGTAAATTGATTAGGTTAAAAGCCAACAGATCTAAACAAATATTAAATATATGCTATGACCAAAAATACAATTGCAGATCCAAATTGTTGATGGGTTCGGTTTTTCAAGCAATCAAGCACTAGATAACAACTTCTTTTCCTAAAGTAAGTTATTACCCTAAATTAACCAATCAATGTTCCCTATTCCTAGCAAAGTGATTAATTGACTAATCTGTATCAATTACCAAACCCTAATAGAATTTAAACCCATATCCTTATGTGACTTCAAATCCAAATTAGATATTCACTGAATTGATTAGAAAGGAATTTTTCAATTACAATCCTAACCTAACATGAATTCTAGAATCAATCCAAAAGACATGCTCTATGAAATAACATCAACAACATGAAGACAGACAATGATTCAATCAACAACAAAGATCATCAATCAAATAATTTAGATCAACAATTCAAAACCTTAATTAAGATCAAAGGAAACAAGTTTTCAACACCATCCGATAAGTGAATATAGAAAAAGAACAAAATCACCTTATCAATGAAATCCTATTCTTGAATTCAAATCCAAATGATGTCTTCCACTTAAATCCAGGTTTGGAATTCGATATCAAATTAAAAAGAAAAGAAAACTAGTGTTCAAGCCCTAATCTAGATCTAGGAATAATCAAGAATAGAGAGGCATTCGTGCTAGGGTTTCTCATTTCTCTTTCTCCATTTGTTTTATAAGCTGCAAGCATTGCAACATACACCAGCCGTTTCAACCTATACGCTGACAACGTACATAGGCAGCGTATGAGATAGTCGGCCAAACACAAGTGATGTTTACAATGGCTTTAATGTTTTCTCTTCTGTTCACTTTCAACACTGGTCCAATACCGGCGTCGTAGCCTCTCCAGTAGCCGGCGTAGGATCAAAGTTTCAAGGCCAAAGGAATTCTTAACTGTATGCTAGCAGTGTTAAGGTCGACTTTTAAAATTTCAATTCTATGAATAAGCAACACCGGCTCAAGGTCGGCGACGTAGGCCGAAGATTTGCCGACATACATCTAAAAAAATTGCAGGATGCTGTTGCTGTCATGAACAGTGGTGGCGTTGCTCTTCAAAAGCCGGTATTGATTCCTCTACAACATAGGCTGGTAGTGTACACTTCCTCATTTGCTAGTGTATGTTTGTTTCTTCTCCAAAATTGATCAAAACTCTCCAAATTGCTTGTATTTGTATGATAAGTCCTCTATGACTTGAATTAACATAATAAACACACTTAAGTACCATTTTCATTAGATTTCTATAAAATCTATAATATTTAATCATCACATGATCAATGAAAATTGAGTGAAATATGACTTTATCACTGTACACATTTCCCATCATTTATAGGTGTTATTTTAGTCATTTATCATTACTATGGAGTGTTAAGACTCTTAACCTTCATATACACATATATTCTTTCACTTTACTATGTAACATTATTTACTTTGGAATCAATAAAACACAAGCTTTCTCCTTTTATTATATACGGTATCAAAGAGCATGAGTTAATATAAACCCTAAGTTTCTTTTTTTTTTCTTTTAAATTTCGTTTGGCTAAAAATAATCATCATAAATGAAGCTATCAATCTACTATTCCTTGATAAAACACACAACCGTTGCATCAATCTCCATCACCACATAATTGTTGCATCAATCTCCATTAGTGAACCACCCATTGGTTCCCCTTCACCTGACACAATTCAAACCCAATAGCCATTGTCACCAACCTAGGCCAAGACTCAAAGTCACTGCACTTACTCCTCAACAAACTGAGTCATCTCACTGTGATTCATCAATCCCATCTCCATCGTGAACTTTAACCCCCCACCAAAAGCTAACGATTGCAAGGCCCCTAACAGGCATAGCAGTCTTCAACAACACCTCAATTTTAGGCAGCATTCTAGTAATAATCCCCGCAATTGATTCTGTTGAATTGTCATTTCTAACAACCTCGAGCTTGACACAGTGGGATAGTGAATCCCCTCCACCAAACCCAACAAGCCACATGAAACCCCTTAGGCATGAGCACTGAATTCCACCTTTAAACTCCCTCACAAATCAATCTATTGTTCCCTACACTTCCTCTTTTGACCTATGAATATTCTCACTATTTGCTCATACTCAATCTTCCTCTTCACACTCTATCAATCCACAAACATATTGCATCATGCCAAATGGATTAAGCACCATGAAGCATATAGCAATTTAACCTCAATCCCCACTACATTTTAAATCCGGCCATCATCCACTTATGATTCTCCACTTGTCAAATTTGCGAAAAACCTAGACATTCAACCCTTAGCTACCATCAAATGTATAACAAGTCCATTAGGAACACACTCCAATCAATTGTTGCTCCCTCAATCAATGAAACTCATGAAGCTACTTAGTACACAGACTCTATAGCTATGCACTACATGGCTCTTGATGCAGGTATTCTTACAAACCTACTCTCATATGTTGGTTTTGATCATGTATCATAACAAGTCTTCATATCTATAACCCATACATGTGACCTTTCTATACATAATCAGATCAACCTCTACATCTTAAGAATGTTCTTGTTGTCCCCTCTCTAACACACAACCTCCTATCTGTTATTAAATTGTGCTATGACAATAATTGCATTATGAATTTTGATAAGATCTCTCTTTATGTTAAGGATTGTCAGACAAGCAAACTTCTTCTCCAACAACAGACCAGACATCATCCTTACCTTCTTAAGCTTTGCATTATTAGATCCCTACAGATTCTTTTTGCCTCTATCTTACCAAAAGAGATATCGTATTCTCGGTTATGTCATCCACATGCAAATGTCCTCAATCATCTTGTTAAGAGTTATCACATTAGTGTTAAGTCATCTTCATCCCTCTTCAATCCTTGTCATGCTTGCAACATTGATAAGTCTACTCACTTGCCCTTTCAACCCTTTGGATACTATCCCCACTCTGATGTCCAGCAATTGCTTGTTAAATCTAATTTAGGGTTTCACCACTATTTTATTTTTGTTAATGATTACACTCGTTACTCTTGGTTATTTCCAATGCACAACAAAATCAAAGGCTTCTATAATTTCCAACATTTAAATCATTAGTTGAAAATTACTTCTCTAACCATACTAAAGTCTTCTATTGTGATGGTGGTAGTGAATTCGTAAACAGTGTCTTCACTAATTTCCTTTGTATCATTGTCATTCACCTCTAATTATCTTGTTCTTATACTCCCCAGCAAAACGGTATTGCTAAATGCAAACACCGTCACATTATAGATCTTACTTGCACCACCCACTTGCATACCAAATTACCACCCACTTTGGTTAACGCTACCTTGACTACCATTTACATGATTAAACACTTACCCTCAACCACACTTGATCAAAAATGACTGTTTGAGCTTCCATCACACTTCCCCTTATTACAACTACTTACATAACTTTAAATGTCTTTATTATCCTAACACCACACCTCAAGCTCTTAATAGACTCTCCCCCCATCCCTTGCCTTACATTTTTATTGGCTACTCTACCCAACATAAAGGATATAAATATATGGACCCAATTTCGGGCCGCATTTACATCAGTCGTCATGTTATCTTACATAGAGTTGTTTTTCCGTATATCAAACCTATTGCCTCTCCTAATACTCTGCCTAACCTATCCCCTCTCACTTTTGCCATCACTCATCAATCTAACCTTTGCCTCCTAACTTGACCACTCCTAAAGAAAGCCTCATTGAATCATCTCCCCTTATACTACCTCAATCCACAAACGCTACCCCTATTATTGCAACTAATCCTTTCTCTGCCCCTGCCCTTGACTCTACCTCCACCTCTAGTCTTGCCCTTGCTACTTCTACCAGTCATCATGAATACCTTCAATCACCTCAATCCATAAACACTACTCTTATTACTGCAATTAACCATGTCTTTGCCCTTGTACCTACCCTAGACTATACCTTCACCTCTAATCTTGCCCTGTTACTTATGCCAGTCATCATGAACCCCCACCCATCACACGTCTACAAACACACTCATTCCAGGCTCACCTTCACACCATCAATCCTTTTTCCTCTATTGCCTCCTTTGACCCTCTATCTTTACAATATCTGTCCTCGACATCAACTTCTCCTTCCAACCCACTTCTGCATTCAAACCCATTCACTCCATCCATACCAATTCTCAATTTGGCGTCACAAGACCAAAAAATATCCTTAATCTCCACATAAACAAAGCCTCACTCGAGTCTCATCACTATATGGAAGCCTTCGGGATCCTACTTGGGCTACTATCATGAGAGAAGAATCCAATTCCCTCATTCTAAACCAAACTTGGATTCTTATTCCATCTTGACCAACCAAAATATTTTTAGTAGCACATAGACATTTTGTACTAAATATAATGCTGACAACCAGTTTAAGCGTTATAGAGCTTGCCCTATTGCCTAAGGCTTCACTCAGTGAGAAAGTACTGATTATGGTGAAACATTTAGTCCAGTTGTTAAACTCATAACCATTCACTTTATTCTTTCTCGTACAATTTCTTCTTCATGAACTATTCATCAACTTGATCTTAAAAATACCTTTCTACATGGCTATTCAGATGAAACAATGTTCATGAAACATCCCTCTGGGTTTGTTCATCTGCATTATCTTACCATGTTTGTAAACTCAAGAAATCCCTTTAGGGTCTTAAACAAGCTCTTTGTGCCTCTCATCGATTTAGTACATTTCTTTTTTACATTGGATTTTGCAATGTAAGGCCAACACATCTATGTTCACATACTCTCAATGCTTAGACACACTTGTCCTCTTTCTCCTTATCAATGACATCATTCTTATTGGAAATAATGCTTATCTCATGATACATTATATATCTCTTCTCTCTCAATGGTTTGAAATGAAGGATCTTAGGGATTTCCACTTTTTCTTAAGTGTCAAGGCTAACCACACACCTCAAGGTTTGCACTTAAGTTAATCTCACTTCATTCATAACCTCCTTAAATTACACAACATGCACCTTAGCAAACTAGTCCAAATGCCAATGTCTCCTTGAAGTCATCTTAGTACCCATGGGTTTCCATTATTACCCAATCCCACTTCTTATTGAGAGATCATTAGCATACTTTACTATCTTACTTTTACTAGATTAAATATCAACTTTACGGTTATAAAGTTGAGTCAATACATGCATCAACCCAATACTAACCACATGCAGGTAGTTAAGTGAGTTCTTTGATATCTTCGTGGTACCATGACATTAGGTCTATCTGACACAGTGTAAAGCGTATAAAGATCAAGATTTGCAATAAAGAGTGCATCTTTGAGAGGAAATCTCGATTAAGGTTTATAAAAGTCAATATATGAGTTCTAAAGAACAAAAAAAAAAAAAAGGTAGTTTGGAGACTACATATATGAATACATAAAGCCCTAAAATGAAAAGACAATAAATAAATTGGACAAACATAAGCTGGACCAAAGTTGGCGGCTTAGGAACACTGACTTCAGGTGGTGTAGAATGCATGCTAGCAAGCTTGGGTTATACGCTGGCGGCGTTGAGCCAGTGTAAACTTCCTTTAACTCAATCCATGCCCATGAAATGACCCATGGTAGCAACTGTAGACTTCTCTTCACTTCAAGCGATATAACGCTGGCAGCTTAGATGGTTACATTGGCGACTTTGGCTACTAGCTTTGGTTGGTTCCACGTTTCTTCCTTTTTTCCTTCGTGGTTACTTCCATCTTGCTTAATTAAGCATCCACTACTTCGTCTGCATCAGTCTCCTCTACTTAAGAAAAACTCGCCTTCGAGTTTAAGTGAAGGTCCGGATAAAGAGCCAAATCTGAATCATGAAACTTGGATAAGTCCACCACATTAAATGTTTTGCAAATACCCAAATAATCCAGCAAATCCAGTACATATGCATTATCATTGATGTGTTGCGACACTCCATAAGGATCATACTTCTTCGGTTGTAGTTTGTTGTAGGTACCCACTGGGAATCTTTCCTAGTGCAGAAAATCATAACTTGATCACCCACCTGAAATACCTCACGTCATCTATGTTTATCAGTAGCTTGCTTGTAGCGATGATTTACTTCTTCCAGCTTTTGCTTTACCTCTTTCTACACATCAACTACTTGTTTCACCATATGCTTAGCTGAAACACTAAAACTATCTCCCTTAGGTAACTTAATCAAATCAAGAGTGTGTTGTGGTACTTTGGCATAAACGACTGAAAAAGGAGGTAAACAACACTATTGTAAGCGAATTCAGGCTATGGAAGAATAATATCCCACTGCTTTGGTCTATCTCCACAAAGACTGCGAATCAAATTGCCTAAAGTTCGGTTAACCACTTCCGTCTGGCCATCTATTTGTGGATGAGTTATACTGCTGAACTACAAGGAAGAATCAAACAGTTTCCACAATGTTCGCAAAAAAATAGCTCAGAAATTTGCTATCACGATATGAAGTGATTGTTGGGAACTCTGTGCAAACAGCCAACTTCCTTGAAAAATAACCGAGCCACACCAACCGCATCAATAGTTTTCCTGTAAGGAATAAAATGTGACATTTTGGAAAACCTGTCGATGACACAAAATAGAATCAACTCCCCTCGAGTACATGGCAATCCTAGCACAAAATCTATGGATAGATCCTCCCAAATATTTCCTAGAACTGGAAAAGGCATATATAGTCCAGTATTCTTGAACTGACTCTTTGAACTCTGACATACAGAACACTTCTCAACAAATCTGCTCACATCTTGCCTAAGTTGTGGCCAATAAAACCTCTCCTTCATTGCTGCTAGTGTCTTATCATGCCCCAAATGGCCAGCTAACCTGCCTCCATGTAGATCACTAATTAACATCTCCCTTAATGATGTCCTTGGTAGGCACAGCTGGTTGTCACGCATCAAATAATCAATAGACAAATAAAAATTCGAAACAGGTTGATTGTTTTATACTTGATGCCAAATCTCAATAAAATCTTCATCATGCTCATACACTTCTTTAAGCTAATCAAAACCCAAAATTTCTTGACTCAAAGTTAGTAACAAGGAGGCTCGCCTACTTAGAGCATCTGCCACTTTATTCTGTACCCCTGATTTATGTCATAATCTAAAAGGAAACTTTTGTAGAAACTGACACCATCTTACATGGATGTCATTGCTAATCCTCTTCTAGCTATTCAAATACTTCAAGGTCTCATGATCCGAGCAAAGCACAAATTCTTCCCAATGAGATATTGCTCCTAGGTTTTAAGAGTACACACTACTGAATAAAACTCCTTTGTCATAAGTGCTCCACTTTCGCCTAGCTTCATTGAACTTCTCACTAAAGAACGCGATTGGCCTCTTGTCTTGTGAAAGAACAGCTCCTATACCTAGCCTTCTGGCATCATAAACCACTTCAAGTAACTTCTCAAAATCTGGAAATGCAAGTACTAGTGTTGCACCCAATTTTTCCTTCAATACTGCAAAACTAGCGACTGCTTCATCTATCTACAGGAATCTTCCCTTTGTTAAACCCTCTGTCATGGGCGCAACAATGGTGCTAAAATTCCTAATAAACCTGCAATAGAAAGTCACCAATCCATAAAAACTTCACAGCTCAGAAACATTCTTTGGAGTAGGCCAACCTCTAATTGCCTGAACCTTTGCCTCATCCACTCGTATACCTTCAACTGAAATAACATTCCCTAAGAAAAGCAATTTGTTTGTCATAAAACTGCACTTCTTGAGGTTAATGTACAACTTATTTTCCTACAGGGTTGTTAGTACACTGTTCAATGGAATAAGTGCTCATCTTCACAAGAACTATAGATCAGAATATCATCGAAACACACCACCATAAATTTAACCATTGCATCAGTCACATGAATGTGTTAGGGGTATTGGATAGCCCAAATGACATGACTAGCCACTTGTACAATCCCTCCTTCATCTTGAAGGTAGTCTTCTACTCGTCCCCAGGTCTGATCCTAATTTGATGATATTCATTCTTCACATCAATCTTGGAAAACCATTTAGCCCCATGTAATCTATCAAGCATATCATCCAACCGTAGTATAGGAAATTTACATCCCACAGTGATTCGGTTTATAGCTCTGCTATCAAGACAAATTCTCCAGCTCCCATCCTTCTTGGGCGTCAGTAAAGTCGAAACTGCATATGGGTTTACTCTCTCCTAAATCAATCCATTTCTTAATAGCTCCTAACCTTTCCTTGAGAATCTCACTCTCCTTTGGATTCATAATGTAGTGAGAAAGATTAGGGAGGCTAGCTCCAGGAATAGGGTCTATCTGGTGCTAGATGTCCCTCAATAGTGGTAACTTAACTGGAATATCATCTGGCATCAATTCCTTAAATTCCTACAACAGAGGGTGAACCAATTTTAGTTGCTCCTCCACTTGCAACTCAGCATCATTCATCAAAATCTACTTTACAATCAAGGCATGCACTTGCCTAGTCTCCTTAATCTCTGCATCAAAGTTCTTCACCACAGATAAAAACATGTTCCTCTTAGGTGAGGTGGTCTTATTTTTCAAAGGTAGTAATGTATATTTCACCCATTCCTTCTCCAACTTATACACATTACTCTTACCCAAATGGTGGGTATCCACATCATATTGCCACGACCTACCAAATAATAAATGACAGACATCCATATTTACTATGTCATAATAAACCACATCATGGTACTTACTTATAGAAAAAGGCACCGTGCAATGTTCTATCACTTCAATCTTTCCCACAACTGATTTAATCCACCCTAACATATAGGGATTTGAATGCTTCTCTATAGGTAATTTCAGCTTGTTCACAGTTTCCCTTCCAATTATGTTCTCGCATCTACCACTATCAATTATGGCTCCAAACACCTTCCTATTGATGGTGAGTCTGGTTCGGAACAACTAGTGGCACTGGGTATCATCTTTACATTTTGAAGCCAACATCATCCTCCGAACAACACAAACCTGTTCATCTTCCTCTCCGTATTCCTTTTCCTCTTCCTCTTCTCCATCTGTCTCACAACAAATCCCGTCATCATCTTCTTCTCTTTCCACTATATTAATGGTCTTCCTCGTAGGACACTCATTAGATCGATGTCCTAGTTGACCACATCGGAAACATTTTCCAACGATCGGTACAGGGATTATCCGCTTTTGATAAATATCCTAAGAGCCTTATTGTTAGTGCATTATCAAGCATATTTCATATGCTATTTAATTGATTTATTGAAGAAAAGGATGTTATTGAACTAATTTTGTGTTTCAGGACAATCATGGAACAATTGGGCTTTCAAAGGATTATTAATGAAAGAAGCCAAAATTTTGGAGAGCTTTGGAGCCTTTTATGGAGTTGCTACCCATATATTAGTATTTTTATACCACTGGTGTACTTTTGGAGGAAAAAAATTGAAGAAAAATTAGAAGTTCCAGGATACATGACCCCACATACACCAGTTGTGTACAATAGGTCGTGCACATATGCCAAAAAAGGAAAAAAACACGAAGTTAATTAGTACACCATCCCGATATACATGGGTCGTGTAGGGGTCGTATACATACTAATATATATATATATATATATATATATATACACGCGCCCTGTTTTGAAAGGGGAGAACTCATTCACTTGTATTTCCATCCAAAAACCCTAGAACGCATTTTGGAGAGATTTTTGAAGAAGAAATTCATGCTACAACTTGGAGATTCACAAACATCACTTCTATACAAGGGTTTTATCATCGTGATCTTTTCTTTTGCTTCCATTGTACTTATTGTTGTTGTTAATCTCTTTATGGAAAAGTAGTTGTGTAGGCCCTAGGTTTTGAGAAACCTTAACCTTCATGTATTGACTTGTTTATTAATTGAATGAAGTTTGATTTTGAGTTTTCTTCATGATTTATATTGTTGTTTGTAATGATTTTAGGCCTAAGTTATTATAAACTTGATTCTTGTTAATTTGAAAGAAGATTTCAATTAATGTGTTTGATCTCTCATGGGCAAAGAAGTTGTGTAATCCACCTAGAATTAGGGTTTTTCCAACTTTCTACCAATTAGGGCTCATAATCTTCATGTTAATCTAATTTGATAATTGTGAAGGAAGAAATTCCCACTTTTGCAATTAGGGTTAGGGGTTAATTAATGTGAAGAGAGTAATTAATCTATCAGAGAAACCCGATAGTTCAAGATCAAGTTTCATTCAATTAAATCCATCTTAAAGATGAAGGGGGCTAAGGTTGATCAAAAGTAAGGGCATTGTTTGTGAATTGATTTATCTTGAGAAATTTGTGCATATCTTTCATCTAAAGTTTTTGGACTTGCTTTTAGTTAGAATTAGTAGGAAGTTTAGCATATATCTTACATTTGATTCGACTAGCTAGATAATAGTTAGCGGGTTATTACTAGTAGCTGCACATAGATCTCTAGGACGATATCTGAGTTAATTTCTATATTACACGGTAGGTGCACTGCCTTATGTGGATCTATGATTAATGAGATTATAAATTTAAAGATTAATGATCCAACACATCAGCTTTCTTGACCTCTTTGTCTCATCCCTCATTCACAGGACATTTTTCGATGGCCTTATCATCTAGGGATCAACTGTTAGCATTGTATCCACGAGTCGATTGTTCCCCATCTCTTTGATTTTCTCCTTTGACTATACAATGGATCTATATCCCTCAAAATTTCTATTTCCGTGTTATTGGTGCATCAACTTAGCTTTCAATGCTAGATTTTTTTATTTACTCAAAGTGCAAATAACTTCCTTGATTCTATCCCGCAATGCTGGTTTTAACCCTCTAGATACCGAGTCACCCTAACCTTCAGACTCCAAGAGATTATTCTGTTCTACTAACCTCATGAACTCGGTAGTAAATTCATGAATAGATTTGCTTGCTTGCTGGCATCGCTGATATTGCTAAAATAGAATCTGTTCGGAATTAGGTGGTAGAAATTCCGTTTTCATCAGATACTTCATCCAGTACCAAGTACAAACTGACCCTATCCTTCCCACTCTCTCCTATATTGGATCAGTTCCCACCATGCTAACATCATCCCCTTCAAGTGACAAACCACTAACCTAACTCGCCTTTTAAGGGAGTTCTACGTAATCGAAGAATCTATCAACATCTGCAATCCAATCCAAATTCCTCAATTCCTAGGTTGCCATTAAAATACGGGATATCAACCTTCAACCAAAAATCTATGGTATCCCTATCGCCATATCCATCCTTCTATAATTGCCATACTGTGATAGTGCAAATTCCCAGAAACTAGTGGGTTACGAGCCAACCAAGGCGTTCCACATCTCTTTTCGAATCTTTCGTACTGATTGTCTACGTGTAGGGACCAGACTGTCAATAGGTTCACCATGAGCTATATTGTTCCCTGGCCTTCTATTGTCATTCCATCGCCTATTTGCATTAATCCCATAAACATCCAGACGATCCACAATCTCCACATAACGTTCCTTAAAACACTAGAACATGTGATCCATCCGTGCTCTAGACACCACTCCAAACATTGCAACGCCTCATCCCCCTTAGGGCTCCACTCTCCTAAACACCATCATGGAGAGCACACTATCGCCACCAGTTGCTATCCTTGCTCTGATACCACCTAACATAACGTAAAGCATATAAAGATCAAGATTTGCGATAAAGATTGTAACTTTGAGAGGAAATTTTAATTAGGGTTTATAAAAGTCAACATATGAGTTCTAAAGAAAATAAAAGATAGTTTGGAGACTATATATCTGAATACATAAAGCCCTAAAATGAAAAGACAATAAATAGATTGGAAAAACATAAGCTGGTGACTTAGGAATGCTGACTTCAGGCGGTGTAGAATGTACATCAGCAAACCTGGGTTATACGCCGATGGCGTTAAGCTAGCATAGACTTCCTTCAACTCATTCCACGCCCGTGAAATGACTCGTGGTAGCAACTGTGGACTTGTCTTCACTTCAACGCCAGTATATATGTCGGCAGCCTTGGATGCTACACTAGCGACTTAGATGGTTACACCGGCGGATTTAGCTGCTAGCCTTGTCTGGTTCCTTGTTTCTTCCTTTCGTCCTTCTTGGTTGTTTTCATCTTGCTTAAGTAAGCATCCGTTACTTCATCCACATCACTGTCTATTATCCACGCATCTTGCATATCCTTGACTATCTATGTTAATGTTGATTGGGACAGTTGTCCAGATACTCACAGATCTATCATAGGGTATGTCACGTTTCTTAGACGAAATCCAATATCTTAGCATTCTATGAAATAACCTATTAAACCATATAGAGGTTATAATCTTGTTTTGATGATAAACTATATTGCACAAATACTCTACAACATACTTAAGCTATATTTAATAGGCAAAATTTGTTTTGATATGTTTAAACTTTAATGTGCATATATGTGTTTGTGTTTATATGTGTGTTATTCTCTACAGATTGTGTAGAAACAAATTATCTTGCCTAAGTCTTGATCGTGAACTTCATCGAAGGCTTGATTGGTCCAATCGAAGTGTAAATCCAAGGCTCAATGGGTGGAACAAAACAAGAAAGTACAGCCTTAGTGGCTTAGAATCGAGGGGTAATTAAAGGATCAATAAGTTTAACTCCAAGGCACGACATGTATAAATCTAAGACTCAATGAGTACAGACTTGTCAAGATAAATCGAGGTATGACAAATCTACAGCGAGACATTTTAAAAAATAACCGTTATAGACTTAAATTTGACCATTGGAGGTTTTTTTGAAGGTAAGCTATGTTTTTAAAATGCTATACACAAAATGTTTGGGGTGTTTTTAAAAAAGAGAGTTGAGCTTATTTTGCATAGATTATATTAGAATACTCTCTTATTTTGTTAATAAATAATGTCGTAGTGAGATTAGTGAGCTAATATTGTAAGACATATTCACGTGTTTTATTTGTGAGTATTTTAGTGAAGTCCTCATGTGTTGAGCATTTGAGTGAAGTCCTATATGTGTAGGCATTTGTAAAGTCCTCTTTGTAAGGCAAATGTGAAGTCCTCTTTGTCAGGCATTGTTTGTGATGAATGATATGTGTGAAGTCCTTCTTGAGTGAGGCAATTTGTGGACTGTGAAAACTCAGGAGCAGGCAAACTCCATATTAAATCTGGTGTAATCTTTTTCTTCCCTTTTCTTTTATTATTATTGTTGTAATTGTGTGTAAAAGGATAAAAGAGATAATGATTGGATAAGTGAATTTAAAATCGGTTTAGAAACACACCTTGTAGCTTTTGCTTCCGCTTCTACATGTGCATTTAAACAAGCCTAGTGGTGCTTAGATTTTTCCAACACAACCAACGATTTCCAAAAGTTCTACTGAAGCAAAATATAAAGCTCTCGCTTACATAATTGCAGAATCCACTTGGATTTGTTATCCTGCACATGAACTACAAGTTTCCATCTAGCAACCTATCATTCTATGTTGTGACAATCATGGAGCTATTTACATGACTAGAAATCCTATTCATTATAACCGCACAAAACACATCGACATTGATTATCATTTTATGTGTGAACAAGTTGTCACAAGCCAAGTCTTAGTTAGATATATTCCCCCTCGTCATCAATGCGCAGACATTCTATTCTACCTCCACTTTCATTGATCATTGTAACAATCTCATATTGATACTAGCACCATGAGATTGAGGGGGTATATTACTATACACATTTCCTATCATGTATAAGAATTATTTTAGTCATATATCATTACTATAGAGTGAAGACTCTAACCCTCCATATACATATATATTCATTCACTCTTTTACAATATCATTCACTTTGGAATCAATAAAACACAAGCTTCTCTTGTAATTGTACACGACCACCACAAATGTCATAATCAAACCTGAAGTTATGAATCCACAAAATGAAAGTCCTAATGCAGAGAATGAAAAGAAAAAAAAAAATCAACCAGAAATAGTAGATAATACGAATAACACGGCATACTTTCTTAAGAGTGTGTTTGACCAGCCTCACTTTTATATCCAGCGGCTGAGCTAACTTGAATGTTTTATCAGGCAAGTAGGTACTAAACCACTCAAATCATAAAATTACTAATTCTAGGTAAGGATTTTACACTTTTTCCAATTTCTTTTGTCTACCGTGTCTCATTACCAAATTGGGCACTTAATGTATAATTTATATCTTTAGCATGTCTCTATTTAGAAAATTAGCATCCGTTACTTCTTTAGTTTAGAATTTTGTTGATATAGAACTTTTTATTTTTTTTAATCTAAGATTGAACTCCTACTGATGGGTTACTCCATAGATTTAAAATTTGTTAATATAAAACATTTTTTATGTAACAGTTAAATTTCATTAGTTGAAAAGTTATGGAGCAATATATCTCTTTTTCATATTCGATTGCAGTGGGAACAAAACCATCGAGTGGTTTAATGTTATAGATAAAATAATTATATTGTCATTCCCAGAATATAAGGAAAGATTAGCTATAAATTGGACACATGGCAATAAAACATTTTCTATTACATTACTAACACTTCGTAAAAACAGCTGATCTTTCACAACTAAAATGTGAACTCTAAAAAGAAATGTCTCCTCTCTTATTGTTGATCAATCTTTAATCCTTTCTTAGTCTGTCACTGTCTGATGTATCTCCCTTGAGGACCAGATGCACCACAGCATTTTAGAGTATCCTTAGACGCTTCAAGCAGCACCATGAATTCATTTAGTTGGCTCTGCATGTGTATGTCCCAACCACATATCATGGTAGATGGGACAACATCAACCACATATGGTCTGAACCCTGAGACTCAAAAGGTCCATAAAACATAGTTATTTGACTATTGATAAACACTTCAATTTGACATGAAAACGAACTTTCGCTCCGCTCCCGCCCTTCTAATCCTATGACCATGCAGAAAGCTAGCCTCAGCAATGTTCGATACAACTCCGAATCATAGAGAAACTAATAGATCTCTTCTTGCTCTTATAGCGAAACCACGTTTGGTATGTCACTTCCTGCATGCAAGATCTTGACTTGAGAGTCCACGATCAAGTCCTGGCAAGCAACACATAAATCATAAATCATAAACACAACGTGTGTGTGTGTGAGGTGAGAGAGAGAGAGAGAGAGAGAGAGAGAGAGTGAGAGACCTCGATAGAAAAAAAATTAGCCAGAGATGAGTCGCCCTGACCCAGCTGTCACAGCCAGAGAAGTCGATTGTCTAAACTGAGGTGAATCAATGGGATGCGATTTCAACATCCTCGATAATGCGCATACCAGTCCAATGATTTACACCTTTTGCAAATAAATACTTGAGGTTCGGCGGAAGACCTAGAATCTCACGTAGCTGTTTGCAGTTTTCCTAAATTGAGCTGTTGCAAGGCTGGTCAATTTGCTGATGCATTCAGGAATTGGTAACAAGTTTGTTTCCAGATAGATCAAAATTTTTTTAGGGTGGAAATGCAATCAAGATCATTAACAAAATCAATTTCATGAAGACGGCACCCTCGCAGATCTACATAAGTTCCATTTGGGAAATGACAATGGCTGGGTAGATGGGAACGACTAGATCCATATGCATATTAGAAATTCCCACAGAGAGCAACCATCAAGAGAAATTCTCTGTAGATTTTGCAATCTATAAATGCTACTTGTAACGTTTTGATGTTTTTGCACTTCTGCAAGTACAGCTTTCTCATGCAAAGAGATTCTCATCGGAAGGAGGCAATTCATCAATAGCAGTTTTATCTAGAGAAAGTTGGTTTAGGATTTCCATTCTCACAAGACTCCGTGGACACTTTGATATACACCAGCAAGAACCCCAAAAAAATCTCGGAAATAGTGCCAACGAAAACTCAGGTGACTCAACTCTGAGTGTTGATTGCACAAGATCCATTAAATGACTCCACTTTTGGACATCCGAACTCTGATCAAGACGAGGTGACAATGCCGGAAGATCAACTAACTTCCTACATGCTTTCACACTTAAACTCTGAAGACCAGGTGGCAATGGCGGAAGCTCAACTAACTCCGGACATGATATGACATTTAAAATCTGAAGACTAGGTGGCAATGACGGAAGCTTAACTAACTCATAACATCCTTCCACATTTAAACTCTGAAGACTAGGTGGCAATGATGGAAGCACAACTAACTTCGGACATTCTCTCACATTTAAACTCTGAAGACTAGGTGGCAACGACGGAAGCTCAACTAACTCCGGACATCCTCCCACATTTAAACTCTGAAGACTAGGTGGCAATGATAGGAGCTTTGTTAACATCCAACATCCTGTGACATCTAAACTTCGTAGATTAGATGGCAATGGCGGAAGCTCGACGAGCCTAAAACATCCTTCAACATTCAAACTCTGAAGACTAGGCGGCAATGACGAAAGCTCAACTAACTCCCCACATCTGACACTTAAACTTTGAAGACTGAGTGGCAACAGCGGAAGCTTAGCTAGCATATAACATTTGACAACCAAAGTCTCAAGACTAGGTGGCAACTGCAGATGCTTAACGAGTTTCAAATGTCCTTCGACAATTAAACTCTGGAGACTAGATGGCACCGGCGGAAGTTCAACAAGCCGTAAACATTCTTGGACATTTAAACTCTGAAGACTAGATGGCAACGGTGGAAGCTCAACTAACGCCCAACATCCTCTGACCTCTAAACTCTGAAGACTAGATGGCAACAGTGGAAGCTCAACTAACACCCGACATTCTTTGACCTCTAAACTCTGAAGACTAGATGGCAACAGCGGAAGCTTAGGTAAGTTATGACCTTTGACAACCAAAGTCTCAAGACTAGGTGGCAACTGCAGATGCTCAAGCTTAAAATTTCCCTGGACATTTAAACTGTGAAGAGTAGATGGCAATGGTGGAAGCTTAAAAAGCCATGAACATTCTTGGACATTTAAACTCAGAAGACTAGATGGCAACGGTGGAAGCTCAACTAAAGCCCGACATCCTCTGACCTCTAAACTCTGAAGACTAAACGGCAACAGTGGAAGCTCAACTAACGCCCAACATTCTCTAACCTCTAAACACTGAAGAATAGATGGCAAAGGTGGAAGCTCCACTAACTTTCCACACGAACAAACAATTAAAATCTGTAGAGTAGGTGGCAGTGGGGGAAGCTCAACTAACTCATGGCACCAATCGACTTTCAAACTCTGAAGACAAGGTGGCAACAGTGGAAGTTCAACTAGCCTAGTCTTTGCGTGAAAAACCAAACTCTGAAGCCTTTGGGGCACCAATGGACGCTCAACTAAATTACTGCATCTGCCAACAATTTCACTGGGAGGACAACTTCTTAATACCTGTAAAGTGCTTTCCCATTCGTTTTTGGGTTTACTACGAAACAAACTACCCAGAACCGAAATAGCTAGAGGAAGACCCTGCGCTATTTCCAGTGCAGCATTCACAATCCCTTCATAGATTTCTGTATTGTCATCATCCCTAAAAGCTGTGCTTTTGAAAAGTTGATAGGCATCAGCAGATTTCAGTGGCGGAACTTCATATAACGTCATTTTTTCACAATGACACAGTAAGTTTCTATCTCTGGTGGTCACGATGATTTCACTTCTTGGACCTAACCAATCACATGCTCCTACAAGTTTTTCTAGCTGAACTGCATCGTTAACATCGTCAATGATAAGAAGCATCGCCATCCCACGACAGTTTTGTTTTATCAAGTCAGCTCCTTCATCAACATCCCGAATCTTCTCCTCTTCCTTCCTAATCTGGGAAAGTAGTCTCCGTTGCAGCTTAAGCAGACCATTTTGAGAAGACTCACGGCAAGTTTCTCTAACATTTTCTAAAATGGCACAATAGTTGAAGAAACCAACATTTTCTTTGTAAAAGGTCTTAGCTATAGTCGTTTTCCCTATTCCTTCCACCCCAGAGATTAAGACGATTTGTACATTCTCTGATTCACGTTTTAATAACAAGTCATCTGCTAGATAAGATTCCATTCTAAGCAGGTCTGCAGGAGATTGAAGCCGCACGTTTTGACGGTATAATAAAGAGTCGACTTCATCCAGATGAGATTCCATTCCAACCAGGTTTGCAGGAGATTGAAACCACGTGTAGTTCAGCGCTGACAACACATGACGTACAATATGCTTGAGAACCAATTCAACCCTGCCCAATGAAAAATAAATAATTAAGGCCAAGAAGGTGAACATGTTTCGGGGATAACTACTTTGAGTAAATGTAAAATTTTTCGGTTGATTATGATAAAGATCATGCTAATGTGTTGCGCTTGGTCAAAAGAGGTAAAATGCCAAATAAAGTGGATGGCAAATCATGGTCACCTGTTATGTGATGTATATAGTGAGATCAACCAAGCATCTAGGAAAGTGATTTTTCTTTTACAATTAAGCACCGATGAACTCTTCACACACATTATGAAGTTAAACTTATTTATATTGGAGCGTGAGTCAACTTTCAAGAGGGTCGGGTTCGGAGCAAATAAACAAAGGCAAAGTCGGAGTGGAAGTCGTAATAGATTGACTGACCAAGGTTCAAAACAGATTCAACCAACATAAGCGACAATCGATCGAAGTTTGCGTAACTGATGTGTCTTCGATCCTATTTTCAGATTTCTTATAGCACAAGTTATTTCCTGTACTGGATCATTCGAGTTTGACATTGTCACTTTATCAATACGTTCTTGTAACGTAGCGTTAAGTAAAGGAAAGTTATGAGAAAACCTAGAAAACTGACTTATGAATAACTGAACTTTGAGTAAATTAAACTAGCCAATATGTTTATAGTCTTACTCTTTAGTTCTGATAAAAAGTGAGATCCATGTGTTTTCAATCCAACTTTGCACCAATGCATGTTTCGGGCCATCTTCTTAGGACAAATTCTTAAAAAAGAGGAAATTTGCTGCAAACCTAATAATTGTGCATTTGACACATTTATCCCGACTTAAATTCTATACATTCACGTGTAATTTATGCTATTTTTATTGACAAAAATTAGTGAAAGAGGGGAATTACAGGCTCAGTGGATCAAATGCAAAAATTTGAGAAAAGATTATAATAAAACAAAAGGGTTTAAATAGCTTATTTGTTACTTTACATGCTTTATCCGACTAATGCTTTTACTCTCTAAATTTTTTATACTTGAAATAGGAAAAATACGCGAATCGAAAAGATACACACAAGAAAAAGAAGCCCCAAACTAGGTCCATGAAATTGTCTAAATTGAAATTGAGAGACACATGGACTATACGAAAGAGGAACAGCAGACCATAAAAAACAGCACCCATAATTTTTGCTTACTATTAGGGTTCCGCCACCTATATCTAGTTTTACGATTTTATATTTAGGATAGTTTTATCCTAGTTTTTAGCCAAATCTTAATCCTTAGTTCGATTGTAATAGCTATTCTCTTGCATTTTGGACTTGGAGCTAATTTGATGGTTTAATGGGTTTTTGAATTTTTCCCCATAAAGGATGCTTATCTCTGTCTATTCATTGTTATGTGATAAACGCTTAATCACCAATACTGTGCAAATTAGAGCGTAGACACTCAAATGGTATTCAATAGCCCAAATGACTAGGAAGTAGCGTTTCAGCCAGGGACGGACGCAAGAGTGCTATATAGAGGAGCCGAGTTCTCTCTTTTCTGTCCATGTTAGATTCATTCATATTTTAAGTTATTTCTTTTTGTAATTATCCTGTATATAATGAGATGTTATTTCTTAATTTATTTTTTTGAAATGTAATAAAATGATTGGAAAAAAAAAAAAAAGAGAGAGGGAGAGAAAAAACATAACTCATGAAAAACAATTACTATATTCCTGATTACAAAAGTAATATTTTTTTCATGGATAGTTGGAAACTCAGTAGAATACTATATAGAATGTTTATTTTATTAGATGCCATAACAGATTCATTATTTGTATAAGACAATTTATGATAATTATTTATATTTTATATATTTTATGACATTTCTTTTATTGAAGGGAAAATGAATGGAGGACCAAATCCTCCAAATTGATCATCCAAATGATATGTTCCCATTTACATATCTACACAAGGTTGTATTTGTAAGATAACAAGCCATGATGAATTTCTAATTACTGTTTAAACCATTTTCATGTTATTTTCCATATCAATAACATTGCTCTTATTGGAAACATCAAAAGTAAGACATAAAATATTATAAAATACATTGCACATGTAATAAAAATTATAGGAAACTTGTAAGCATTTAAAATATTAATTCAATAAAGTGTTTGAAAAGCTGTTTTAATAATGTATGAGATATTTCATTCATATTAAAATACCAACTAATTTCAACACTAAAATATCTGGGGGGATTAAGGCCCTTAACCCCTCATAAATTGATTCATAATATTTAACAACATCTAGCAAATTATAAGCAATAGATAATACAATATATTATTAGATAACGTTTCTTTTTTTATTCTAATGAATTTTTTATTAGTTTTATAAAAAAAATCTACATTTATATCTATTAAAAACTGGAAGAAACAAACCTAGTAAAAACTCGAACAAGAATAAAAAAAATTAAAAAAAAAAAAAAAAACATATGCTTCTCAATAGAAACAAAAGACAATTACTTCTGGCGGGTTTTATCTATACCTATTAAAAAATAGAATAATCAATATAAAACAAATGAAATTCTGCTTGTAAACAACATCTAGCAAATTATAAGCAATAAATAATACAATATATTATCTAGATAACATTTCTTTTTTCATTCTGATGAATTACTTATTAGTTTTATAAAAAAATCTACATTCATATCTATTAAAAACTAGAAGAAACAATGTAAAATAAATTAAACCTATTAAAAACTTGAACAAGAATAAAAAAACGAAAAAAAAAAAAAGTAAATGCTTCTCAATAGAAACAAAGGACAATTGCTTCTGGCGGGTTTTATCTACACCTATTAAAAAATAGAATAATCAATATAAAAATAAAATTATGTTTGTAAACAAAAGAGAAAAGGCGGCCGCGATGATTCAAACCAACGCCATCAGACATATAAAAATATGTCCTTACTGATATGCCATAGATCATTATACAGAATTAAGGTGTTTAATATTTAATTTATTCTAGGATTTTTTCTCTTCATCATACATTAACACCATACATAAAATTCTATGGGGTCTAGGGGCCCTTGGCACCCCCATAGAACAATATGGACAGAAGTGGTTTTGGCCAAAAATACAAGAACTCATGTTCTTAATATTATTTTCTTCTTTCTCGTCATTTCTTTCCCCCTCCCTCTTCAACAGTTCTTAATATGGTTTAGGTTATGGTTCAGGACACAAATACAAGCTTGAACCCTATATTCACCTATAATAGCTATCTTTGTGTGTGTGTGGTTGGGGGGGGGGGGGGGGGGAGTAGCTATTTACTTGGTGTGTATAAATAACCTAGTCGGTAGGAGTGTTGAATTAGAAATTTTACAACTCGAAAAGGAAGTGAGTTATTTTGTGGTCAAACTCAAGAAAACAATCCCAATCATAATGAAAATGCACAAACCTGATAATCCATATGATAACTATGCATTTAGTCAATCATAGCTTAATTTGCTAGTAGTTTTATAATTAATTTTCTAGTAGTTTAATCAACTAACTCTTAAAATAAACTTGGATCGCTTGGATTAGATTTAGATTCTTGTAGTGTAGTTTTTTTCTTTCTTTTTTTTTTTTCATTTCCTCGAGAAAAAAAATAAAAAAATGCAACCTCACACTAATGCAAGATTGTTGGTACTCCTATCAGGCTGTGGTTTTTGACAAGATTTTTATATTATCCAAAATTATGTATTTAATGAATTTCTGTATGTGAGAGGGGTGCAAGCCAAGCTCCTGTCGCTGTTGCCAAAGAATTAAGGCAAAAGGTAATATTAGATTCTTGATCTGTTTTGAGACTAACTTTGTACTTCCCCCGCGCAACACCCCCTACCCCACACACACCCACACCCACCACACACCCCCACACCCCCCACCCCCCCCCCCCCCCCCCCCCCCCCCCAACAAAACCCCAACCCAAAACTAAAAAAACACAAACACCAAAACACCAAAGTTTATGTCTCTCATGTGCTTTAAGCTTGTTCTTGGGCATGAACTTGTGAGAAATTTAAAAGTTCAGCATGATGGTTTTATTTTTGTTGAAATGTCGTGTGAAATATTTAAATATAGTGGACTTGTTGGTAAAATTGTTGCTTATGCTAAATTGTTGAGTTGAAAAGAACTGAGCTTGAGAACTTGTGATGTTTATTGAAATTTTTGTGCGTTTTCGAAAAATTGTGGCTGGAATTTTATTAGATATAGAAATTGAAGGTGTTCGAGTTGATGATATTTAGAGGGTTGTGAGCTTTATTGACTGCGATCTTGACTGTTTAAATTAGAAATGGATTATGGTTTGGTGTGTTGACATTATAGCAAGGACCATTGTTAAGACGGAATATACTCAATTTTTATTGAGTAAAATATGTTAATTCTATTATTAATTTATAGAAATCCAAAAGAATTGATACTTAATCGAGTTTAATGTCGTGTTTCAGGTTTTATAAAGTAAATGGAACGGTTTGGCGAAATTGGGCATGAGTTTGTAACAAGCTTCAAGGATCAATATCACTTTCAATGGAATGCACAAGTACTCACAATTTCATTCCAAACTCGGGATGATTTGCTATCATTACTATTTTTTCTCATGAACTATAGCAATAGCAAACACATTTGGAGGATATACAAGGTTCAAAACTCGTCCAGAACACCCAAAGCCGCCAGCCATCATGGAAAAGCCGCCGGCCAACATTCATGGCCGGCACTGGGAGATTCATGGCTGCCGGCCATGGAGCCGGCCATCAAGAGTCAATTGTTTCGCGAATAAAGCTGCCAGCCTTGTTGCGACATGCCTCCAGCCATCTTTCATGCGAAAAACACTCCTTATATCTGATGTTTATCTCACATATATAAAGAAATAGGAGAGAGAAAAGGATTCATTCATTCTTTCATTGTTTGTTCTTGTTATTGATGCTCTCAAGAAACCCTAGTTTTATTTTCTTGATCATGAGTAACTAATTACTCAATCTAGCCGAGGATTATTACGGGATCAATTCATCAAAGATTGTGAGATCCAATTGAACTATTGAGTTTATTTTGTTTATGAATATTCATACTTCATCTATTTGAATTATTAGAATTGTTTTGATTGATCATTACGAATTAGGCCTATTTGTTTGGTTGTCAAAGCGATTATTGTTATTTGGAATGTCAAATCCGTAATTGTTTGATTGTTTCAATATAAGTAATACGATAACATGATTAGTTGCAGAATAAGTGATTGATTTATGTTATGGTGATTTATGATCTAATTTAAATAGTTCATGCTTTTGATCTGTTGATTAGAATTGGTAGTCTTCTAATTAGTAATGCTATTGATAGATTAAATCTTAAGAGCTTATTTAGGGTTGTCTAATCAATAAGGGAATAATTAAAGATCGTATCTTGATTATCGATATTCTAAGGAGAGATAGATCTTCAGAGCTTGTTGAAGGTTATAACCAATTTATTCATGAATTAGAATAACAATCCTTGCATCAATGATCATCTTTATGAATTGAATCGTGATAATTCCTTGGTTAGAATTCTTTGCTATTGAATTTACACTAATAAACGTATTTGTTAATTTTAGAAATCAATTATTTTCTAATTAATCGTTTATACAAAACCCCCGATTTTTATTCCCTTTTGCTAGTTACTAAAATAGAAATAGATTTTCACTGATCCCTGTGGAGACGATCCTGCTCACTACTATTTACAAATTTTAGAGTAGGTCTTTATTTTGTTGGATTCGACACCCACCAAATTTTGGCGCCGTTGCCGGGGATTGGTGTCGAAAATTTGTTTCTATTTTCTTTATGACTCGTTCTTCTCATACAGGTGAACTTGAATTCGATAAAGATCTCGAGAAGACAGTCAGGGAATTGCGCAAGGAAGCAAAACTGCGTGCTAAAGACGCAATTTCATCTTCATCATCTCCTGGACTACATCAAACGCTGGAATTTGCTGATACATCAGTGAATCCGAAGGAGAGGATAACAAGCAACGAGTTATGGACAATCAAGATAGAACTTTGAGGCAACTAGCTGCACCAGACGTGAATCAGCAGCCCTTATGTATTCAATATCCAGAACTGAACGTAGCTTTTGAATTGAAATCTGGATTGATACATTTGCTTCCTACCTTCCATGGGTTGGAAAATGAGGACCCTCAAGCATCTAAAAGAATTCCACATTGTGTGTTCGAGCATGAGACCTCAAGGAGTTCCCGAAGAACAGGTCAAGTTGAGAGCTTTTCCATTTTCTTGAGGGATAGGGCTAGGACTGGCTATTTTACCTACCGCCTGGTTCCATCAACACTTGGACAGATATGGTCAAATTGTTTTTGGATAAATTTTTCCCTGCTACTAGAGCTGCTAGTATCAGAAGGGATATATGTGGGATCAAGCAAAGGGATACCGAGAATCTTCACGAGTATTGGGAGAGATTCAAACAGTTGTGTGCCTGTTGCCCACAACACGGGATTTCAGAACAGCTTCTTATCCAATACTTCTATGAAGGATTGATACCCATAGAAAGGAAAATGATGGATGCCGCTAGTGGAGGAGCAATAGTCGATAAAACTCCTGGTCAAGCCAGGGAATTGATATCTCTTATGGCTGCAAATTCTCAGCAATTTGGCTATAGACACGATCCATCAACAAGAAAGGTTAATGAGGTAAGCGTTTCTCATCTTGAGCATCAAATTTCTGATTTAACCTCTCTTGTGCAGCAGTTGGCCTTTGGAAACCAACAACAGGTTAAGGCTTGTGGGATTTGCGCTGCTCCAAATCATCCTACAGATATGTGTCCCACACTCCAAGAGGAACCTTTAGAGCAAGCCAATGCACTCGGAGGTTTCCCGGGACAACCACAAAGGAAGTATGATCCCTATTCGAATACATATAATCCGGGATGGAGGGATCATCCTAACCTTAGCTATGGGCCTAAATCGCATAACTATCAACAATACCGACCAAGGCCACAGAACCAAGCACCACAACCTTCTTCCTCAAGTTCAGGTATGTCTCTAGAGGAAATTGTTAAATCTTTAGCTGTTAACACAAAACAATTTCAGGATGAAACGAAGCAAAGTATCCAGAACTTGGAGACACAGATGAGCCAACTCGCATCATCTGTAAGTAAGTTTGAATCTCAAGGTAAGTTGCCTTCTCAAACTGTCACAAACCCTAAACAAAGTGCTAATGCAATTAATTTGAGAAGTGGCAAGGAACTACAGGAATCCACAAGCAAGGCAACTCGAAAGAGAGATAGAGAAGAGACTGAAAAAGAAGTAGAGCCACCACACAATGAAGGCAACCAAATGGGAGAAACTTTGGTGGTACCACCAAAGCGATAGCACCCCCTTTTCCATCAAGATTAGCAAAGTCCAAGAAAATAGAGGAGGAAAAGGAAATTCTTGATACATTTCGCAAAGTTGAGGTAAATATTCCCTTACTTGATGCTATTAAGCAAGTACCTCGATATGCTAAGTTTTTGAAGGAATTGTGCACTAATAAGAAGAAGCTTAAGGGGAATGAAAAGATAAGTGTAGGGGAAAATATTTCCGCTATACTCAAAGAAAACTCCCACCTAAATGCAAGGATCCAGGTATGTTTACAATCCCTTGCAAGATAGGTAATTTTGGAATTGCTAAGGCCATGTGTGATTTAGGTGCTTCTATTAATGTGATGCCTTTGTCAGTCTATCAATCTTTGAATGTTGGACCATTAAAAGAAACTGGTGTAATTGTTCAACTTGCTGATATCCAATGTATATCCTGAAGGTGTATTAGAGGATGTTTTGGTGCAAGTAAATGGGTTGGTTTTTCCTGCAGATTTTTATGTTCTTAATATGGAAAATGATGATTCTGCAAACTCATCCTTAATTTTGTTAGGAAGACCATTCTTGAAAACATCTAGAACAAAGATTGATGTACATGATGGTACACTCACTATGGAGTTCGATGGGGAAATTATAAAATTTAACATTTATGATGCCATGAAATATCCTAGTGATACTTCTTCTGTTTTTGTAATAGATGTTTTTGACCCATTAGCACAGGAAACGTTTGATTTGAATGATGTGAATAGGTTGAAGGTCGCACTTGAAAAGAGTCTCACCATTGAGAAATTGAGGAAGATTGCAAGGAAGTTAGTACTTCCTTCTGATTGGAAGACACCGTACATGAATTGGAGTCGTTGCAACCCCTAAGGTATGGTTTATCTTACATTGATCTGCCTTCATCTAACCCAAAACTCCTTCCTTCTATCGTGCAGGCACCAAAGTTGGAGTTAAAGCCTTTACCAGACCACCTGAAGTACATATTTCTTTGAGAGCAAGATACCCTTGCAGTCATAATTTCCAAAAATTAAGTGCTTTAGAAGAGGAGAAGCTGATTCGGGTACTCAGAGAATACAAGGAAGCTATTGGATGGACCATTGCTGACATTAAAGGTCTGAACCCTTCCACCTGCATGCATAAAATCCTGTTAGAAGACAACTGCAAACCGTCAAGAGAGGTTCAGCGTCGACTAAATCCACCTATGATGGAAGTGGTAAAGAAAGAGATCTTGAAACTTCTTGATGCAGGTATGATCTACCCAATTTCTGATAGCGAATGGGTGAGTCCAATTCAAGTAGTTCCTAAGAAAACAGGTATAACAGTTCTTCAAAACTCTGAAGGTAAGATGGTACCAACTCGTGTTCAAAACGGATGGAGGGTTTGTATTGATTATAGGAAGTTAAATGCATCCACTAGAAAAGATCATTTCCCTCTTCCCTTTATTGATCAAATGCTCGAAAGGTTGGCTGATCATTCTCACTACTGTTGTCTTGACGGTTATTCAGGTTTTCATCAAATTCCAGTTGCACCGGAAGATCAAGAGAAGACCACGTTCACATGTCCATTTGGAACGTTTGGTTATAGGAGGATGCCGTTTGGACTTTGTAATGCTCCCGCCACATTCCAAAGGTGTATGGTTAGTATATTCTCAGATTATGTAGAAAACATCATAGAAGTCTTCATGGATGACTTTACTGTATATGGTGATACATTTGATACATGTCTTGCTAACCTTACAAAAGTACTTAAAAGATGTATAGAAGCGAACCTTGTGTTAAATTATGAAAAATGCCATTTTATGGTTGATCAAGGTTTAATTCTAGGGCATATTGTGTCCTCTAAAGGCCTTGAGGTTGATAAGGCCAAGATTGAAGTGATTAAATCCTTCCTTCCGTGAGTGTCCGGGAAGTTCGTTCCTTTCTTGGAAGTGCAGGTTTTTACAGACGCTTCATTAAGGATTTTTCCAAGATCACTCAACCCCTGTGCAAATTATTGCAAAAGGATATGGTGTTCGAATTTGATGATGCTTGCAAAGAGGCTTTTGATAAATTAAAGGAGAAGTTAACTTCTGCCCCAATTATCAAACCACCCGATTGGAATCTTCCTTTCGAAATCATGTGTGATGCGAGCAACTATGCAATCGGTGCTATCCTTGGACAGAGAGTCGGAAGAGATCCACATGTCATCTGCTACTCCTCAAAAACACTTGATAGTGCCCAAGCCAACTATTCAACAACGGAAAAAGAACTTTTAGCTGTTGTTTTTGCTTTAGAGAAATTCCGTTCTTATTTGTTAGGTACTAAAGTAATTGTTTTTTCTGATCATGCAGCCTTAAAGTATCTACTTGCCAAGAAAGAAGCTAAGCCTAGGCTCATCAGATGGATACTCTTACTACAAGAGTTCGATTTGGAGATACGAGATAGGAAAGGCACCGAAAACGTGGTGGCCGACCACCTTAGTAGAATACCTGGTAGTGACGACCTGACTCCACTGCAAGACGACTTTCCAGATGAGCATCTATTCTCTATCCAAAAGACAATTCCTTGGTACGCGGATATTGTTAATTATCTAGTTACCAAAACTTTACCAAGTGATTTGTCTAGAGCTCAAAAGGATAAAATCAAAAGTGATGCTAAATATTATGCATGGGATGATCCCTATTTATGGAAACACTGCTCCGATCAAATCGTTAGGAGATGTATTTCTCAAGAGGAAATTCCTTCTGTTTTGCAATTTTGTCACAATTATGCATGCGGAGGACACTTTGGTCCTAAAAGAACAGCTCACAAGGTATTAGAGTGTGGTTTATTTTGGCCCACAATGTTTCGTGATGCATACTTATTCTGTAAGTCTTGTGAACGATGCCAAAAGGTTGGAAATCTAGGACATAGAGATCAAATGCCCCTCACCCCTATTCTTGTTTGTGAGATTTTTGATATATGGGGTATAGATTTCATGGGTCCTTTTACCCCCTCTTTTGGCAATGTTTATATTATACTGGCTGTTGATTATGTCTCGAAGTGGGTAGAAGCTAAAGCTACCCGAACTAACGATGCTAAAGTTGTTGTAGATTTTGTTAGATCTCATATCTTTGCTAGGTTCGGGACACCAAGGGCTCTCATCAGTGATCGTGGTACACACTTTTGCAATAGAGTGGTGGAAGCTCTATTTAAGAAATACAACGTCACTCACCGTACTTCCACGGCATATCATCCACAAACGAATGGATTGGCCGAAGTTTCAAATCGAGAAATCAAGTCTATTCTGGAAAAGACTGTCAATTTGAATCTAAAAGACTGGAGCACGAGACTTGAGGATGCATTATGGGCATATCGCACAGCATACAAGACACCTATCGGTATGTCTCCGTACAGGCTAGTATTCGGTAAGCCTTGTCACCTCCCTGTTGAGTTAGAGCACAGAGCTTATTGGGCTATTAAACAGTGCAACATGAGTTATAATGAGGCAGGTAAACTTAGAAAACTTCAATTGCAAGAGCTCGAGGAGATCCGCAACGATGCCTATGAGAACTCTAGGATTTACAAGGATAAACAAAAGCTTTTCATGACCAGACAATCTCAAGAAAACAATTCTCGTTGGTCAAAAAGTTTTACTTTTTCATTCTAGATTAAAGTTATTTCCTGGTAAATTGAGATCTAGATGGTAGGACCTTTCGTTGTTACTAACGTATTTACTCATGGTGCAGTTGAAATCCAAAGTCCTGAAACGAGAAAAATTTTTAAAGTGAATGGTCATCGTTTGAAACCATTTTATGAGGTTTTCAGGTATGCAATATAGAAGAACTCAGTTTAGAACCACCGATATATAACTGAAATCGATACGTCTAGCTAAAAGACGTTAAAGAAAACGCTTCATAGGAGGCAACCTATGTATTGTATTTATTTTTTTCCACTAAGTCTATTCTCTTTTACCCTACAAAAAAAAAAATAATAATAAAATAAATAAAAAAAATAAAAAAAATTTAAAATCACAGCTGGCAGCCAAGATTTCATGCCAGCCAGCCATTATAATTCTGGGAATTCCCAGACGAAGCATGGCCGCCGGCCGACTCCTCATGGCCGCCAGCCATGACGATGCGGAATTCCCAGACGAAGCATGGCCGCCGGCCGACTCCTCATGGCCGCCAGCCGACTCCTCATGGCCGCCAACCATGACGATGAGCGGAATGCCCAGGCCACTCACGGCCGCCGGCCAACTACCCATGGCTGCCAGCCATGATGTCGCGCAGATTTTTCACTAGGCCGATTTTATTTTACAAAAAAAAAAAAAAAAAATTATTAAGCTGGCAGCCAATATCAATACGCTGCCAGCCGCATGTCTACTGGGAACTTTATCAAGGAGACGCACAGACCACGCATGGCCGCGGGCCTACTCCACATGGCCGCCAGCCGTGACAACGCGGAGAACTTCCAGTAGCAGCATGGCCGCCGACCATCTCACCAAGGCCGCCAGCCATGACTTCGGGCGGGACGCCCAGTAGCAGAAAAGCCGCCGGCCAAGATTTCATGGCAGCCGGCCATTCCCCTGTTGCATAAAAATTGCAGCACGATCTCCTCTCTACACTTCACACAAACCCATTTAGTAAGTTCTTTCCCTCCCTACCCTCTATTCTTCCTCTCAAACCCACAGCACGCCATCCTCACACCACTTCCACATCACATTCGTGGATTATCCTCTCCAACCAAGTAAGTCTATCTCACTCTCAATTATTTTTCTTTTTCTTTCTTGTTCATGGGTATGGGATGAAGACAATGGCTGCTGTAATTTTGTCTTGACAATGGGATTGTGGATAACATGAGTCGTGTTGATGGATTCGTGATTAGGAGAAATAGATTATGGTTTATCTAAGAATTATGTCTACAATCTGGAGTTACTGCATGTCAATTTCAACTTAAACCAAATCTGGAATTTTTTTATGCCACTCCTATCACGAAATTTTTTTTTTAGATCGTGGTCGACCTTGCCTGATCCCTTGCATGCACGAGTTGTTTTAGCTTGAGTCTTTATCTACTTGTGTCGTCTTCGAATCCATTCCACTTACTCCGATTTGATTCTTGAATGTATTGAATTGCTTTGCGAATTTTTCTAGGGTTCTAAGTGGAGTCAAATTGGGGCTTTTCTGATTTTGAGACACAAACATGGTTTTTGAATGATTCTAACATAGGGGATCGCGTGTGAATTCCATTAGTTTGTACAAATTCCTGTTTTGAATCATATGTGGTTGGGATCCATTGTGTTTCATGGTGTTGATGAGTTTATATATCACTTATGGACTACTTTGAGTTCAATATTATGATCCATGTTGTTAGTTCACACCATTTCCATGATTATTTCATGATCTTGATAGTGACAGTTTGGACTTGCAAATTTGAAAAACCCTCCTCTAACGGTCAAATACTCAGCTGCTTAGTCTAGGCTGCCAGCCTTGAGATTGTATTGCCAGTGTAAATCATTGTTCCTTCGGTTACTATTCATGGATGATGATTTGTTCTGAATTACTTAGGCAAACCTATTGCAAGGCCTGCTTTGAGATCACATGTTATCATTGATATTGTGTGTGATTATGAATTGCCATGAACTATCCATTGTCCCTGTCCTGGTTCTTAGTTGTTCTATTAATCTATTTTACAATGGACACTATCACACACCGAACAGTAACCTATATCTGCATCTATTTTGCATTCCCTTTATACTAAACTCAAACATTTGATGTAGGGATGCCGCCAAAAAAGCTTCCACCCCAGAAAAAGAAGTCCAAGACCGCTGAAGCATCTTCCTCAGCACCACAACCAGAACTCATCTCGACTAAGGACTTTGCCAAGGCAAGAAAGAAGAAGTTAAGGGGTATGGAACTCATGAATATCCAATACTTAGACTGGACTGTACTGGATCTTTATGACCTGATAGATTTGCTACAACAAACTGTCCAAGATCGAACTTGGTTCACACTTTTCTCAATCCAAGAACCAGCCTACCGGGATATAACCATAGAGTTCCTGTCAACTCTGACGATGGAGAAAGAGGACCATGCCACTTTTATGCAATTTCAAGTATATGGAGAAGTCCATAGGGTTGATCTGAAGCGTGTGGGATACCTGCTAGGACTCTATGATGATCCACAAACTGCCATGGCATTACCCAACTCCTGGCCCGCTGATATGGATCCTTCAACATTCTGGCTTCAGCTTACAGCTCCTAGCACCAAGCCATTTGAACCGTCCAAATCTCATGCCACTGACTTCCCAGCTACGGAACACAAATTACTTCATCACATATTAGCTCATACCATCAGCGGTAAGAAAACCAGCCACAGTAAGTCACCAACTCTGATATGTTTTATCTTTATAGCTTGACCACAGCCACAGAATTGACTTGGGCGTGGAGGTCGCCAATTATTTGGATAAACAAAGCACGGATACAAGGACCAAAGTCATCCTTTGTGGGGGCTATATCACAGCTCTACTGAAAGGGATGGGTATCTTCCGAGAGCCTGAGGGAGATGAGGGCATCCCTTGCAAAATGATATCTGATGCCCCTTTCAGATTATGGGGATTATCAAAGGGATCCAACAGGACTGATCAAGCCGAAGAGATCGAGGCCCTTGAGATGGCTCCCGTACGTAGGCCATCCACACACCGGACTACCCCTCCTGCGAGTTCACATGACCAGTTGTTGCAAGAAATCAAGGAACTCAAAGAGGAAAACAAAAAAGAGAGAGAACGGAACAGGAAAGAGCGGAAAAAGAACAAGAAGTTTCGAACCACCCTGTTCCAGATGCTGAAGTCCGCTTTTGCCTGCAATACATCCACAGATGTCCGGAGTTTCAGTACCAGACATCCAGTGAGGAGGAGCGACCCTGAGGCTGATAGCTAGAGTTCATGCTAGCTGCTTTATCTTCTGCTGACTTTGATTTTGTCTTGCCTACATATTATATCCGTTAAGCACCCAAACCTTTGGGTAGACTTACGATGACTTGTTTCTACAATTTGACCTTGCTTTTGCTATCTCTTTGTTTTTGTATCCGCTTGATCACAGGATCCATAGCACTCGATCTGAATTGCCAAAGGAACTCGCAATTGCACCTATATTGTGCAACAATCCAGGGAAGAATCGTTACTCCTTTTTCCTTTCATTTTTGTGTGCAATTGAGCTGAATTCAGAACAGTGAGGACACTGTTCAGACTAGGTGTGGGGGAGGGAATAAACATGAGGAGAATTGAATATTACTGCTTGCTGAAATCTGAAATTTGACTATACTTTGCATATACAGGATATCTGAATTGATCTGAAATGTTTGCACCCACACTATGAACTGTTAGATTGTTGTCCTCAAGCACTATATGGCAATTTCAGGCCAAATTTTTCAAAAATTTATGAAATCTGGAGATTGTGATGAATATTCGTGATAGCATCTATATAAATATGGAAATTGACTTGTTAAAATGCCTTACTCACCTACTGTTGTGATCATAATACTTGGTTAAAAATTGAGTAGCAAAATCTTTATTGAATAAACTTACCTTGTATTTAGTTTTAGAATCGGAAATTTAAGAGTAGGTCGAGTTCTTAAGTGAAAAATAAACAAGTCTACTTCTAGGAATAAATTAGCATGTATATACTCCTCTTGAATTTTTTTAAAACAAGAATTTTTCAACAAATAGTAAAAGAGGTAAATGACACTTTTTACTTAGTGATCCATGATAAAAAGTCTTTTATGTGTGTTGCATTCAAAGTAAAGAAACAAGCATAGCCACTACTCCGCTGACTTGAGCATTTGAGTTATGAGTATCCAAACTTGAATGTTAGAGTGAGAGAGAGTTCTTAGGGGTCCCTTTAAAACCCGGTCACTTGGGTGATGAGCCCGGGATGTATCGACTCGATGAACTCACTATAACGATAAGGGAGGAAAGGCAAAAGTTCACTATATGAGCTTTGAAAAAAAAAAAAAAAAGAAAAGAGCTGAAAAGAAGCGGGCAAAAACCCGTCCAGAGAATACTCTCTGAAGGCTCAATACATGCTTGAATAAATCAAAAAGAAATGAATGCTAAAGCATCATTGAAATAAGACTTACAATGAATATGAGAAAATCTAGGGAATGGTTGATATCATATGCTTTTACTTTATGTTGCGAGGAGTATATACCTGTTAAATATCCAATGAAGTCCAAATGGGTGTTTTTCCTTACTGAACTGAGAATTTACTTTTGAATGGAAGAATCTTTTGCTAAACATATGGATTAAAGTTTGTTTTGTTTAGATTAGCTTTTGAATTTTGATTGAAGTATTTTAATTGCATGGAATCAGTTTGGTTAGAGCGGTAGGCACTTAAACTACATGTCATAAGAATAATCAAAGAAAGATGCTTGGAACTTTAAAAGTGAAAGTTAGCACTCTCTATGATAGATTTCAATTGTGGTTCTAATTGTTTTGCTTGAGGACAAGCAATGGTTCAGGTGTGGGGGAATTTGTTAAGACGGAATATACTCAATTTTTATTGAGTAAAATATGTTAATTCTATTATTAATTTTATAGAAATCCAAAAGAATTGATACTTAATCGAGTTTAATGTCGTGTTTCAGGTTTTATAAAGTAAATGGAACGGTTTGGCGAAATTGGGCATGAGTTTGTAACAAGCTTCAAGGATCAATATCACTTTCAATGGAATGCACAAGTACTCACAATTTCATTCCAAACTCGGGATGATTTGCTATCATTACTATTAGTTTTCTCATGAACTATAGCAATAGCAAACACATTTGGAGGATTACAAGGTTCAAAACTCGTCCAGAACACCCAAAGCCGCCAGCCATCATGGAAAAGCCGCCGGCCAACATTCATGGCCGGCACTGGGAGATTCATGGCTGCCGGCCATGGAGCCGGCCATCAAGATGTGCAATTGTTTCGCGATAAAGCTGCCAGCCTTGTTGCGACATGCCTCCAGCCATCTTTCATGCGAAAAACACTCCTTATATCTGATGTTTATCTCACATATATAAAAATAGGAGAGAGAAAAGGATTCATTCATTCTTTCATTGTTTGTTCTTGTTATTGATGCTCTCAAGAAACCCTAGTTTTATTTTCTTGATCATGAGTAACTAATTACTCAATCTAGCCGAGGATTATTACGGGATCAATTCATCAAAGATTGTGAGATCCAATTGAACTATTGAGTTTATTTTGTTTATGAATATTCATATTTCATCTATTTGAATTATTAGAATTGTTTTGATTGATCATTACGAATTAGGCCTATTTGTTTGGTTGTCAAAGCGATTATTGTTATTTGGAATGTCAAATCCGTAATTGTTTGATTGTTTCAATATAAGTAATACGATAACATGATTAGTTGCAGAATAAGTGATTGATTTATGTTATGGTGATTTATGATCTAATTTAAATAGTTCATGCTTTTGATCTGTTGATTATTGAATTGGTCTCTCTAATTAGTAATGCTATTGATAGATTAAATCTTAAGAGCTTATTTAGGGTTGTCTAATCAATAAGGGAATAATTAAAGATCGTATCTTGATTATCGATATTCTAAGGAGAGATAGATCTTCAGAGCTTGTTGAAGGTATAACCAATTTATTCATGAATTAGAATAACAATCCTTGCATCAATGATCATCTTTATGAATTGAATCGTGATAATTCCTTGGTTAGAATTTTGCTATTGAATTTACACTAATAAACGTATTTGTTAATTTTAGAAATCAATTATTTTCTAATTAATCGTTTATACAAAACCCCCGATTTTTATTCCCTTTTGCTAGTTACTAAAATAGAAATAGATTTTCACTGATCCCTGTGGAGACGATCCTGCTCACTACTATTTACAAATTTTAGAGTAGGTCTTTTATTTTTGTTGGATTCGACACCTACCAACCATACTCAATTCCAATACCCGGTGTGCACACTACCCATCTCATATCCTTATCATCCTACCCCACTATCCATTTACTTTTAGCCACTCTTATATTAGTTCATCTAGTTGTAAACAGGTTAATTTAAATTTTGAGTTCTTTAACAAGGCTACTAAGGTAACATGCTTGGGATTTAAAACAACAGGGGATGGTGCTTGATCCGGTAGTCTTGTCTCTAACCTTCTAGGCTTCTACCGTTTTAAGTTCTTACTTTAGGTAAAATGGGGAGAAAGACACATGTTTTGGTTATAATATAATGAAAATATGCTTGGCATCTATACCCTTAGAAATAATGATTCTGCCGAGAATAGATAATGTAGGAATTAATAGTGAGTTAGTGCATTTTCTTCTTACCTAACATCAAAATAGAAATTAGTTAATTTACCGAAATTGACTTTTTTTCTAACTGTGTTTATAAACTCGTATGAAGAAGAATATGTATAGTAAAGTTCTATAATGTCACTTTTGGACAAGTTAAAAGAGTTTTAAAAAACAGTATGCATGAAAAGGAAAATAAATGTGAAAAGGCATAAGTCCCAATTCCCAAAACTAAATAGAAAATGTCTAGGAAAAAGTGAGGAATAAGATTAAGTAATGTGTACCAAAGAAAAAAAATAAAAAAAGAAAAAGATAGCAAAAGTAGCTATTCTACTACTCAATTAACTCTAAAATGGCATTGTTCTCTAGGCAAACTAAGCATTAATTGTTTATTTAAATTTATATGTACATTTGTTCTCTCATATGATAAAAAGGAAGAGCATGATAATCCTGAAGTAGGGTAAAATTGGAGGCTAATCCTGGGGTATTAGCTAAGCCCTTAACCAATGTTAGGAATTTAGTAAGTGTACTCATGTTATAATCCTCCATTACTACCTTATCTTTTATAAATAAATATAAAACATAATTATCTCTAAATTTAACGATGCATTGCTTAGGGATAGGCAAAAACCTAAGCTTCAAGTTATGATTGCACTTGAAGTTATTTACCATGTTTTATGTTCCAAGCAAATTTTTTCCAGAGTTGAATTTCTAGAACCTTTAAATCTAGGCAAATTGGGCCTCACAAATCCTTAAGTCCATGAAAGTTTGGCCTATAAGACAATAAACAGTAAGTGGGCACTGGGGGTTTGTCTAGCACGGCTACTTCGATACTTAAACTAATCGAGTATGTGAGTAAATAGACTACAACAAGATGGCTATATGAGAGTGAATATGCAAGTGGATTAACTCAAATCTGGAAAATAGCTCTGATATTTTAGGAAAGTGAATATATTATCGATATGGCAAGCACATTTTATAGATTAAGAAACTTCTTGAAACTGTTATACCAGCTATAGAGAGCTGACAAGTTGACTCACTTTCCCAAAATAAAAAGGTGACCACTTCGAACAAGCAAAAGACTGACAAAAGACAACTGAGCTACCACCAAGTAGAGCAGCTCAACTTAATCTTACGAAACTTGTTCAAGGCCTTTTGAAAGGCAATCATGGGCATAGGCAAGTCAGCCCATGGTCCAGCAGCTTGGCCTAAGACTCAACAGGTTAGTCCATGGCCTAGAAAGGTCAGTCTAGGCCTGGGAAGCCCATAACCAAAATTGTATGTGAACACTTTCCCCCTATTTTCTTTAGTCATAGGTCCACAAGGAGAGTAAACTCAAGAATGGGCTCCCTAGATTAGTGTCCGAGCTATCCGAAATCAGAAACTAAAGGGAAGCTCAGTTTGCAATAATTGGGAGGAAGATAGAGACCGCAATGGTGTCCTGAATTTTAGGAGCTTCTTTCGGAGTAGAGTAACTAAGCAGGCGAGTGATTCAAAATAGGCATTCGTGCTAAGGTGAACAACATAGCCACAAAAAGTTAAAGATAGAAAACTGAGCTGCTGAGCAGGAGGTAAAACAGAGTTGGTTAGTAGCAGAGCTAAATAGAGTCATGCCCTTTATGCCAAGCTATTTGATGTCATATCGAATTTGCAAACTAGGGTATAACTAGACCATGAGTATCTAAGCTATTTAAGGTTTTGCCTCCCCCTATTATGTAGTTAATAAACATCTGGCATTGATCGTCATACTATTTGGTGGAGAATTCTAGTAACTCAGCACATGGAGCATATTTGAAGTTTCAAACGATGGGTAATCCGAGGTAGTGAGGCTTTTCGAGGAAGATAGAAATAGAAAATGGAGAAAACTTGTTGAAGAAGCCAAGTTTAAAAATTTAAGCATGCAAAAACAAACGTGGGACAGGTGCCAAGTCTGCATTCATCACTGTTGACATGATTGCATGATAGCTATCACATGCCGATCGTGTTAGAACTTCTGCACTGTTAAATTTGCTTCGGTGAGATCGAACGATCAAAATCGCCCGTCAATTACATTTTCCCATAAGTGTCATCTCATTCCTTAAGTTATATGACAACATGAATAGTCATTTTACACACTTCTATTTTCTCTTTTCGCATTTTCTTCATCTTTGAGCATTTTTCCACATCCTCTCGATTCTAAGTCTAATGAGTACTTTCTTAGGTCAATTGGCTCTTCACATAATGTGGATGGTAATCCATAAACTGGACTTGAGTTGATGCGAAAAGAGCATGCAAGAAGGTCTTCCCCCACCCCCAAAACCTCTAGGCCAACAGTGGTGGAGGAGGAAGGAGTAACATTTCTCCACATCAATGCCAGTTCACAAACACCATAGAGTAATTGGCTTGTATTGCAGAGCTTGAGAGGACTTAGCACCTTCGAGATGGTAAAGACAACTAGGCGGCGGTGTTATTGTACACCAAAGCATGACACGGTCCCATCAGACCACAGCCACACAAACGATGAAGTTCCATCAATCATGCGGATGTTAGCGAGTGTAAGAAGCAATAACTCTGCAAAACACCATCAAATTGGAGTTTGTTTATCTGATGACCAACAAATCAAGCTCCAATGTTCAATGGGCATCAATTTTGCCCATACCTGAAACATTTTGAGTTTGGTCTACTCCTATTCTTTGGCTTCAAGAAGGAGGTGATGAAATGTCATGGGCTATGCTCGGCACAGCTTATACTAAACTCATGGTGACTTCAAGTCGCCTAAGAAGCTTCATGTGAGAACTTAACGTTAAAGGCTACAGCACTATTAGTTCGACATTATTTCCAAAGTAAGGTAAGGAAGGATGGATGGTTCTAATTTACTGCCCAAGCTAACAGGCTAGCATTTGGGGGGCTATTATCGTTAGTGAAGCAATGGAAAAATAAATTCTTCGTGATGTCCATGGAGATGAGGCTGGATTTTTTTACCTACTAGTGCAAGCCAATCAGGACCTCACATAACAAGCTCGTTAGGGTTGATAAGGAGCTTCAGCCATGAAAAGTAAATTTTGGTGTGGAAGAAGGTTTCGTAGGCACTATGAAGGTCATCGCCCGATACAATAAGGGTATTACAATCGTCCCCCCACAATTTTGGGAGTATGTGAAGAAGCATAGAGCAAAGTGGATTGACATATTGCCCGTCACCCTGCCGAAGTGCCAAAGCAAACTGCTTAGAAAGATGTCATGGAGTAGGTCTTCCTAAGCATATGCTCAACATGTCTTGTTGTATCACTTGAGTTTTTAGCTAACTCCATGTGTATATCTACATGTATGAAGCCCACCAAGTTTTCTAGTGTCAACTTGTTAGCCTTTGGCGAAGGTGACAAAGAAAGATGGAGTACAGGTCACTCCAAAGCTAAAAAGCATAGCACCTCAAAAGCCAAGTCGATAGTCATCAAGGACATACCTGAGGTCGACCTCCTATACAGATGATAAAAGCTGCAAAGAGGTCAATTGGAGGAGGTTGGAAGGAGGCCATCCTTCCTAAGGGGATCCAATAATAACGCTATGTCAACCTCTATTGAACAAGAGCGATCCACACCAAATCAGGTGCCAATAGTAGGTATGGTGGTAGATTAGGAGGAAGGGATTGTCTATAATGAGGCAACGGTCGGTCCAACAGTAACAGAGGTAGCAAAGGAACACCTATAACAACAGGAGACAGGTTGTATAGGGCTTCTACTTCAAGCCGAAGTGGAAGGTGTTGAGGGACAATCAAACTCTTCGAAAAGGCTTTGTTTCTTGCAAGCTTCTACAAGGCTGCATTCTTTCTAAAGACTAGGAGTACTTGGATAAGTTGTAGGAGAGATTCACCACAGTCAAGGACATCAAGAGGGAGATGCATGGTTATGGTATGAGATAAGCTATGTGACTTCAGCACCCTTTAGTCCCTTCAACTATTGCTTGATTTAACTCGTAACTAGCCAATGTGCAGAGTAGTCACACCTATCATATAGCACAAAAGCTTGGAAGAAACTTCTAAAGGAGGTTGAAGAGAGGGCTGAGGAGGCCAAGAAGAAGGCTAATGAAGCCACGTAGAGAACCAAAGAAGTAGAAGAGGTAAGCAAACTCTACTCAAACTTGATTCTGTAGCTTGATAGGAATCAACACTAGAATTGCAATGATGATTGTTGCAAAGGGCAAAGAAGGCAAAAGGAGAGCTCCAGCAAGTCAAGATGAAGCTAACCAAGACAAGGGGAAAGGTCAAGGTCGATCTTGTGATGGTAACCAGGAAGCTTCGGGTTGAGATTGAGAAGGTCGAGGTGATGGAGAGCATTGTCTAGAATTTGGAGAGGTGTAACCAAGATCTTGTCACACAAGCAAAGACAATCGAGGCAAGGCTAGCCCAAGTGTAGAAGGAGGTTGACAACTCTAAGGTAGTGGCAAGAACATGGAGCCAAAAGAGACAGTAATGAACCTCCAAGTCGAGACGCTAAATGTCCAACTGAACGAGCAAGAGGACAAACTTAACAAACATACTAAGGCCATCTCTGAAATAGAAGCTAGAGAAAACATTACACCAGTAGCGAAAGAGAAAATGTTTCTAAAGATCATGAAGAGGGCCAGATGGATGTCCAAATGGAAATTGATGTGAACTTTACTAGGAATGTGTGGGATCAGATCCTCCAAAGTCCTTAAGTTAGATCTGCCCGTGCTGGACTACCTCGATGGTAAGAGGGATCCTTAGGGTGCAGTTCAATGCAAAGCTGAAGAGATGAACCACCACCCCTCCTCTCCCAAGGATGAAGAGATGACGCCTTCAAGCAAGAAGCAGCCACCAACACTAGCAGTTGAGTTATGAGAGGTTGCACAAAAGGAGAAGTCTCTACCTCCTCTAAGTGGCAATCCTCTTGCTTAATGAGAGGAACACTCTACTCCCCAAGCTAAGATCTTCGTACGAGAATGGGATTGGAGTGTTTGTTCTTAGCTTCTTGGCACGCAAGATTCATGACCTGGTTACCCCTTTAATGCACTAGCCGAGCTGGAATAGCCCACTATATCTCATTGATGGGGGCCCTCCTACTATAATGTTGACGATGCCAGTAAGGCCCTTGTTTTAGCAAAATCTGCCATCCTCTTCTTCCCGACTTTGTTAAGCTTGCCTACATCGAAAAAGTCTTTCTACTTTATTATTAGGGTCTGCTATGTACTACCTTAGTCAACCTCGTTAAATGGTGTCTTAGAGCGTGCTTATTAGCTGATAACAATCATTATTGTGATTGTGATCTCGATGGTAGTCATAATTCTTACTAGAATCGTGACAATATAGGTTACCCCTCATTATTGAGGGTAGAGGTAAAATAATTCTATTGCGGACTTCTAAGAAGACCTCTCCCTATGGTTTACTAAGGGGAGTGAACTCTGTATAATTTGGAAATAATCCCTTGTACCCATTATCTCCTCTTGTATAAGAAAAAGAGGAGTTTTGGTTTCTATTTAGGTCTAGTTTGTCTTTAACCAAGCTCTTATCATTTTTTTTTTTTTGTGCCCATTATCTTTTTAAAACTTTTGTTTCTAGTGATCTATCTCTCAACGAGCTCAAATGGCATCTTCTTAGATAATGTACCATTTTGCCCTCTTCCTAAATTGCTCCAGAGTTCAGGGCTTATTCTTGGAAGAGGACTTGAAAAAGTCCCCTCATGTATCTATACTCTATGAAGCTGCATGTAGGGTGACCTCTTGATCTAAACTAAGGTTTTTTAGTGTTACCTTAGAGAAGCGAGCCAAATAGTCTCTAAGGTGCTTTTTAGGTCCCTGTTTAATGAGGTAAAGGGACAAGGTGTCTTTCTCCAGGAGTATGTTCGATGTAAAGTGTGACTTGAATAGCTCAGCCAATGGAGTTTGGCAGGAGTTAGCTGTAATAAGTTTAAGCAGACTTAAGTAAGGTGCTTAGAAAAGCCTTGCAAATGATGACAGCACTGAAACCATGAATGGATAATTGGACATCACTGTTCGAAAGTAGGTAAGGTGAACCTCTAGATCTGTTGTGCCATCATAATTTTTCAACAATGGAAGTCAAATGTTCAAAGGCGACGCTTTATCTTACACAAGCTAGACAAAGGGAGTCTTAATAGAGAAGGGTTTGGCAACTTGGTCACTCTTACTTTACTTGACACCAAAAAGCTTCTTCAAACAGTCGCTAAGCTCATGAAGATCCATGTCAACGGTTGACTTCTTTCCTCTGGAAACGAAGGATTCAACTCACTCACTTGCCTCAACGTGTGCGCGAGATACGACAAGCACGAGGACAAGTGAGGCAGGTCTACCCCTTAGGGCAACCTTTTTAGTAGAGGGCACAAGAGTGTGATTGCCCATAACTCACACTTGCAAGTCTAAGTTAGGTGGATGACGAAGCTGTTCTATTCCTCCGCCTCATTAAATAGCCCATTGTGGCTTTCCTTTCTATGACTCGAGCATGGAGATGGTCATTGTGCCGTAAAACTTCTTGATATGGTTTATGTAACTCTTCATTTTGCGCCACCATTTGCTTGCATATCTATTCGAATGAGGTAAATCACTACTCCACAATAGTGCTAGCTGCACTAAGATTTAGATTGGAGGCACAAGGGTTTTGATTGGAAGCATTGATGGCTTGATCCCTAGCCAAAGAGCACATGACTAAAATTGCCTATAAACATTTTACATGCTTCTTTTTTATGTTTTTGCAAGTATAAAGAAATCAGAAGAACACAACATTTAAGAAGCCCAAAAGAAAATAAAACTAATTTTTTTCACTAATATAAGTCATGAGATTCAAACCTTAACCCAAAAGAGTCAAATCCCATGGATTAGTCATCAGTAGAGCCTCTTACAGCCAATAGAAACTTTAGCAAAATATCAACAGAGGAGATTTGACTAATGAGGTAGAGATTTTGACAAATTGGTTCGTTTGACTGAACCCATACATGCCCTATTCCCGTCTCCAAGCCAAGTCTTGTGAACAAAAGCCCACTTGGAGGCTTCGGTTGAACGTAGACCTCGGCACTGGGCCGAACCAGTTCAGACTCGCCAGTTCATGGGTTCGATGAGGCTTAGCCTGAAACCAACCCAAGGGTAAACCAGCCCGCTTGAAGGTTCATTGAACCAACAAATTCGTAATTTTTTTTCAAAAAATATATACCTTCTCAATTTATTGTGAATGTTGCTGCCAACGTATATATTTCTTTTCCAGTGCATGTTAACATTTCCACCATCTATTTTCACTTTCTCTCACTCACTTTTTCTTCTTCTTCTTCTCTCTTTCTTTGCCCCTCTTCTTTTTCTCTCACTTCCCATCTCCGCTCCATTTACTTATTCCCTCTTTATCTCACTCAACTAGTCGCTCTCTCTCTTCACACAATTAAGAACTTATGCCAGCATTTTCACGTCCAAGGCAATGACGTCATTTATTGTTTTCTCTTTCTCTTGATCAGTCTCTCTACCCTCCTATTCTCATTCTAAATTTGCTTTTCTTTCTTTCTATTTTTTAAACTCTTTGATGGCACAAGTTGCCTTTAATTTTTTTTTTTTTAAACATATATTGGCAACTCAAGCCGACTTGGCAGATTGGCAGGTCGAGATGCTTGAACAGTATCAAACCTGGCTACCCACCGAGTCTACATGCAGGTCATGACCCGTATGACCAAGGCCGGGCCGATGGGTTAGACCCAATAGTGGTGTGCTAGGTCGGGTCATGGTTCGACTCGACCTAAGCCGGGTCTTGTTGAACCCAATACTCTTTCGAACAAAATATTAATAATAGAAGGTAAAAAATTGTTTAATTTTGTGGAAGCCACATAATTTTCAACATTTTTATGGGTCTGCTTGTCTCATTTTTTTTAGATATTTTGATATCATAATTTTATCATTTTCAAACAGATGTTTATCAAGAAACAGATACAGATGAAAAACGGACTGTTTTGCTCATAAACAAACCAAACAGATACAATACAAATATAATACAGATAACTTATAGATGCAAATCATATACAGATACAATATAAATAAAAATAAGACAATCCAAACTGACCATATACTTGTTTATGCACTCATAGGAAGGCTGTAACCCTTTTTCACTTCAATTTGCATTGTAGCTTGATTATCATAGATGAGTATATTTCAACTTATATTAACACTCCTTTTTGGTAAATTGTAGTAGTTCTTGCTCCTTTTTATTCTAGTTCTTGCATAATTTACTTTTTGCTTTAGAATTGTTTATTGTCTTACTCTTGAGCCCTTATTGATAGCATGTTTAAGTGTATTTGTATGTGTTTCTCATTTAGTCAATGTCAAGAGTAGCTAAATTTCTATAGGATATTGTTTTGGGGTTTTTGAACTTTTTTGAAGTTGTGTTAGAAGCTTTTACAAATTCGTAAAAAATTGATCATTCGAAGCATTTTCATATTTCTAGTCAGATAAGTTAAAAAGATTATTTCATGTTTTTCACAAAATCTACAGGATGTGTGAATAATTTAGCCATTTTCTTAACAAGGATTTTGTTATGGATAAGATCAATCTTGTGCCCTTGGGGCCCCGCCTCCTTCCCCCATTTAAAAAAAAAAAGAGCTAATTTTTTAAAAATATTTTTGAAAAGGAAAAATTTATAGCATATGTACATTTGTAAGTGTAATATATGATGTAATATTAATTATTAGGCATAAATGAATGGTTAAGTGTTTGATTTTACAAATATGAGATTTTGGGTTCAAATCATTGTTACTTTATTTTTTTAAAGATACATATATTATTTAAATGACATTTTTTTTCTAAAATTAAAACAACATTAAATTATTATATTACAACATTATATATTTAACTAAATATTCTTATAAATTGCTAATTTTTTATTTGTAGTATTTCATAAACAATAATTACATTGTAACATTGTCCATATTGTGGTTTTTTTATCTTATCGCATAAAATATCAGTAAGTAATACTAATTATTTCACTTGGTTTAGTAATTTTTTTTTAACAATTAATGCTATTAAAATGAATGTGGATCATTAAATGATTGATTACCCAAAAACTTATATTCAAAATGATATATATATATATATATAGTAATTTTACTAATAAAACAATCTAAAAAAGTCATCATGTGGGTGGGTGGTGTTGTTGTTACAAACAAAACTTTTAAACAATTTTTATATATTAAGTTTAAAAAAAAAATTGACAGCTAAATTTTAATTGATATATTTACCATAATGAAAAGATAGAAAAGTTGTTCTTGTTTTTGGGTAAATAATTTAATCTCTTAAAAGATACTCCAAACACTCCTAATCATTTAGTAAAAGAATTCTTCCAACTTATTAAGTTTTAAATAAATGTGATGGGTGTAATCATTAATAAATCTTTTCACTTATATAATATGGCATACAGTCATAATAACAAACCTTTTTTTTTTTTTTCCCTCTCCTAATCTAATTTTTTTAAAGAACAAAACTTCTATACAAATTTTATGTATTAACTTTCTTTTTTACATAAACTAACAGTTAAATTTCAATTAATATATTTATTATAATGAAAAAATAGCAAATTTATTATTTTAATCCCTTGAAAAATGCACTGACAACCCTTATTCATTTTTTAAAAGAATTATTCCAACTTATTAAATGTTAGAAAATGTTATGGGTGAAATCATAAACAAACTCCTTTGGCATATATAAAATGTGATATATTTGTGATAATAAACCAAAATTTTTCAATAAATGATTTTGTAATGCCGTTTTCAGGTCGTTTGGACATGTTATTTTTGTCGTTTCAAACAAACCATTTGTCAAAAATAAATATAAATGAAAAACATATATTTTTACTCATAAACAAATCAAACAAATCAAATACAGATAAAATACATATAAGAGACAGATGAAAATCAAACAATCCAAATAAACCCAGTCTGTTTATATAATTTTAAGGCTGTCCTACTTCCTACCATTTTCTATTTCAAAGGACTCAACCCAAGGACCGATGGCTATAACTCCAGAGAGAAAGTAGCTTGATAAATTAGTGATTTTGGTTAAAGCAATTGAGAAAATCTCTGAATGCACTTTCTTAGAAATTTGTTCTGTCAGCATAAAGTCTATTATTGACACTAGTTATGATCAAAATACGATGTCCATTAAAGATTTGTTTTAGAAAAAATTATGGAGAGATAACATTCATTGTGAAACTTTTGTAGACAAGTAAGTCAGTATTTTCATTTAAAACAAACATAATCACATTACCTGATAATTTTAAGTAGTCGTGTCAACTTTTGATTACTTTATAATAATTAATTTAATAAAATGAAATTGTTAAAATGTATTCATTGAATCCGGTTTCTCAAATCGAATTTGAACAGAAATTTCAACCGCTCTCTCTCTCTCTCTCTCTGGGGCTGCAGAGAAGTTGTTGCTCCTTCGTCTCCGTCATGGCTCTTTTACAGATTGATTCCTTCTTAAATTAGCTTTACTTATTTTTGAGTAAAGCACGGAGAAAGGATCAGTTGAAGTTACCCCCCAACGATTTCAAGAATCTTTAGAAAGTCCATTAGCTATGCACCAACCAACTTTACACTAGGAAAATAAAGCAAAAGCTCCAACCACTGACTAATAATAATAACAATAAGACCTTTTCTTTATTTTACAGGACAGTTTCTAACCATAAGAAATATTCGAAAAACATGGAATCATTCTGTTGGAGATATGATTCAAAATTAGAATAGTTTATGGTTTTTCTGTTTGCTATTTTTTAGTATTTCATGTTCTACTTTTTAGAAGTAGTTAAGTAGTGGAGATATCTCTTAGAAAGTGGTTACGTTATTTTAGCTATTAGTGGAGATATTTTGCTATTATTCTGCTGTAACTAAGCCTTATAAATGGCTTAGATCTGGAATGTTATTTGAATGGAATAAATTTCAGCTTTTATCATTCTCTTTTTCGTCTCGTTATTTTTTTAAAAAAACTATCATGGTATCAGAGCTCACATACGATCCGGGAACTCTTCCCTAATATTTGAGATCAATACATTCGTCCCATTTAGCGTCCATGTCGTACTTGCCTGAGATTACTTCCTTCCTACCCTCCATCGATAACAATAATATGTCTCTATTTGGTTCTGATTCTTGGCGTAGATAGAAATAGATAGCGCAAAAATGGAGGAGGAATATTAAACTTTCTGGTCTTTGTATTTCCTTTCCCCCTTTCTTCTTCTCTTCCCTAATATTTGAGATCAACAGAGTCTCCATGGCATCAAATAATTTTTCTGCTCCTATTCCCATTTTTAAGGGAGAAAATTATCATTCCTGGGCTATCAAAATGAAGTCCTATCTAAAAGCCCTGAGTTTGTGGGAGGTTGTGGAGAATTATTCTAATCCTACTCCTCTTTCACAAAATCCAACACTGGTACAACTCAAAAAATATGAAGAAGATTTGGCAAAGAAACCAAAGGCGATTACTTGCATACATTCAGCTATGTCAGAGGAGATTTTCACAAGTATAATGGCTTGTAAATCACCAAAAGAAGCATGGGATAAACTTAAAGAAGAATTTGAAGGCAATGCTCAAACAAAGTTGATGCAAATCTTGAATCTCAAAAGAGAATTTGAGATGCAAAAAATGAAGGAATCTGAAAATGTTAAGGAATATGGTAGTAAGCTTATGTCCCTTGTTAATCAAATCAGATTACTTGGTGAAGAATTTCCAAACCAAAGAATAGTTGAAAAGCTCCTTGTGAGCCTACCTGAAAGGTATGAGTCAAAATTTCTTCCCTTGAGATTGCTAAAGATCTATCAAAAAAACTTTTGCAGAATTGATCAATGATCTTCAAGCGATAGATCAAAGAAAACAATGAGGCAAGAAGGAACCAAACAAATGGTTGAAGGAGCCTATCTAGCGAAGGCTTCGTTTTCAAAAGGAAAAGGAAGAATTCCTCAGTGCAACAATTGCAAGAAGCTTGGTCATGAAGAGAAGGATTGTTGGCACAAAGGAAAACCTCAATGTTTCAAGTGCAAAAAGTTTGGGCACCTACAAAAAGATTGCAGAGTAAAAAATAAAGAACAAGCAAATATGGCAGAGATGGTTGAAGAAGATAAGTAATTTGGTGAGAAGTGCACCAAGAGTTATTGGAGAGAAGTGCTCCAATTGAAAGATGATGAGAAAGTGCATCATATAGTGAAGAGAGGTGCTTCACATGATTTAGAAAAATTAAAGAGATGTGCTCCATGAAGATTTCAGCTTTGCAATTTTGAATCAAGAGAGAGTGTTGGAGATATGATTCAAAATTAGAATAGTTTATGGTTTTTCTGTTTCCTAGTTTTTTAGTATTTCATGTTCTACTTTTTAGGAGTAGTTAAGTAGTGGAGATATCTCTTAAAAAGTTGTTACGTTATTTTAGCTATTAGTGGAGATATTTTGCTATTATTCTGCTGTAACTAAGCCTTATAAATGGCTTAGATTTGGAATGTTATTTGAATGGAATAAATTTCAGCTTTTATCATTCTCTTTTTCGTCTCGTTATTTTTTTAGAAAAACTATCACATTCCCTAAATAACACTAAACCAAAGTTTAGTATCCGGTGCCTCATTTTCCATGATAGACCTCGGACTAACCATCCAAAATTATAAATCTGAAAGATTCGTGCTGCAATAAAAGTTAAAACCACGTATCCTTGCACGAGACGTTTAATTTTCTAATCTAAATTTAGTTTTTTTTATTCTAAAACCCAATCCACCCGGATGTTTGGGCTACTTGGAGCTTTTACCAATCAGTAATTGAGATCAATTTCCGACCGATAATGAATGGGTTTTTCAGAAAGAGTTGGGAACTAACTTTAAAGGACTGTTTAATTACACAACAAGGAAATCTTAAAGGAAAATGGAAAAATTACTTTCCAATCAAGCAAATCATAATATATTGAAGACGAAGTAGGAGTGGAAAAAGAATAGTCATACCTATCTGGGGTGACAGTCAAACCACTGTAACCGCTTGCTACCTTTAAAGAAGCCCTCCACCTCTCTACATCATCCTTACTGTCCAATTCATGCTGGGCAAATGGTTCAGCATACGGACCTGTTTGATTTCTCACATCACTGGGATCCACATCGTAGAATATGGGCAGAACTATCAGACCCTCTGCTTTCATACGCCCAACAATTTCTACAACTCCATGCATACACAAGCGAGAACCCGCATAGTTCTGTGAGAAAACTACCACTGCAGTCCGACAACTTCGGATGGCTTCTATATGTTTGTCTAAAGCCTCTTCTCCTGGAGATGGCTCCTCACTGTCCACAAACGTTTTGACACCCACTTCATCCAAAGCAACAAAGAGATGGTTTGTGAAGCCCGTACGTGTGTCTTCTCCTTTATAGCTCAGGAACACATCATATCTATGACGGTGGGAGCTTGAGCCCTCATGTACACTCCTTGAAGTAGATCCAACTTCGATCATTCTCGTTAATTTTTTAGTCAACGAGAGTCAACTAGAATCTGTATATAGTGGTTCCTATTACACCTAAGGTCCCAAAGATTGCAAAATTAGCTATTTTTTCATCGACCAAGTCAACTTTCTTGGGGGGATGGGGAAGACACTGCCTTCTCCTCTTTTGTAGTTTTTATCAACCAGTTAGGGTAAAAAAATGGGTAAGAATTACAGGAGAGGAAGACCTACGGTTGTGAGCTGGGACCGCCCACCGGCTACTCGTTTATGGTTTCCGTCTATGGTTAGGCGCAAAAGGAGAGAGAGGGTCATGAGCTGTAATCAACTCACCATCATGTGTCCGGCTGAATAAAAAATGTTTAGTGTATATTTTAGGAATTAGGTATATTTGTAATGTGAATTAATTATCCAGGTTTTTAAATAGTTGATTTCAGTATTTTATTAGATTTTTTAAAATTTATATCTGTTCAATTTATTTTAAATTAATTATAACTTATCATGCATCTCAAACAATTATTTTAAAATATATATTTTATTTAAAATATGCAACTTTTTTATAATTATGGACTACAGCATATTAATTTCATCTTACAGAATACTATTTTCGCTATTAACATGTATCCTAAATTTTTTTCTTGCACAATTTTATCATTTCTAGTATTTGCTATATATCTTATTGTCCCGTAACCTTAGATGTCAAGAATAGATTAGTAAGAAATAGTATAAACAATTAGTCTCAAATGTGGATGCGGTCTCGATTTAAAATTTTAAAGTTCGAGCTCAATCAAATTTAGAATTTTGACTTCGATATAGAGTTGAAGCAATGAGCTTAAATCGATTAAACTCATTTAGCTCTATTTATCTCAAAAATATTTTCAATTCAAATTAAGATAATATTAATATTCAAACTCGATTTAAACTCAACTATGCCTACAAGCTACTTGAACTAAATGTTATGAAAGTCAAACTTGACTCTACATACTGTTTAAGGAGTTCGAACTTAAACTCAACTCAACTTTTCTTAAGTCGAACTCAAGTAAATATCAAACTCAAATTTTTTTTCCTTTATTTGAAATAATATAAAGTAGTTAATACTTGTTGAACGTTATTTTTTTTAAACCATATCTTTAGGCATCCAAGCCTAAATATGGCCCAACAAGACCATCCCATCAAAGAGAAGATTAATTTAAGTCTCTCAGTTTAAAAGATAACGTCACCGCCCATTTCAAACCCATGGCAATTATTAAAAAACTTCAGCAAAGATAGGCAGATATGCACCTATCCTAGAGATATATATATATATATATATATATATAAAACAACAACAACAACAACAACCAATGTAAATCCCTTGATCTCAAGGATCAAAAGCAACTCTTGGGATGACTTTAAGAGAAAACTCATACACTATTTCTCTAATACTTCCATGGTAAACGATCGAAATAATCAAATTGGTTTGAGTACTGAGACAATTTGATTCTCTCTTACCCTTTTCTTAAATTACTAATACTATTTTCCCTATTACCTAGAACATTCTATTAATTTTAAGCATCGTATTACCTGTGTCGTGACTACCTTTAGCTCTAGTTAACTCACATTTGTTACGTATACAAATTGAAATTTCACTCATAATGGAGGAGGGCCCATTAGGTCCAACCCATGATTTACTAGCAAGAATCACACACCAATATTTTGGCATGAATTGTTATAGACATTTTCACCGCTACTTCCACCACGCTACATAATGAAAATACTACAAAATAGCTATCACCAACTACAAATCTTGGCAAGGCTAGAAAAAACTACTTAGTAGTCTAAAAAACAACAGAAATTCCCACTAGAAGCACTTTGCGTGCAATAATGCGAAACATACATTACTTCAACCACATAAAAGTCACCACATAGTGAAAAACACATTGTCTTCATTATTACAACAGCATAGCAACACTTACATGTCTACTTTTCAACTCTCATAGAATTAAGCAACCTTTTTTTAAAAAAAAAAATGTCATTAGAAGGCTTGTATATGCAAAGGACAACAAAACGTCAAACACGTCGATACAAAAAAAGCAACCCTTGCTCTTTCAAGGAGCTAATGCCTTGTTATAATGAGAATTTACCATTAAATGGCGCTTAAAATAGCCGTAACAGCCTAGTGAAGCAACATAACCACCTTCGCCTATGTATAAACTGTAAATCTCTAGATTTTTCGATACTCTTAGATGAGAACCATAGAGCTAATATCGAAACTAAAAACCCCAAAAAATCAAGCCAAGTTAAAACCGAACTCTAGAAATCCAAATGGGATTAGATAAAGTTTTTGTAGCTCTAGGGTATTAGCTGGATTAGTTGAAACCCGAAACCCTAAAGAAGAAGTTTATAAAGAATGTATCATCGTCAAAAGGATTTCATGTACAGCCTAATTGATCAAGTTCAACCCTAAAACCTAGAAACCCTAGAATCGACTCAAACCAATCATGAGTCCAGAAAACTCTAAATAATGTCAAATAAGTCAGATAACACTTAACGCTGATGAATAGTATGGGAATAAGAAAATTCCAGATACCAAGCCCAAAGAAAATGTGTACCTTCAAAAATAAAAATCCGATAACCATTCGACTCGAAAACCTTACATGAGCAATTCATCTATCTGATCTCTAACATGTAAATCAAGGCAATATATCTAAGTAATATTAAATAATGCAATAATAAGAAATAATTTCCTATAATATAATATTAATTTATTGAGTCAAAATTTCATCAGTAAAACCAAACCATTTTTGTACTCGGTCGCTAGCACGTAACTAATATGACATCGCCATATAACAATTAATGATAAAATTGTAAAGCCCTACATATGACGATCAACTCATAAATAGAACCTTAGAGTTGAAAACGAAACCGGAACCTCAAAGTCAACCCAAGTCAACATTTAACCCTAGAAGCCCTATATTCAATTAGACAGTCTTGAGAACCCTAAAATATTGAATAAATTAGAAAGTAGAGTAAACTTAAATTATGAACCGAATATATAGTATAAGTCATAAAATGATCAAATTCCACAAAATTTCAATCGTTTTCAACTCGTATGAAATTAGTTTCAAATCAAGACACCAACACGTAAAATAAGACAAATATTTTGACAAACAATTTATACTAGAAATATGTTAAGATATTTAGAAAATATCATTTACAATTTCATCGCGCATAAAAACATCAGTTATAGTTTTTATACGCATATTTTTATCTCCACTAGTAATTTATTTGTCTTATCTACTATTCATTATTATCCGCTTTATCTACCTTTTCTTATATCTACTCTTATGGCACGTTTGGTACATAGAACTACTGGAATAAAATCGCGATTTTGGCTTCTATTCCCTTTCCCAATATTTGGAAGCATTTTTAGAAGCTAGATTCACGATTCCTTGGAATCAACCATTCCGGCTTTGAAGAGGAATTCGATTCTGCCTTTACAAAGGCTGAATCGCTATTCCATTCCACCCTTATTAATTATATGCAATGCAATTACCTTTTTATCCTATCATGTATTTATATTTTGCATTTTATTACTAAAGACATTTCTAATAATTTAACACTCTCTAGCTATTTCTCTCCATGTAATTTTCCAGCATAGGAATAGATGAGTTATTCCCAAACTCATTCCATTCCAATCCATTCCATTCTAAATCATTCCCGCATACCAAACGTGACATTGCACTCTTACATTTCATTTTCCCATAAAACTCTTACTACACATTTTACTTACCTTTTCTTATACTTTATCATACTTTTCTACTTAAATTAATTTTTTTACTCTCTCTCTTCCCTTTTGCAGCTGTTGCCCCCTCTCTATAACACGGAAGTGGAATTTAACAATTATTGTAACGATCAAGCCAAATGCAACAAGATAATTACAAGATTTATCCAAGCTGAATACAGTAAGGATCTTCTCGAATACGAGAAAGAATTTGCAGAAAGATATTCTTCTTCTTCATTTTGTAATTGAACCATACAATTTATATTGATGCCTTTTACAAAGAAATGGAATGTGATCTTTCTAATTTATTCTCTAATTAAGATATTTGACTAATTGAATATAATCTTCCTAATTTAGGATATTTGACTAATGCGTTAAATATAATGTAATCCTTTTAATTTATTTCCTAATTATAATGCTTTACTAAGAAATTTAACTAATTTATTATAATTCAATTATTTTGATTTTTCCTTCAGCTAAATCCAACCGTACAACCATCAGCCAATCTCAGCTATCCATGCATATGGCCATAAGCCATTCATTTCGAACCCGGTCATGCGTTGAAAGCTCCAGATCTCATTCTTATCCCATTCTCTACTTTCCCCAAATTCAAACCCTACTCTATCTTCCTCGTTACTTCAACTCTTCCCAAATTCTAACCCTAAAACTCTTCCTTTTAACCAATCCCTTAGTTTGTTTGTTGAATATCAGTTGCATTCCCTTCTTCTTCGAAAACCTTTGTCCACAAAGGAAGGTGAGGATAACACAACTTCATATCTTCATAGGAATCCCAAGTATGCTTTGGATATGGGTCTTCCATGCTAAGAGATAAGTATTTCCTTTGTTGCATGCTTTCCCTTTTTTACTTGTTCGTTGATCGATTACTGCTTCTGGAATTAATTCATCATCTTCATGAATCTATATAGGTATTGTTGAAAAAATGTCATGTCTAGGGTCGTAGTACTTCCTAAGTTGGGAGACATGAAAAATAAGGTGGACGATGTTTCGGGTGGCAATTCGACATGGCAAGCTATTGATCCCAGCTTGTTTGTAATCTTGTAGGGGCTATAGTACTTAGGTAGTAGCTTGTGCATGCGTGATCCCTTTAATGACTGTTGTCTGTATGGTTATAGCTTTAATAGAACATAATCCCCTATTTGGAAATTTCTATCACTCCTTCTTGAATCTTCAACCTGTTTCATGCGATTTTGAGCTCGTTTCAATTGAAACTTGAGCAATTTGAGCCCATCCTCTCACTTCGAATGGGGTTGTTTTAGTGCTTGAGTGGAAATTGGTATTGTACCACCACTCAGCCAAAGGAATAAATTGACTCCAACTCTTAGGTTTTTCCCCTGTTACACACCTTAAGTAAGTCTCCACACACTTGTTAACTACTTCAGTTTGTCCATCCGTTTGAGAATGATATGAAGTGGACATATTGAACTTGATGTTAATGATTGTGCCCTAAGCCAATTACTAAGTATTACCATTCCATGTATTTTAATTTATAGATATTTTTATTATAAAGTTTGGATGTTTACTTTATAATGAATTAAATCCATTATGAGTTCATTTGATAATCATGAGATGTTTATATGTATAGAGATACAAATAAAATTCATAAGTATATATATATTGAAGAAAATATATATATAAATTGGATATTGACCCGCTATGAGATCACTACATGGACCAGAGTCATAAGTGTTACTCATAATAATAATGTTAATGCATCCATAGACCTGAGATCACCATAGATTCCAGCATGAGTAACATTATGTTTCGACTGAATCAAACATTGTTCTTGACTGAATAATCATAAAGGTTTTGATTGGACATAATGTGAATCATGTAGAGGAGGTTGAGTGATTAAGATGAGATTTGTCCCTCTCTTTATGAGAAAGATATCATTGGCCCCCTCGATAAGTGAGACTGACAAATGCATGGCCATGCTCAAATAAATTGATAGCGTCATCAATTTCATTTGTGTTATCAACTCACTAAGAGATCGAGAAACAATAAGATTGAATGACATAAGGGTGACTTTGTCCATGTCTTATTTTCAATCTAGATATCGTGAGACAAAAGGATGATGACATATGTTATAGAACAAGTAAAATCGGATCACCAATCTTCATTTGATTTGGGTAAACATAATATCTTACTAGAGGCCACTTATGTTTTATTTACTGAAAAAAAGTTTTTAAGTTAACTACCAATATCAAATGAACCTACAGGGTCACACATAAAAGAATAAGCAAAAAAAAAAGGGATCATGTTTTTTTTAAAGGTCTAGTGGGAAGAATAAAATAATTAAATTATTATTATGAATAATAGTTTAATTATTTTAAGAGTGTTGTTGTCATGTCTATCCCTAATGAGATTAGGTGTATTTAATGTCAATTGAAAAACTAATATATTATAAATGGGACCAATACCCTCTATAGACAGTTACGACTCTTTACTATTATATAAGACGGCAGAGAAACTCTGTAACCCTAACAAAGAGGAAAAATACGACAGAAAAACACTCGTTTCTTCATAATCAAAATAGAAGGGTTCTAGGTTGCGCTAGCATGCAAAGATGATTCCTTTTTGGTGTGCTTGTTCGTGTGGACTATGTAGAGGGCGCAACGAAATCATGGTGCATTGTAGATCCGAAGTGGAAGCTATTTATTCTAAGTTTCTAGATACAAAACTGCAAGGTAAATTTTCAGATTTATTCCACTTGATATCTGATTTAATCAAAGCACATGGATTACTGCTTTAGGGTTTTTTTTTTTTTTTCCACTGCAAAGATTTTTTGAAAATCCGTATGAAAACCCTACACTTGATAGCCTGTAGTTTAAATAATTCTTTCCAAAATGAGCTTATGAAAATAGGATCCCGATCACATATTATATTCTTTGGAAAGCCATGTAACTTGTAATTGTCCAAGTATACCTTAGCCACTGTTGATGCACTATAAAGATGAGATAGAGTAATAAAATGTCCATATTTACTGAGACGATCGATTACTACTAATATGACATTCTTTCCTCTAGATTTAGGAAGGCCTTTAATGAAATCCATACTAACACTTTGCCAGCATTCATTAGGAATACTTAAGGGTGATAGGAGTCCATGTGTCTTAGCATTCTTAAATTTAAAATGTTGGCAACCATCATAATTCCTAATGAATGTTTTGATCTCTCTTTCTTGCTTTGGCTAATAGAAAATTGTAGACAACCTTTTGGAAGTAACTTGTGCCCAAGAATGGCTCCTAAAGGACCCTCATGGTATAATTTCAGCAGCTTTTCTTGCAGTGTGGGAGATGGTCCTACTACAATTCTTCCCTTTCGTCTGAGTATGCCCTGGTCCAAAGTGAAATTAGCCACAGTTTCTCCTTGTTGTAATCTTTGGATCATTTTGGAATATGTTTCATCAAGAGTCCAGTTAAGTTTGATTTCATCTAAAATTTCAGGAATAGTAGGTTGCACTTGTGATTGATTTAAACAAGTAGTGTTTCTTCTAGAAAGGGAATCAGTTGTTGTGTTAGGGTTTCCACTCTTGAATTCAATTTCATAGTCAAGCCTAAGTAATTTGGCCAACCATTTCTGCTGGCTAGGGGTCATTAATCTTTGCTCAAGTAAATACTTGAGGCTTTGATGGTCTGTTTTATCACAAAATGTCTTCCCAATAGATAATGACGCCACTTTTCAATTGCATAAACTAATGCTAATAATTCTTTTTCATATGCTGACATACCTTTATGTTTTGGAGACAATGTCTTACTGATGAGAGCAATTGGATGTCTTTCTTGCATTAGTACGACACCAATTCCATCTCCACTAGCGTCTGTCTCTATAACAAAGATTTTAGAATAATCAAGCAACTTTAAGACTGATGAATGTATCAAAGCCATTTTTAAATTGTCAAATGATTCCTGAACTTCTTTTCCCCACTTAAAGTGGTCCTTCTTAAGTAACTGCGTTAAAAGACGAGCAAGGGCACCAAATCTTTGTATAAATCGACGGTAGTATCTAGCCAATCCTAGGAACCTTTGTAGTTGCCTCAATGTTTGTGCTATTGGCCATTTTTCAACTGCTTCAATCTTCCTAAGATCTGTAGAAATTCCACTTTGAGTTATGATGTGGCCTAAGTATTCCACTTGCTATACACCAAAAACACACTTACTTTACTTCAGAAATAGTTGTTCCTTTCTTAACTTGGTGAAAACAACCCTTAAATGTTCTTCATGCTAATTAATACTAGCACTATATACTAGTATGTCATCGAAAAAACTAGAACAAAATTCCTTAAGTAAGGTCCGAACACATCATTCATCAATCCTTGAAAGGTAGATGGAGCATTTGTTAAGCCAAAAGGCATAACAAAGAATTCATAGTGCCCATCATGAGTGCAAAAAGCTATTTTATAGATGTCACTAAGATACATCAGTACTCGATGATAACTAAACTTAAGATCAAGTTTACTAAAAAATTTTGCACCATGAAGTTCATCGAATAGATCTTCAATTATAGGAATTGAAAAGCGATCCTTTATGGTATGCTTGTTAAGCTACCTATAATCTACACACATCCTCCAAGAATTGTCCCTTTTCTTGACTGGTACTATTGGTGAAGCAAATGGACTATGATTAGATCGTATTACTCCACTCACTAGCATTTCTTTAATCATATTCTCAAGGATTGTCTTATGTATCATTGAATACTTATAGGGTCTTAAATTGATTGGAGTGGTTCCTTCATTTAAATGAATTCTATGATTACAAGATCGGTTGGGTGGTAATTCTTTTGGTTCTTCAAATAAGTCATGATATTCTTCCAAGAGGTCAATCAAATTTGTTGGCAAAGGTTGAAATGAAGCTTTCCTTCTTTTGCATTGTCACGCCCCAAAGGGTACCCTAGACGTGGCAGTTCGCCACATATGGTATTAAAACTTAAGAATGACTTTCCGAAATCATGCAAAAGCTTCAACACCATAGGTAAGGCATCTATCATAACAATAGGAGATACCGGTTGGATATGTAGTTCAAGATAGTAAATACAACATACAAGAAATCTGGATAACCATATAATTTCAACATCATAAGAATATAATCCTTACATCATCTTAGGGGGTTTTCCCCTATAATTCTCCAAACAATCATAACATCAACTTAGCCTAAAGATATTAAATGATATTTAGCCTAAGATCTTCAAAGGGTTTCCAAAAGTTCCCTAAAACATAATCCTACTCGAGTATACGAAGCCTTTGGGCATAAGAGAAATTGGTCCTGTTACAACAAAAGTCTATCGGCGTATAAGCATAACTAGCTTAGTGAGAATATTTCTGAATCAACGTACTCATATTAATAATTTCAAACAAGTTATTTGATGCGTTCCATCTGAGTGTAACAATTAATTCCACTAATTCTTTCCTAACATCAGATTAACAATAGGCAAGTGTACCTATCAATTGTAGTATAGGAATGAATTATGGGTCGTATTCCTTGGGATCCTGACAATTACTATTACTCGCCCTATCAATCATTATCTAGCAATCAATTTAATGTATGTTTAATTATTAATTAATTAGATAATTCTAATTTAACTATATTAACTACCAATTTTTATCACAATGACATATAAAACATAATTTTAACAAAATAATTAACACAATATACAGAAAGATTACTCCATCATATTAACAGGATTTACTAAATTCATCCGTAAATTACTTATCTGTAGAATTCTTAATTCATGACCATTATTCTCATAATAGATCAATCCTAATCCTAATTGTATCTACTAGAATCTCTTCTAAGTAATAGCCAATTCAGAATTGCATTAAGGCTCTTATTATCCTCAAATTCTTTGAAAACATGCAGCAAACTTCTTATTAACATCTCTATCAACAAGAGTAGTTTGTTCTAGTGCCTTAGATCTACTCAAGGGAATTGTTTCTCAACCTTTCCAATGATATCTGATGCAGGAATATGTCGTGCACTACAAATTCCTAACTTATTTGAAGACCCAACACTAAAAATTTGTAATTAAACAGATTTATAACAGATATATATGCTTCCTGTTAATACAACTTCGTAATAACTTAATCACTACTCATTCATACTGACATATAAACACAAACGTATAACAAACATAATAGATTCAATGACTAAGAAAAGAGAAGAAGTAAAACCCCTTTTTAATGACTATGAAGTGGTTGTACAAAACGAATTCTGGATCCAATGACTTTCTCAAGTTCTTCTTGGAATCCGACTCTCTCTCCCCTCTAAGTTCTCTTTCTAAAATATATCATGTGTTCTCTTTTTAGAACGAATCACCCCTTTTTATATTCTATAGGGGTCGTGTTTAAAAACACGACCTTTTACTAAAACAAACTAACAGTCATACTGTTTCAAGAAGACAATAATGACCATTTCTAAAAGTCACGACCGTACAATACTCATTTTCTTTGTAAATATGCATTTTGTACGGTCGTACAAAAGGAGCGCTAAGTACTGGAAGTCAATCTTCAAGCTTGTACGGGCGTGCAACATAGATCTCCTTCAATTACTTCTTCATCACCACATGTACGGCCGTACATGTCGAATTTGCTCCGAAATTTCTTGGTGCACGGGCGTACAAGACCCGTACCAGCCACTGGCTTGCATTTTCTTCACTTTGAGAGTTGTACGGCCGTACATCAAGTCTCCTTCTATGCATCCTTGCTGCTTTGTTTGAATATTGATTGGATTCTCCACATTTTCCTTCCTTATATTACAATTATGTTCAAAATTGACCTGAAATATATATGTATAACAATTAAGCACCTTATCTATTAAGAATCCATCAATTATATTATAAAATAGACCCAATTTGTCAATTAAAATGATGATAATTTATGCCTATCAAATATCCCCACACTTAAGCCTTGCTTGCCCTCAAGCAAGAAGCTGATAAAAACAATTGAAAATTATATAGCACTCATGGTGTTATTATTCCAATGCTGGAGAATTAAGGACTTTATTTTATCTGTTCTTAAGTATTTTATTCCTTAAGCTAGAGTTTCAAAGCTAATCATAATAAGTCAGTCTTTACTCTCATTATTTAAGTTAGATTTTTAACATAAAAATAAACATATGACCACAATTACTAACTTGAATATTTCATCTCTTATTTCATTAAGTTCCAAAGTGGATACTACCACCAACTATTGAATTTAATTCCTTAGTGACAGCATAGACATCAACCAATCCCCTGAATTTCTCTCCTTTATATATAGTTTTCTCTCCTTTAATTTATGACCTTTTTTTTTTCTGAAAGGAGAGAAAAATTAACAAATTGGAGAAATCATCAAGTGAAAAGTATCATTTGAACTGTACACTAATGGTAATTCATGAAAGTAATTTTCTACATGCTACTTAGTGGTAGTAATAATTATTGATAATATACTTGTAGTCATATGTTATTTAGATGTAAAATTCTAAATTAAAGCATGAGTAAGACTGCCCCATAATGATTTCACATTGCTACTATAGCCTTAGAAACAATTGCATCTTTAACTTCTAAAATCTTCATTATTCCAGCACTATTAAAATGAAATCATCAACACCACAACAAAACAGCTTTCATTACTTAAGTGTGAGAAAAGCATTCATTATCATCATTCAAGACAAACACTTCATTTAGCATGCTTGCATGCTCCCTTTCCCACACTTATTAAAGACATTGTCCTCAATGTCTCAACTAGGTTAAAAGGAAAGATAAACAAAGTAAAAATAAGAAGTGAACTCCCCTGAGTTTTGTAGGCCGATTTTGTTTCCGAAAGTGTCTTTACATTCATGGAATTCCAGCATGTACATCATCCAAAACCATGATCAAAATGAAAGACTGTGCCATCAATACGACACTAAGCAAAACAAACAAAAGCATTAAACATAAATGAATGCATAAAATTAAAAGGAAAATCTAGGAATAAAATAAGTCTTTAGGTCCTGAAAAATAAAATAAAAATCAGAAATGTATTTGGACATCTTCTTCTTCTTCATCATCCGACTCCTCTTCATCATCCGTTTCACCTTCTTCTTCTTCACCTCCTTCCTCCATCTCCTCATCACCAGAGGATTTGCCTCAGAGCTTTCATAGTCTCTCCTACTTTCAGAGCCTCTAATCAAATCTGCTAGAGGATCCACTTGCTCAGGGATTGAAGGAAGATCTTCTTGGGGTACCGGTGGTGCACTAGTGCTTGGATGTCCTCACTCGGTTGCTCAGGTCTGGAGGCCCCGCTAAAACAAGAGGAGATGGCTAATCCTGCATGCTCAGCTAATTTTGTTAGCAGATTTATGATAATATTTTGGTTCTTTTTAATCTCTGCTACATCGGCCTTGATAACCGCCACATCCGCCTCCAAATGTGCTAAATTGCCGACTGAGAAACTCGAGTGGGATGCTAGCTGTGGCTGAGCTCCGGGTGCCTCAGCATCAAAACAAGGATCATCAACCTTAGCGGTTCCCCATTGCTGAAATGGAGCATGTGTGATCCCTTTTGATTGTGCCACTCCGTCTTTTGGTTTTTGTGAAGAACTTTTGGGCCAAAGCTTCAAATTCTTCAAAACACGGGTGATCATTTGCCCCACATATATGCCATTCATCTTGGACCCGGCTTGGCGTTGGATTGCATAGGCAACACGCCAACATTGACCTTGTAGGACCGAATAGCACTTGTCAAAGGTAAAATATCTTCCTTTGTAACCGTACCCGCAGTGTCCATTTTGGAGTTTAGTGTCTTCGCCAAAATGTAATGGAACACCCGGTGGCTTGTCCAGATCATAGTGGATGCCTTGGTTCGGCTTGGTCTGAAACTTTTTCTTTGAGATTGACCGCCAAACTTCCTCAATTGTAACTCCCGAAGGCATCAATATGGGCAACTTATTAAACTCTGGATCATTCATCTCTTCCTTTGTGTAAAGACCCGTAGCTTTTATGAATTTCCTCATTGAAATTGAGTGATATGCTCCAAATGCATAAAAATTTACTCTAAATTTCAACATTCGACCTATATTCCGCTTTTCTATAGAAAAGGAGGCAAGAAAAGCTAATGTTGTAACCTTGTAGGCCGTTTCTTGAAGACTAAAAAGTCTTAACCAAGCGGGGTCTTGCAGCAGTCTTCTCATTGCCGGCACCAACCCATATTCTTTCAGTACATCCCAGTCTAAAATCCCATTGGGTTTAATCACCTTCTTCTGATGAAATTGTTGGTAAGCCGGCTGGTGTTCCACTTTTAATCCTGGAGGGACTGGAACAGAAGCGCTAGATGGGCCGGCATTCTTTGCATATTTCATCCTAGGCCGCTTGGGTTGTTGAGTACTCTTTTGAGATGGTCTCGTGTTGCTTTTCTTTGGAGCCATACCTGGAAAGAAATAGATTGAAATTCTTCAATTAGTTCATTTTAGAAATATTCTAATAACCCCTTAAACAAATTTTTATACTATAATAACTCTAGAGACTAACTGAAGATATGACTTAATATGCACCACTACATAATTCATCTTATCATTAGAGTGGTTATCCTCACATAAATTATTCCATAGTAGCCTAAGTGTAGCCTAAGTGTAGGATATCTTGGCTTGTTCTAATGTATAACATGTAACTCAATTGACTGGAAATTGGCTTGTTCTAAGCATTGGCATTTCATCAAACACTTTATGAGCATGTTTAATTCGATGGAATGATATGATGAACTAATATTGTAACCTCTCCCTAATACATTCCAAACACAATAAGATTCATTCAAATCAACACACCTTATTCATGGGTTAAGACTTTCACATTTCGAATCAATGTAATCACTACCTAATATTAGATATGAATGTCACAATGTTAGGGTTTATATGAATCTTGTCGTTGAAAGTAGGGTTGATAAATCTCAATACACCAAAAAGCAATATACAACCCAATTGTATTAACATATAATGATCACAAAAGAAAATTATTATCCTAACAATGAATATGTATGAAACGGCTTAACCCTAATTTTAAGTAGAATGTAAAGAATGAGGCAAGTACTAAAAAAAATCAGTGGAGGAAGAATTCATACCTCTTCTTGGATCGAATGTAGTGGTGGTAAGGTAAAGATTTTGATAAAAATTCCTTATATCCCTTAGTATTCGAGTTATAGTGAGAGAGTCGGGGAGAGACGAAGTAATGAAATGAGTGTTAAAATGAAATCAAACAGGGGATATTTATATATATGTCTATACAAACCTGGAAGTACGGCCGTACAAATTGAACAAACATAGCTTACTAAAGTGTTGCACGGCCGTGCAAGAGGGCGTACTGGCTTCTGGTCTGGTGAAATGTCCCTTGTTTGATTGTGTACGCCCGTACACAAGGCCGTAGTGCTTGGAAATGAAAACAAATCCTTCGCATTTCATTATGTACTCCCGTACATAACCCCGTAGTAGACTCTGGAAATAGCTTATTCTTTTTATTGTATGATGTACGCCCGTGCATAAGGGCGTGCTGACCTCGGGTATCAATTTCAAATAAGCTTGTGCAAAATCACGCCCGTACATATGGGCGTACTGGCCTCTGTTACTCTTCAACCTTCCCTAACTAATATTGTACGCCCGTACATAGCAGCGTGATTTCCCTTCTTCAAATTTTTTTTTTTTTTATTTATATATATATATATATATTTTCCACATTCATACTTATATACTCATAAACATACATATATATATATATATAAGTCACACACATATAAATACATAGAAAAGTTTATAAACAAACATATAAAGATATTATAGAACTTAGTATAATATTTATATAACAATAACAATACATGCTAGTTTATTGTCTAGCTTGACAATTGTCAATTCTTTCACAAACACTTTTCTATTTGGAGAAGCCTTAACTCCTCCTGCCTTCATCCATTTCAACTTTTTCATGATAAATTTTTAATCTTTGACCGTTGACCTTAAAGGTTCCTTTCTCGGGTGTGTAACTTCTACTGTTCCATATGGAAAATCCTTGTCACGTGAAAGGGCCAGACCATCTAGATCTAAGCTTACCTGGAAATAATCTTAATCTAGAATTGTACAATAGCACCAAGTCCCCTTCCTTAAACTGTTTAGGGTACTTAATATGAATCATGTAATTTCTTCATTCTTTCCTTATTTAATCTATTGTTTTCATAGGCTAACAATCTCCACTCCTCTAGTTCATTTAGTTGGAATTTCCTATTCTTACCAGCAGCCTCTAGGTCCATATTCGCAGTTCTAATTGCCCAATAGGCTTTATGTTCAATTTCTACAGGCAAGTGACATGCTTTACCATATACTAACCTATAGGGAGTGGTTCCTAAGGTGTCTTATAGGCTGTTCGATATGCCCACAAGCATCATCTAACTTCTCAGCCCAATCCTTGCGATTATGAACCACTGTCTTCTCTAATATTCTTTTCAATTCCCTATTGGAAACTTCAACCTGGCCACTAGATTGAGGATGATAAGGGGTGGCTAACCTGTGATGAACTCCATATCTTTTCAACACTTTCTCAATCTGACTATTGCAAAAATGAGTTCCTCTGTCACTAATTAATGCTTTAGGTGCTCCAAACCTTGAAAAGAGTTTCTTTAAAAATTTTAGTACTACCCGAGCATCATTAGTAGGTAAAGCTTGAGCCTCAACCCATTTAGAAACATAATCTACTGAAACAAGGATATACCTGTTACCATAGGAATTAGGAAATGGTCCCATGAAGTCGATCCCCCAAACATCAAAGACTTCACACTCTAAGATATAATTTTGGGGCATCTCATCTCTTCTTGAAATATTCCCAGTCCTTTGACACCTATCACATGAAAACACAAAAGAATTAGCATCTCTAAAAATATGAGGCCAATAAAACCCTGCTTCTAAGACTTTATGTGCTGTCCTATTAGCACTATAATGGCCTCCAGTGGGACCACTGTGACAATGGTATAGAATTTGTTGCCCTTCTTCATGTGATACACAACGCCTAATAATTTGATCTGCACATATCTTAAAGAGATAGGGATCTTCCCAAAAATAATATTTTAACTCAGAAAAGAACTTTTTCTTTTGGTATGATCCAAATCTTGTGGAAGAACTTTTCCAACCAAATAGTTCGCTATATCAGCAAACCATGGAATTTCTTGATCTTGTACAGTAAAAAGATTTTCTTCTGGAAATTTATCATTAATCTCTTCCTCCTTCAAATCTTCCAAATATGGGTTATCTAACCTAGAAAGATGATCCGCTGCTAAATTTTCTGCTCCTTTTTTATCACGGATTTCTAAATCAAACTCTTGTAACAACAATACCCATCTTATTAGTCTTGGTTTAGCATCCGGTTTGGATAGAAGGTATTTCAAAGCTGAGTGGTCAGTATATACCACTACTTTTGATAAGATAAGATATGATCTAAATTTGTCAAAGGCAAATACTATAGCAAGCAATTCTTTTTCTGTTGTGGTATAGTTCTCTTGTGTAGAGTAAGAGTTTTACTTGCATAGTATATTGGCTGGAAGTGCTTCTCCTTTCTTTGACCTAAAACAGCCCCTATTGCGGAATCACTTGCATCACACATAAGTTCAAATGGTAAATTCCAATCTGGAGCTACCATTATAGGGGCACTAGTCAACTTCTCCTTCAGAAAATTAAAAGCTTCCATACATTTCTCATCAAAATTAAATGTAATATCTTTCTCTAACAACTTTGTCATTGGTCTTGCAATGTTCGAAAAATCTTTAATAAACCTTCTATAAAAACCTGCATGACCAAGAAAGCTTCTTATTGCCTTGACAGAAGTTGGTGGTGGCAATTTGGAAATTGCCTCCACTTTTGCTACATCCACTTCTATCCCTTTCTTTGACACTTTGTGACCCAACACTATTCCTTGTTGTACCATGAAATGGCACTTTTCCCAATTTAGCACAAGGTTGGTTTCCTCACATCTCATCAAAACCCTCTTCAAATTCAGCAAACATTTTTCGAATGAATCTCCAAATACCGAAAAGTCATCCATAAATACCTCCATCACATCCTCCACTAAATCCCCAAATATTGCTAACATACACCTTTGAAAGGTCGCAGGTGCATTACATAACCCGAATGGCATTCTACGATAAGCAAATGTACCATAGGGGCAAGTAAATGTGGTCTTTTCCTGATCTTCCGGTGCAATAGGAATCTGAAAATATCCTGACATTCCATCCAAAAACAATAAAATCATGACCTGCAAGTCTTTCTAACATTTGGTCAATAAAGGGTAATGGAAAATGGTCCTTCCGAGTAGCATCATTGAGCTTCCTATAATCAATACATACCCTCCATCCAGTCACGGTACGCATTGGAATAAGCTCATTTTTCTCATTGGGCACAACTGTCATGCCTCCTTTCTTTGGGACCACTTGAACCGGACTTACCCATGGGCTATCCGAAATTGGGTATATAAGTCCCGAATCCAATAATTTGACCACTTCTTTCTTAACTACTTCTTTCATATTTGGGTTTAGCCTTCTTTGAGGTTGCACCACTGACTTAAATCCTTCTTCCATTGAGATCTTATGAGTGCAAAAGGAGGGACTGATTCCTTTTATATCAGAAATCTTCCATGCTATTGCCTTCTTGTGCTCTTTGAGCACAGAAATTAGTTTCTCCTTTTGGCATGAATTAAGTTCCGAAGATATAATCACCGGTAACTTAGAGTCATTTGCCAAAAAGGCATACTCCAAATATGAAGGTAGTTGCTTTAACTCCAATTCAGGGGGGTCTTCTACTGAAGGTTTTAACCTATCTATATGGTCTCGGTAGATTTCCTCAACTCCAAATTCCTTCTTTTGTTCATCACAGCGTTCCAATTGAGCAATAATCTCTTCTACTCCATCAATTGCATTAATTTCACTTCCTTTTGACAAACACAACTCCAAGGAATCTGTACTCAAAGAATCTTGCAGAAAATCAGAAACGGTTAGTTCAAAAGAATCAATTGCAAAGCAAGTATCATCACCATTCATAGTTTTCTGAAAACATCTGGCATTCGGATCACCATCTCTTCGCTTCCAACCCGAAGAACTAATTTCCCATCTTTGACGTCGATAACAGCACCAGCTGTTGCTAAGAATGGCCTCCCCAATATAAGTGGGACTTCTATATCTTCATCCATGTCCAGAACTACAAAATCTGCAGGAAAAAAAAATCGTGAATTTTAACCAAAACATCTTCCACTACTCCCTTAGGAAATCGCATAGATCTATCAGCAAGTTGTATACTCATTCTGGTACTCTTGGGTTCACCTAGATTTAATCTTTTAAACATGCTATAGGGCATGAGATTTATACTAGCCCCAAGATCTGCTAATGCTCTTTCAACCGGTAAATTTCCTATCAAACAAGGAATAGTAAAACTACCCGGATCCTTTAGTTTCCTAGGTAATTTGTTTAAAATAACAGCAGAACACTCTCCACCTAAGGTGACAGTAGATAGTTCTTCCAACTTCCTTTTGTTAGATAGAGTTCTTTGAGGAATTTAGCATACTTAGGCATTTGTCCTAAAGCTTCTACTAGTGGAAGGTTAATGTGCAACTGTTTAAAAAGTTCCAAGAACTTTTTGTATTGTTCATCATCCTTATCCTTCCTAAATCTAGATGGGTAAGGTAATTTTGGATGAAATTCCTTTGGTTTTTCAGTAGGTAAACTCCTCTCTATTAATTCTTCTTTTCATTCACTTGTTCCCCACTTTCTATACCAACTTCCTTTTCACTCTCTTGATTCCTTGCTGAACCCTGTAATTCCTTACCACTTCTAAGTGTCACAACCTTAACTTGCTCCTTAGGATTTTGCTCAGTGTTACCCGGCAATGATCCTGGAGTTCTGTCCGACATTAATTTAGCCAGTTGACCAATCTGTTGTTCTAAGTTATGAATAGAGGCCTCATGATTCCGATGGCGTGCATCAGAAACTTGAATAAACTGTGTCAAAGCATCATCAACATTAGTCTTCTTTTCAGGTGGTGGTAACGCAAGACGTTGCTGTGGTGCTTGTAATTGCTGTGGTTGTGGCTTCTGAAATCCAGATGAAAAGTTTGACCTTTGTGCATTCTGATCTCTCCATGAGAAGTTAGGATGATTCCTCCAACCGGGATTATAAGTATTACTATAAGGATTATAATTCCCGCTTCTCTATTTGTTCTATTAATAAAGTTCAGATCTTCAATACTTGAACCTTCTTCAGAAGCATGAAAATCTTCCATTGAACTCACAAAAGAATCACTTTGGGTAAAGCTTCCATGCTTGCTTTCATTTTACTCATCTGAGATGTAAGTGATGCCACTTGTGCCTTTAGTTGAGAAACTGACTCGGACTCATACATTGCAGCGACGGGTCGAAGATTGTTCCGTTCACTATGCCAACTGAATGTATTCCTTGCCAATTCTTCGATTAAATCATAAGCCTCAGGAGCACTTTTCTTCATCAAACTCCCACCAGCTACTGAATCGATCATTGTTTTCTTTTGGTCTCCTAATGATGTATAAAATATCCTGACCAGATCGTGCAATGAAATTCCATGGTGAGGGCACCGACGAAGAAATTCTTTAAACCTTTCCCACGACTCATAAAGTGATTCTCCTTCATACTGACGGAAGGAAAATATCTCATTTCTTAATTGAATCGTCTTATTAGGTGGGAAAAATTTCTCTAAAAACCTCTGAGCCACTTGATTCCAACTCGTTAATGAATGAGGAGGCAATGACTCCAACCAACTTCTCGCCTTGTCCCTTAGTGAAAAGGGAAACAATAATAGGCGTATTGATTCATTTGGTGTTCCATTGGCCTTTATAGTAGCACATATTTGCAAGAAATTCTTCAAATGAGCATGCGGGTCTTCTGAAGCTCCTCCCCCAAATTGATTAACTTGTACCATCTGAATCAAAGCAGGCTTCAACTCAAAATTATTTGCATGAATTGGAGGATACTGAATGGATGGAGCAACTCCATCGATTGTGGGCATAAACATATCCCACATAGGTCTATGAACTTCATTTCCACATCTCTAATGGGATCATTTATATTTCCACGGCTTGATTTACATTACCCCCAGGATTCTCAACTTCACCAACCCCTCGTGGGTTTAGATTCTCATTATCTCTATTCATATTTAATGATAGTGGTCTTGCTCTTTGCACTATAGTGGAGAGTTTTGGATAATCTCTCTGGTTCTTCTTAATCCTTGACGAAATGTTCGCTCAGGTTCTGGGTCAAAATCAAAAAGCTTGATTTTTCTGCTGCGGGTCATACACCTGTAATCAAAGATCAAAAAGTTGAAATGAATAATAATATAACAGAATTAAAAGAAACTAGATTAATAACGATTGGGTTTTCCTAATATTGTCAATTTTAAATTCCCCGGCAACGGCGCCAAAAACTTGATGCGTTCATCTGAGTAACAATTAATTCCACTAATTCTTTCCTAATATCAGATTAACAATAGGCAAGTGTACCTATCAATTGTAGTATAGGAATGAATTATGGGTCGTATTCCTTGGGATCCTGACAATTACTATTACTCGCCCTATCAATCATTATCTAGCAATCAATTTAATGTATGTTTAATTATTAATTAATTAGATAATTCTAATTTTAACTATATTAACTACCAATTTTTATCACAATGACATATAAAACATAATTTTAACAAATTATTAACACAATATACAGAAAGATTACTCCATCATATTAACAGGATTTAACTAAATTCATCCGTAAATTACTTATCTGTAGAATTCTTAATTCATGACCATTATTCTCATAATAGATCAATCCTAATCCTAATTGTATCTACTAGAATCTCTTCTAAGTTAATAGCCAATTCAGAATTGCATTAAAGCTCTTATTATCCTCAAATTCTTTGAAAACATGCAGCAAACTTCTTATTAACATCTCTATCAACAAGAGTAGTTTGTTCTAGTGCCTTAGATCTACTCAAGGGAATTGTTTCTCAACCTTTTCCAATGAGATCTGATGTAGGAATATGTCGTGCACTACAAATTCCTAACTTATTTGAAGACCCAACACTAAAAATTCGTAATTAAACAGATTATAACAGATATATATATGCTTCCTGTTAATACAACTTCGTAATAACTTAATCACTACTCATTCATACTGACATATAAACACAAACGTATAACAAACATAATAGATTCAATGAACAAGAAAGAGAAGAAGTAAAACCCCTTTTTAATGACTATGAAGTGGTTGTACAAAACGAATTCTGGATCCAATGACTTTCTCAAGTTCTTCTTGGAATCCGACTCTCTCTCCTCTAAGTTCTCTTTCTAAAATATATCATGTGATTCCTCTTTTTAGAACGAATCACCCTCTTTATATTCAATAGGGGTCGTGTTTAAAAACACGACCTTTTACTAAAACAAACTAACAGTCATACTGTTTCAAGAAGAATAATGACCCATTTCTAAAAGTCACGACCGTACAATACTCATTTTCTTTGTAAATATGCATTTTGTACGGTCGTACAAGAGGGAGTGCTAAGTACTGGAAGTCAATCTTCAAGCTTGTACGGGCGTGCAACATAGATCTCCTTCAATTACTTCTTCATCACCACATGTACGGCCGTACAGTGAATTTGCTCCGAAATTTCTTGGTGCACGGGCGTACAAGACCCCGTACCAGCCACTGGCTTGCATTTTCTTCACTTTGAGAGTTGTACGGCCGTACATCAAGTCTCCTTCTATGCATCCTTGCTGCTTTGTTTGAATATTGATTGGATTCTCCACATTTTCCTTCCTTATATTACAATTATGTTCAAAATTGACCTGAAATATATATGTAATAACAATTAAGCACCTTATCTATAAGAATCCATCAATTATATTATAAAATAGACCCAATTTGTCAATTAAAATGATGATAATTTATGCCTATCATTATTAAACAAGCATATGAATGCATCAAGCAAGTGAACAAGCAATACATATGATCTACCGGAAATGATATGTTTTGAATGGATTTACCCCTCCATTCGGTGGTTAGGTGTTCCAGGCTCTTTAAAACCCATCTTTGAAATCCAACTTATGTAGTTTATTTCTGGCTCCTACCCGCTCATCCTGAAATAGTTCTTTCTTGGCTCCTATTCGTCCATCTTGCAGACTTGTGGCTTCTACAAACCCTACTACTATACTCTTGTCCCATCGAATATAGTAGTTAATGAAATGAAACTAACTACATGATATGCATGAATAAGTTAATATATATAACTTGAAATATATAATTAAGGTACTTTAAAGTGATCATAGAATTGCAGACATTCCAGCATAGTAATGATAAAACACAATTTGATTTAACAACAATTCATGTCCCGATATGCTTAGTATTCTTTCAATCAATGTTATCATACAAAATTCATTTTTATCTTTTCTACTTCTAGTGCATCTATCTATAAGCACAAACAAGTAAGTAAAAGGTAGGAAATAAACTCACTCGACCATCCTTGCTAAAAACTTTTTACTCGTAATGGTCCTCCGAATATGGATCCTCCCAAACTTTATTACCTAAAAAAAAGAAAAACCCAAAATGAGTATTTCGTGGAATCTCTTCTTGAACTTTCTAATTCTATTCTAGCATTTGCGTCAAAATTCGGATAAGAGGAAATTCCAACTTAAAATGGTCATAACTAGCTCATTTTAACTCGGAATTTCGCATATAATATACCATTTCTACCTATTCGAAAAGATCTATCCATTTCTAAGGTTATTTTTGTCATAAAAAGCCATTTGGGTTGCAAAAATACTATGGTACAGAATAGTTACGAATTTCATAGTCCACAAAATATGATTTTTCCAAACTTCTCTTTACTAAAAAATCCTTAAGCAAAATATATGGTTATTTATATAGTTGAAAAATCCTTTAAACATATATTTATACTCATATCGTATGCATGATTTTTGTAGTGTTGTCCCTACCTTGATATTTCACAAATAATTTGTCTTTAGGAGTTTTAAAAGATGCAACTTTGAAAAATTTTCCTTTATAAAATGCTAGAAGGAAACTTCAAAATTCTTGAGTTGTTATAAGTGAGTGTTTTTCTATTATAATTCCATTCCTTATCTTTTCAAAAGCAATTTGATTCCTAAAAATTTGGTTCTTTAAGTTATCTACCAACTTTATTTCTAGTGATTGAAAAAAAAAAAAAGACTTTTCAAAATTTCCTTAAGTTGTTGGTGTGGTATAAGATTTGGAGTTATATTAAATGTATGTATTCTTCTCATTTTTATATCCTTTTTCTTCTTTAGAAAATAAGTTTACCTTTAAAACTTTACTTTCTTAGCAATTTTATTTTTCTAAGTTGGTTTCTAAAATGGTGAGTTGATTTTACCTTGATTTGAAAAACTTGTTTTATTCTAATATTTATCAAGTGGTGAATGATTCTTTTAAATAAGTTTATAAGAAAAGCTTTCCTAATAAAGAATTGTTGATATTAGAACTTAGCAAAAATTTCATCTTAATTTTGAAAAGAGAGTAATAGTATAAAAATTAAGTTTTGAAGAAACTTTCTTAGTATGTGATTTTCGAATCTATAGTGAACCTATTTAAGTTTATAAAAGATATGGTTGAGTTAAATTCTATCTATATGGAGTATTTAGTTTTGATTTATAAAAGAAATGAGTTCCTTTTATTTGAAGAAATCTTCATCACTAATACTTTAAAACTTATGATCAACTTGTTTAAGCTTTTGAAAAAATTTATTAAAAAACAATACTTAGACTTCTTGTTAAAAATCCTTTGTTGAGAAATCTAGTTCACTTTTCCTTGTTTAAGGAAGAACCCATTTTCTATTTTTATGTAAGACAACAATATTCTAATCATGCATGAATATGATTATGTAGCAAAGAAAAAGAAAGAATAATACATAATAAGATAGAAAGAAAAAAATAAGCAAATAAACATAATAATATGGTCAAGCATTGGGAACCTTAGCTTCATCAAGGTATCCTGATCATGTATCGGGAGCCTTAGCTTCATCAAGGCAACCCGGGACTAAGAATAGACTAGTCCCAAAAAGAAAAGAAACAAAATCGTTTTTACTTGATAAGGACAAGTCTAAGACTTGAAAGACTAGTCTTAATAAATTGCTTGAAACTAGTAAATAAATAAATTACAAGGCATGAATGAATAAATAAATATTATGTTAGTGAGCTCATATGCTCTAGGAAATATATATACATAAATATATTTACTAACATATAAGAGTTAGATTAGGACAATAACAATAACATAATAACATAACAATAAAACAACATAATAGTAAAATAAGATTTGTTCATGAACAAGAACAAAACATGAACATAGTGTTGCTTCCATAACAATTATTTGTTTAGGAAACACATTCCATGGTCATGCTAAGTTGCATGACATGGTAAAGAAATATAAGTAGGATTTTACCTAAGGTTTAATGGAGGATTTGAAAAGAGATGAATGGGTAATGTGTTTGTTATTTTTCTTGAAGAGTAGTAAATGGTAGAGAGTGTTTTGAGAGGAAATTTTGGTAGAGTTTTGTTATGTAAAATGAATGCGTGAAAGAATGAAGGAGGAACGAGGTATTTATAGAATTTTGGAATGAAATTTTGATGTAATAAAACAAATTGAAAAAGAAATAATATTGAGAAAGAGATAGGGAGGCCGACGGCATCATGGGGGAAAGAGGGAGGATTTTGATTAAATTTTGTATTTTTGTAAAGAAAAGTAATAATGTGTAAGATATGATATGAATAAAATTGTGTTGGAAATGTAAAAGTATAAGAAATAGGTGTATAAGTAGTAAGAAATATGTATAAGAAAAAAATAGAGATAGTGAAATAGCAATGAATAGTAGACTAAAATAAAATACCGGTAATAATAAAAATACGCATAAACGAGCTATATCTGATATTTTTAGTTACCGAAAAGTTGTGAAACTGATATTTTTGAAATCCTTGTATAAAATCAATCCTAACGGTGTTATCGGAATATTTTTATTATTCTGAGCTTCGTAACACGCTTTTAGAGAAATGATTCTATTTGAGTCCGAAAGACACTCAAAATTCACGAACATGATATTTTTATACTTCCCTATATTATTACGAACTCTTATAAGCCATTACCTCAATTCTGTTTTCTAGGGTTTGAGAGTGCGGGTTTGTCGAGTTAAACTGTTAGATGGTCTTAATCTTTATTGACTTTTGAAACTCCGGTTTGACTAGGGTTAGGGTTTAATCCAACTTTACCCTAGAAATTGAGAGGTTTACATTAGGAATCGGATAAATGGACCTTCTCATGCTCAGATTTTTTAATCGAACGATTATTGAATTTTTTATTTTTGTTTTTGAAGATTATCTTATGAAATCTCGTGATCAAAATTGTTTAAGGTTCGATTTCAACTTGGGTCAATTTTTAGGATTTTAATTCGGTATTCCAAAACCATTCTCGAGGAATTCAGGGGTTTACATGCATCCATGCTGGTAACTACCCAACACTGAATTTCTGTTTTTGGTGAAGCTGTTCCCAATATAGTATTCAATGTTTGTCCAGAAATGACCTTAAGCTCCTCAGTCATTCCTTTAAGCATGCATTCTTCTGCCATTTAAAGCTCATCCACAGATCTCTGAAATTCCATGTCACAGTACTTAATAAAACAAGCGATGGTATACCTAAAATGAAGTCATAGGAGTTTAGGGTTATGGTATAAAAGTCTGCTTCAAACCCTATTCCTTGTATTTGCCATTCGAATGCTTTAATTAATTTGGCACTTTTAAGTTTAGTACCATCAGCCAGTATAATGGATACTGAAACCACACTGTATGAGCTACAACCCAATTCTTCAGCTACTTTTTCATCCATTAAGTTAGCTGAACTCCCTGTATCAATCAAAATATTTAGGAATTTCTCTTTATAACTTCTTTAACTCGCATGCAATGGTCTCTATTGTCATCATTGATTGAGTTTAGCAGCAACTGAGATAATTCCAAACCCAGTTCATCAATTGTTTCTTCATCATTATCCTTTTCTTCTTTTCTCAACAACAACAGGTTTAGCTTCTTGCTTTTACAATGGTGCCAAGGACCAAATGGTTCATCGCACCAAAAACAGATCTTTTTGCGCCTTTTCTCCTCAATCTCCTCTTGAGTTAACCTCTTAACAGGTTTGTTGTTTGGAATCATGTTGCGGTTCTGGGTTATTGGTTGGTTGTTTTGGTTGGTGTTTAAGGGTTGGAAGCAGTTTGGTTTAGTAATTGAAGAATAATGTGAATAAATGTTTCTATTACCTTGGATTTGAGTACTGGTTTGACCTTTGAATGTTTTCAAATTTTGCTTAGATGTTGTAATGTTAGCCTCTTGTAATTTGGCTAATGTATAGACTTGGGTGAATGAATTTCGTTGAAACATGCAAATAGGAAATTAGAGTTTTTTAAGGCCACTAAGATAACAACTAATTAAATGAGATTCAGGCAATTGAACTTGAGTGGTTAAATGCATAAAGTCATCATTGTAATCTTGTAAAAGTTCGACGATATAACTCCTTAAGTTCTGACATAGGATCCTAAAATGCCTTCTCATTAAACCATGTATTTAGAATTGTAACAAATTGTTCTCACGTCAATGGAGTTGTTTCTATATGGTTTTTAATAAATGCACAATACCATTCATGTGGTTTAGTGTCTAAGTGCATGATTGCAATCCTTACCTTAAGATCCTTTGGTGTTTCATCTAATGTAAAAAATTGCTCAGCTCGGGATACCCAACTTTTAAAGCCTTCTCCATTAAAAACTGGGAACTTAATCCTTGTGTTTTTAGTTGGTACTTGATATGTTGTGGTCTGGTCGAAGATAGTGTCAGTGTTGATCCTTGATATACCTATGTTTCTAGTATTGCTATGGGTGTTTGATGATGGTTCTTCAATTACTGATTTTTCGTTAGTGTATTGTTTGAAAGAGTCATTGGTCTGATGTTGCTTCTCATTGGTCTGATGTTGCTTCTCAATCATTGCTTGTTGCTTTTGTAGGGTCTCAGCAAAGAATTTGTTCCAGTACTCATGTTTTTCTAACTGCTCCTTCAACACGCTTTCATGGCGATCCATTCGTTCCTTCATAATATTTTCATGATGATCCATTCTCTCCTTAAGAGCATATCTCAGCGCATCTTCCATTCTTTTTATATTCCCTTGTTTCCATGGCACAAAGGCTCTAATACCAAATGCACATGGAAGCAGAATTTAACAATTATTGTAACGATCAAGCCGAATGCAACAAGACAATTACAAGATTTATCTAAGCCGAATGCAACAAGGATCTTCTCGAATACGAGAAAGAATTTGCAGAAAGATATTCCTCTTCTTCATTTTGTATTTGAACCATATAATTTATATTGATGCCTTTTACAAAGAAATTGAATGTAATCTTTCTAATTTATTCTCTAACTAAGATATTTGACTAATTGAATGTAATCTTCTTAATTGAGGATATTTGACTAATGCGTTAAATATAATGTAATCCTTTTAATTTATTTCCTAATTATAATGCTTTACTAAGAAATTTAACTAATTTATTATAATTCAATTATTTTGATTTTTCCTTCAGCTAAATCCAACTGTACAACCATCAGCCAATGTCAGCCATCCACGCATATGGCCATAAGCCATTCATTTCGAACCCGGTCATGCGTTGAAAGCTCTAGATCTCATTCTTATCCCATTCTCTACTTTCCCCAAATTCAAACCCTACTCTATCTTCCTCGTTACTTCAACTCTTCCCAAATTCTAACCCTAAAACTCTTCCTTCTAACCAATCCCTCAGTTTGTTTGTTGAATATCAGTTGCACTCTCTTTCTCTTATATTTTATTTTCCTTTTTTATTTATTTTTACATCTTTAATTCCCTCATTTTTCTTTCTATAAATACCTTCAATTCCCATACTTTACAACCCACTCATAAACTTTCCAAACTCTCTCTAAAATTTCTCCTCCCCTTCTCTCCTCTAAAAAGATGTTACCTTCCCTCTCTCTTTGCTTCTTTCATTTTTCACTTCTTCTTTTAGGTAAACACTAAACACCCACCTTATATATTATGAAATGTGATATGTATATGTATGTGTATATCCTTACACATTTCCATAAAAATTCCTCATGATGTATATGCTAGGGAATGGAAATGTAAGATAACATATTGTTCATATCACAATGTTTATATTCATATTCATAATATGTTCATTTATTGCATGTTGCCAACTTAACTTTCTATATATATATATATATATAGTATTTATAATTTTTAGAGCCTAAATGTTCACTAATCTAACATTATTTATTTCATATATTTATCTATTAAAAGCAATTTATTTATTTCATGATTTTGTAAGACTAGTCAAGTTCTAGTCTTGGACTTATCCATTTCCAAGTTCGAAGGAGACTAAAGCTATTTAAGTCTCGGGGACCCTTGACATAAATCTAAGACTCTCATGTTCTCTTATTATTTATCTCGTATCTATTTATGAGACTGGAAATATTTCTAGTCTCAGGAAGCCTCGACAAAAATCTAAAACTTCCACTTTTCTTTCTTTACGCTTTACTTTTATTTACTATATATGGCGATTGGATTATTTCAACTCCTAAGAAGCCTTGACCATAATCTAAGACTTCCATAATTCTATTTTGATTTCCTTATATTTTCATTCATGGTCTTGTTTATTTCTTATTATTCATTGGTCTTGCTAAAATTAAAAATTTATAAGTGTAGTTCATGTACATAGATATTTATAGTGATGTTAATAAAGAAAATCCTTAAAGATTTTAATATTGATGATTCTTTGTTATATAGAATATTTTCTAAAAATCTCATTTTCAATATATGGGAAATCTTATCCTCAAGAATAAAGATTTAGAACAAGACATTTACCAAAAACTTGTTTTCAAAGCATGAGAAAACTTTTTATCAGAAAAAAAAAAATTAAAAACAAGATCATCCTCTTAAATTCCTTAAAATGATGAGATTGAAAACATGACTCTAAAAATCTTATAAACTAAAATTCTTTTCCCAAATACACATGAGAACCTTTTTTCATCAATAAAGAAATTTTACAACAAGTCATTTACCTAAAGTTTTCTAGAATACCAAAACTTAAGAAAATTCCAAAGGAAATACAACTTAGGATATTCTCTTCATCAACACATAAAGTTCATGTTTTGAAAATAATTGGTTAAATGAAGTTCCATTATATGTATGAGATATTCAAAGATTCAAACTAAATATAAAACCATGTTTATTAGTTAAGTATTCATATTTACAAAAATTCAAGAGTTAAAATTTTATTTAAACTCCCAAAGGTGATTTTTCAAGAACTTAACTTTTTTACTTTCCATGAAAGTTGTTCGATAAGAATTTTTATTTTGCACAACATCACTAGAATCATGCATGTGCTATGAATTATTTGAGTCTCTCAATATATGTAAATATAGAAATGATAAGTATACATGCCTTAGAGAGTCTACAAAGGTTAAATATGAAAAGAAGTGTCAAAAATAAACTTGAACCTAAAACTGGAAGGTTTGGACATAATCTATACATATGATTTTGAAACCAAAATGACCTTAAATGTTAAAAATAACATTAGAAATAGATAGATCATCTGAAATAGGTAGAAAACGACTACTCATATGCAAAATTCCAAGTTAAAATGAGCAAGTTATAACTATTTTAAGTTGAAACTTCCATGATTGGGAAGAATGACGCAAGTTGAATAAATAAAATTAGAAATTTAAGTAGAATCTATATGAAATACTCATTCCGAGTTCAGGTGACAAAGATTACAAAACTCCCTTCCCTGAAGATTATTTTGACTAGAATTGCTTTAATGAACGAGTGAGTTTTCCATTTTAATTTCGTTACCTTATATATGCTTGCAAAGTAGAACACTAGAATATAGGAAAAAGATAAAATGAATTTACGTGTAGGATATCATGGGATTATGTTTGTGATTCTTCTATGCTTGATCAATAAATGATAAGTATATCGAAACCTTAAGATAGTTGATTGATGCTCTACATTTCCATTATTATATTTTGCGTGTGTGGTTGTCTTATTGATCGCCCCTAACTGGAAAGTAACTTGACCAAAAATCAAATTATAAATTGATCATGTATAGCATGCCGTCGAGTCACATCAGTAAATGCTACTAATCCTATGCGAAGAGCCAAAAAACCTATGAATCCTATCGCGGGTGTAGATCTATTCCTTTTTAGGGAAAATACAATGTTCAGAGAATGTATCCCCTGGGAGTAGCTGTGCCAGCCAATCACTGTGAGCAAGTGTCCGAGGATTAACGATAGAGATGCGGAAACTTAATTTAAATTCCTAATCCTTGTCATGGATGGGTAAATCCATTCTATGTGTGGTCTCTAGATCATACATATTTGCGTGTTTCATATGATTATTGCATAGCATATGCTTAACTAACAAACTTGATTATTTATTATTATGGGTGCGAGTAATGGGAAGTATCTCACTAAGCATGTTATAAGACTACACCCTAACAGATCTTGTTTGAAACAAGTATACTTGAGACTTTACTCGAGGAATAAGATGACGAGAAAATCAATAGGGGATTTTGGAACTTTAATGAAAGATCAGGGAGCCTAAGACGAAGCTTCTCTTAGAAACCATTTATGTTAAATGTTTTACTTTGGAGATTATTATGAACGATTGTACCATTTAAACGATTTGTGGTCATTAATTGAGGTATATCCCTAAGAAATGTAATCTACCCTATACGAATTTAATGATATATAATCCTCTTGCTTTGCTATTTACTTGCTACCATCATAATTGTGCTACTTCAATGTGTTCCATTTGTTGTGAAGAGCGCCTTGTGCATAATATAGAAGCCTTTGTATGACTAAGGTAGTCATTCCTAAGTTTTAATATAATGCACGATAGACTGTTACATTTAGGGTACTGCTTGGGGTGTGACATAAACCACCAAGGATAACCTATGCTAACATAGACAAAACCTTAAAAAAGAAGTTTCTACCAAACAACATACTCACACTACAAAACTTCATCCTCGACAATGAGAATCACAATAGAAAGCCCAAACGGCTCCTTTCCTGTACTCCTTGATTGAGTTACAAATAAAGCACAACTCTTCAGCCTTTAAGTCATTACATTCCAGGTATAATGGAGGTAAAACATAACACCATGGTTGTCAAACTCGCGAGTCTACTCGTACGTTTCTACGAGTTTACGAGTTGATGATGATATTTCGATTCAACTCGCATTCAAAATCGTTTTTTGAGTAAACTCGTAAGTAGAATCGTAGAATCGTGAGTAGAAACGGTAGAATCGGTGGTAGAATCGGTAGTAGAATCGTAAGTAGAATCGTAGTAAAATCTTAAAGTTGTAATTTTACACTTTTTTTTTTCTATTTGAACTTTAAAAATGCAATCAATTTAATATATTTAAATTTAGGGGTTTTGGGGTTGGTTCTTGATATTTATCTTAATCTAACTTAATTTTAGTTTTTTTAATATTTTTTCCTTTTATTTCTTTTTTTTTTTGTATTTTTTAGAGAGTTATTTTCTTTTAGGTTATATACTATGATAATGATATATTTTGAACATTTTGAATGAAAATTAAAATAATATATACAGTGCTATGTTTTTCCCTTTTTTAATAATTTTCTATCTATAAATATATTTGCCATAAATATAATGAATTTTTATGTAATGATTTTTTGTGCAAATATATAGTGAACATGAAATATTTATCACTACACAAAACTAGCTACTTACACATGATAATTTAAATGATTTGCAATACATCTTAATAATTATAGATTATGAATCATCATTAAATAAAAATAATTATTTTAATTATAAAATTGCACTAAATATTAATGACAATATGTGAATTATGATTGATAAAACTTAAATTTTGGTTGTACATAACTAATTTAATACTAAATTCTTTATTTTCATAATTTATTTAAAGTTTTATTATTTTAGTAAGTACATCAATAATTTTTGTAAGTAAATTTACATTAGTTGTAGAATCTTACGATTCTACGTTTCGATTTTACGTTCCGATTCTACAGACCCCTTAGCGATTCTAGGTAGAAACTCGAGTTTGACAACCATGCATAACACCCTCTCTAGCGATGTTGTAATGATAGCTACCAATCATTTAGGCCATTATGGTCTAATCATGATAAAGGTATGCCCTTATCACTTTCTTCTACAATGCTATCATGTAAACTCCTTAGTCTTCAAACCATCACGGTAAAGGTGTGATGAGAGTATAATAATCTTATCATCCCTTCCAATGATATCTTAACTAAAGGTACCATGCCCCAACAACCAACAAGCCATCCAACATAGCCATAATTAGACACCATAAAGTGTTGTGCAAACCTTAAGTTTCGAGTGGGTTCCATAACTAAACAACTTGAGGATCTAGTAAGAAGGTTCTTACCCTTCCATGGGAAAGTTTAAGAACGTCTCAGATAATATACCAAGCAAAGAACATATTCACTGAGATCACCTATAATGTCATACACATCAAATGTAATGACAAGGGTAACTAGCACTATAACGTAAGTCACAAGTTGATACCAAATGTACGCAAACTGTAGTAATGGAGCCCATGCTAAACATGGATCAACAAGTGCTCACAACTCAAGACATGAGCCAATAGAAGACAAAACTATCATCTTTTTAACAATGAATCTCAAAGGGATCATTACCACATGTAATAACCGTCCGCTAATCTAAGTAGGGATTGCCATTTATGATGTCTACAAAATGTTAATTCACACTGGCAATCAGCAGTCATTACCCTCAAACTAGCCTATAACTAAATGGTCATACTACCATTTAAGGCTCTATTATACAGCTCCAACCTCTGTTTTAACAAGCTAACTAAATAGAGTAGCCAACTACATCACATCAGCCTCCTCGATAGGCAACATAGACCATAATACAACAACCATGGTAAGGTTTTTTATGATTAGTGTATACTCACCCTACGAACATCATACTAAAATTATTGTCCCAAAACAAAATGCACATGGTCCCCTCTACTCAATATCCACGAGTCAAGTTCACCAAGTTAATAGCAAAAGACATTTACAAAGGGAATTAACAACTCATCGAAATGTGTAACACCTAGGCCTCCCTATAGTAAAGAAGTGTTGAACACAACAACAGCTTAGAGCTGTAAGAAAGCTCAATGATAAAGCCAAGCAACCCCTTCTCAATAAGCCTAAACGTGTTCCATATCCCTACAAGCCTTTGCCTCTATAAGGTCCCCACAATAAAAGGAAGTAGGTATATTATATAAACTCTCAACTAGGTATTAAGGAAAACTTAATTTTTCAATAGTTTTGGAGTTACACCCAACTAAAATTGAGGAAAAATACTAAGTTAGGACTAGGTATTGGATTAATCGTAACTTAGCTACTAATTTGCATAAACTTATTTTATTTGAACAATACTAAAAACCTTGATATCACAAGTTCGAGGGCAAACATATTAAAATCTAAACAGTTACCATATAAACTTCTTGAATTGAAAATTATTTTTTCTAACTTTTTAATATTTTTGAAGGTTCTATTTCATTTTTTTTTTTAGTTAAGGGAAAGTTACTTATAAAAAATTTAAGGGATTTCTTTTTTTTACATTTTAAGTTACCTGATAAGTGTCTACATATTTGTTAATCAGGATTAGAGAGTCATGGTTCCTTTTTCAAAAACTTAATGGGTTATTATTATTATTATTATTTTTTATTTATTGAACTCTTTTTACTTTGAGTATTTAATTCTTAGTCTTATTTTTAAAAAATGGATCTCATATTTGAAAAATACAACACTTTCCTAACTTTTAAAAAAGACTACAATTTATTTATTTTTTTACGTAATATAACAATTTTTCTAAATGACAGTAGAAACCTTCTAGCTTTCCTATAGGCGACTGGATCACACTAGCATAGAAAATCTCACGTTTGGCAATAGGACATTACATTGATTGGGTTCGAAACCTTGTAACATTCAATCTGCTCTTGACTATGGCAATCGAAACACTTGGAATTAAAATCCCACTTACTCATAAGTTAGATAGCCTTAGGTTATACAACAAGCTATTGAACTCATTAAAGAGCATTCCATCAATTAGGTTTGAAGCCTTATAGTATTTAATCTACTCTCAACTAGAGTAATATAAACCCTTGGTTAAATGACTTCACTTATTAAATAAGTAAGGTGAACTGTCCTAACTTACCCAAAAAGTGACTGGGTTCATCAAAGGGAACTTTGTTAATTAAGTTTGAAGCCTAGTAACATCCAATTTACTCCTAATATAAGAGAATAACTCTTGTATACACAATCATCCCACAATCAATAGTCTCCATCAATCAATGTCAAACTTGTACTTCTAGATCTTAAAGAAAGAAAAACTCCAAAAGGTAGATGAGATAACCTACTCCTATTACAGGTATCAAGCCAACCAGGCTCAGGCCTACATAAAGGTAAGGTTGAAAGAAGCTTCTTCGCCTCTAAGGCACATTGATAGCACTCTCTTGCAACATCATTATTTAAAAGTGGGCTCAAACCCTACATAAAAGTTAGAAGTTAGACTAAAACCCTGCACAACATATATACACACACACACACATACATATAGTTATACTCTTGTTGCATGTGGAAAGAGAAGAAAAGGGTAAATGTTGGCACATGCTAAGCAAGTGCTACACACTCATCTAAAAATGAAAGGGGCATGTATTTGCATGTGTTAGAGGGATTAAATTGTTAATCTTTAGCTCCTGATACATATGAGGAAGACAACTCCCTATATGCTATTAGTATTGGGACCAGTCTAATTTAAAGTCAAAGTTGAATTTATGTCCAATTAATTGGACTCTGCCTTTTTTTTTCCAAGAAATTAACTTTTCCAAAAATAAATTAATGAAGTAGATATACACATGTAAATTAATATCAAAAGGAACTCCATTGGACAAAATTACAAGGCTAATTTGTTTATGGTTCAAGCTGGTTAAAACTTCAATCATCTATAAAATAAGCAATTTACGTTCGATTGACGGACCTTTTAAAGCCATTTTTCAAAGTTTGTATTTTTCAATATTAATAAATGAATGACTTCGATCTGGTATAGGAAAATTGTTTTGGCTCTTTGATTTTTTTTTTGCCAATATTTGCTAATTTTATCCAATTGCATATGCATATTTGACGTTTAATATTCAAATTCAATCCTAAAAAATTATTTCCCACTTAATGGCATTTGTTAACCATCAAATAACCAGTTTTTAATATTTTTCCCAATTTCACTTTTTTTGTATTTTATTTTATTTTTTGTTGTTCTCTTCTTCATTACTTTTTTTTTTTTTGTACTTTTCTATTTTTTTTCCATTTTCTACTACTTTTACACTTTTGTGGCTTTTTTGACTTTTTTCTTTTTTAAGGCCTCCTTAGACTTAACCTAAATGGTGTAAAAATATAAAGGCACTACACGTCTTCAAAACAACTCAGTAATCACCACTAGTTCCAATCTTATACCATGTTAATGCAATAAATTCCTACAACAAAAATACCAAGGGTAAACTACAACCTTATATTATGTCAACTCTCAAACCTTAGAGGTGTAGACAAGAAGCCTCCTATACAATAATCGATTAACAAAGGAAGTAGGGGGCAAATGTTAACGATCATTTTTCAACCAGGCTTTTAGGTACAAGTGTAGCCTAACAAGACCTTTTCCCTGAGGGGAAGATTGGTTTCAAATCTCTTGCCTAAAAGATAAGGCCACCACCTAATCCTAGCACATGGCATCCCTCACTAGACTTAAGTAAAAATAGACAGACACGTGCCCCCTCTTGGACTGTGGATCAACCAGTATAACTCATATACTCTTTCTCTAAGAATTCCACATTAAAATATCAATCAAAGCTTATTAATCTAGCTATCAAGATCATTGGATTGTTTATTATCCTTTCTCAAATAATTGATGTTATATTTCCCACTTCGTAGAACTATCCACTAACTTAATCGTCAGAATGCTTGCACTAAGGCCACTTATAGTGTCACTTAACTCACATTTCTTAATTGTGCAGGTTAAACTTGTACCCATAATGGAGGAGGGTTAATTGAGTCCAATCCATGAATTATTAATAGACAATGACTATACATACACCAATACTACCTGTTGATAGGAGATTTTCGACCAAGGCCTTTTAGGCCAAAACCCCATGCTAACATCGTTCCATACCCACTATCAACCCTTTGGAGGCTCAGCCTATGAGAGCCTAAGGTTGATGCAATGCTCTGAACTCATCTCTAAGCTATAAGGTGACCTCAACTCACTTATATAGCAAAAGCCCCCCACTTAAGTCCCGACCCCTTAGATGGAAGCCTAAGGTGACAAGGTCGAGTTAGTTGCAACGCTCGACCTCAAGGATATACCTGACATATTCATGCCCTAGTCTTAGTACATTCACATTCCACGCTAACACTGTTGTACTCTACGAATCGACCAGCTAACAGCTTTAAAGGAACCCCCCTACATGTAAAGAAGATATCTTATGGTCTCCTAAATTCTGTTATGGCTACCTCATATAAGGAACCTTCACATCAAAGGTAATAGTGACTCTCTTTGGACTTTTAGTGCTACTTCTAGTTATTTCTTTAACACTCTTACGAACCCATAACTAACTTAGGCATTAGAGTGGCTACGCTAGATAACCCCAAGCATATAGTTAATCAAGCTTCTGTGTTTGCGGGTCTATAGTGCTTTCGCACCTCCCAAAACTTTACTAGCAATTCGACACCTACAACACATGGCGCTGTCTGTGGGAAACATAATCAAAGAACATTGTTTATCTTCTTCTAACTAAGTTGTTAAGTCACCACCCTAGCTCAGACCCATTTTCTTCACACATACTCCTGTCCTTTGCCTCATGTACGTAGCGAAACTACCTAGGGATAGAAGGTAATCAAAGAGCAGCACTCAAGTCACTACAACACCTACGGCCGCCACCGCCGTAGTGGCAAAGTAGCTACAGTCAATGCTCCTAACTCTAATGGAGGTCAAAACCATCGACCTAAGATGTACACTGGACCTGGAGAACTTGTGCGGACAGTTGTCCACAGGTTTTGAAGTGCGAGAACACCAATACTGAACTCCATCAATGAATCATATATCTCGAAGAAGCAAGGAATGCATGCACCAATGAACACAATGACAAGTCTTCGACCTCATTACCATGTGAGTCACCAAGGAGGTCCACCAGACAAACAAATAAGCTGTCCCCTACCCTATCTCAAATCGAAGTCTCCTCTAGTGGTCATTCCGGTGACCTCCAAGTGTATTCCACATGGCCACAGAAAGGCTACCAGTTCATCGAACCAGATCTTTGCAATGTCTGGGGAGAACTACACAAGACTAGGAACCATGAAACAATGATTGACCTAGGTTGCTCTGCACATGCCCAAGCTCTTTGAGAATTCATGAAGGCGACGCATGTCGAAACTCGCATGTCGCAAACATGAAATCCTTAGCCACCTTTGCAGGGATTGGCCAAATGATGCAAAAGCTCAACACCTTAAAAGATAGCATGCAAGATTCACCTGCACTAAAAGCTACCATGGTAAAGCTGCCATTTACCACATCCTTCAGGATCTTGCATTTGGAGACTTACGATAGGATAAATGACCTAAGGACCATCTCGTCTAGTCTTGATCTACCATGATGTTGTATGGCTTTTTAGATGCTATATGGTGCAAGACCTTCCCAATAACCTTCGAGGAGCTTCCAAGACCTGGTTTAACAAGCTCGACGGGACTATTGCATCCTTCATATAGTTCAGTGAGCTATTCATGACTCACTTCATGTTTAGCAAACCATTAAAGAAGAATGCCTCAAACTTGTACCTGGTAAAGCAGAGGTCGAACGAACCCTTGCAAGACTATCTCAATCGATTTAACAAAGTATGTCTCAAAATACCGAACTCAATCAAGAAGTCGCATGAGAGATGATAAAATAGGGAGTACTCGTTAAGAGTCCATTCTTTAACTTTATCTACAAACGCCAACTCATTATACTCAAGCAGGTGAGGGAGAAGGCACACAAATACATTAGGCAAGAAGACACGAAGAATGCTAGAAAAGAAACCAAGATTAGATGCGAGGCTGCCTAAGACGAGCACGGTCGTCTTAGGGACAAGGGGCACTCCAAAGACCGACATAACCCAGGTCAAAACTCAAACAATCACACCAAAGATTAGAATTGAGAATAAAGAAAGCATTATCGCTATATAATGAGTTTATGCCATTGACAAAATCCTGCCATAATGTATTCCTTAAGGTCAGAGGCTAGGGGATCATCCCTCTACCACAACCCATGAGGCCAAACATGAAGCAAAATGACTCGAAAGAATACTGTAAGTATCATCAAGAGCATGGACATCACATGCGAGATTGTTGCTAGTTGAAGAATGCCATTGAAGATGCGGTTCAATGCAGGTACCTTAAGCACTACATCAATTACGATGGTGCACAATAAGACAAGTCGACTTAGCGATGGTGCACAAACAATGCCAGTAATGAAGAACTAAAACAGGTAAAGGACTAACGAGGTTAACAACAAACTAGAAGAGACAGGGAATGCCCTAGAGAAATCAACACAATCATACATGGATTAACACCCCCTCCACCCCATCCCCCTGTAAGCCCCGAAAATTTCAGTAAATAATTCCAAATGAACTTCGAAATAAACCTTAAAAATCACTCCAAATTAAAACCGAATTTCGACAAATCCTAAATCACGAACGAATCCAAAAATTTCTCAATCATGAGAAAATCTAAAATAAAATAAGGACTACAAAAGTCCTTAAGTCCAAAAACCATTACGTAAGATAAACTGCTTACCTAATCTATAATTCATAAAAATCGGGATAAAAATAAAACACAGTGATAATTTGCTAAAAAGCAAATTAATCCATAACATGACAATTTGAAGGATCAGGAAATCACCAAAGGCCAATTCCATAATTAGGCTTTGGTACGATTAAGAAAACTTTATCTGCCAATAATAAAATATAGACTTTGGAAATTCCCCAAACGACCGGACTAATAATCCTAAGAGACGGAAATCACAATAAAGCCCTAACGATCAAATCAAACTCCCAAGAATTATAGAACGAGTTAGAAACTGAAATCTCATAATCTCAAGAAGGAAGAATTCAAGAAACAAAATAACAAATTAGATAATCCTTAAAGTTAACCAATTATTCATAAAACCTTAACTCGAAGCAAAATAAATTCGAAAACAAAACACTATGAAGATCCTTTTTCAAAGCAAATTATAAGAATCAAGATTTCCCCAAAATCATTCCAAAGATCGATATTTGACTCAAACTCAAGAATATATCCGGTAACCATTACCGATATAACTCCGGATATAATAATAATTCAATTCAAGATTTCCGAAAGCAATAAGAGATATTAAAGACTTAAAAAATAAAATTTGAAATAAATTTCTCAACTACATATGCTATATAAACGTAAATATCAGTTTCCAAATTGGCAAAGGTCTAAACCGGAAAATCACCCGGAAACCCTAACCGGAATATAATAGTGTAAGTCCGGCAATCTAGCGCCCCTAACTCTAGAGGCCAAAAGGTAGTTTAAATATGTAGAATAGCTCGTAGTAAAATAAGTTTATTTGAAAACATAATATTGGTAAATTTTTGACCTATCTCGAACCCGTTCGGATACAGACTTCGAAAAGCGTGTCCCGGGACTAGAGATATCAAAAATATACCATTAGTACCGTTAGACTCGTAATTCTACGAGTTTTCTAAATATATCAGTTATATAATTTTTCGGGTTATAAAAGTTACAGTTATAACCTTTTTACCGTATTTTCATTTCTACCGGTAATTGACTAGTCTTTTGCACTATTCATTTCATTTCATTACACAATTTTATTATTATTATTATTTTTATACCCTGGATTTCCTAGAAATCAAGTAAACTTCGAAAACCAGAAAATGAAACCCTAAATCAGTTTAGCTCAAGCTTTGTGAAAAAGACTTAGAAACCCAAATTCCGGCTTTTCCACGATTTCCAAATAAGAAACTTTTATAAGCAAAATTAATTTTGGATATAGTTCTTGATTATATTTCAAACCAAGAAAAGATCAGATTTTGAGAAAATTTCAACTCCGGGTCATCCCGAGACCCATTATGGAAAAGCGTGCCCCGGAACTAGAATTTCAAAAAATTCTTTATGAATACTCATTTGAATCGAAATAAAATAAGGATTTCAAAAATATATTTTTCATAATTTTCCGGCTTACGAAGAATACAGTTATAGCCTTTTTATTCGTATTTCCTTACTACCGGAAAATCAAATTGTCTTGTCAACTATTCACTACTATTCAAAAAGTACCACCTACACTACCTATTAGCCACCCTACAAGTCTAAGCCTTACCATCACTACATCAAACCCATTCTTCCATAACTTTTTGTCCCTTCACTTCACTTCAACTTATGACTAATGATACAAATCAAATCAAGGTTAAATCATGTTGAAACAAAGCAAATTCCCCCCCCCCCCCCCCCCCCCTTTTTCCAAGCTCAAAACCGGCGCACATGCACCCCCCCATCCATGCTCCATGTGATTTTTTTTATATTTCTTTTCTTATTCACTTAACCTAATTCAACTTATATATAAACTACCTTTATTCTCTCTCTCCTCATTCTTCACTTTCCAAAATTTCTAAAGTGAAAAAAAGCTCTCTCCTCTCTCCCATTTTTCCCTTTGGCCGAAACTTGAAGCCCCCACACACACACTCACAATTTCTCATTTTTCTCTTCTATCTTCCATCCATTTCAAGTAAGTTATGCTCCACTACTTCCAACTCATAAAACTTTGTTATGGCTAAGTGATTTTTGGATATCTCAACTCCATGTTCCCATGATCTTGTAGTAGGAACAATGAGATAACAACACAAAAATCCCGAACCATTACAAAGTAGATCTATCTTTTAAAGGAGTTTTCATACCAAAAGCTTTACTTTTATCCATCAAAAAGTCTTTTAAACAAAGGATCTTTTATAAAAATATGGTTTTTATGTTTTTAAAACTCATCTAAACATTTGATAAAGTAGATCCATCATATTACTACTCATGATCATGTAGGTATTTAAGGTTTCATTTCTATTTTGTGTTTATGTGCATTCATAGTTTTTAATGCTTTTGTCTTTAGTAAATCATCTTCCTAGCATATAGATCTATGGTTAGATAAGTTAATAAAGTCAAAAAGGAAAACACTTTTCAAAATATGAACTTGTGTAAATTCGGATCACTTTGAAAACCTAGGTCAAAAACACTTTTATCAACTTCTAAACATGTATTTTACAAGAGAAATGAAGCCTATGGGTAATAGATAATGTTTGGTAGTATTTTTCATGAGTCTAAATGAGATTTTTCTAAAGAAAATGTTGGAAATAAGAAATGAAGTCCATAGGAGTTTTGAGTTAAAAGTTATGAAAAACCAAATTCGTAATAAGATGTAGGGTTAGAAAACACTATTTTCCAACTTCAAAAATGATATTTTCTTAAATAAATGAAGTCCTTAGGATATAGGTATAATAGATACTTAAAGTTTCAAGTATAAAATATATTTTTCCTAAAGGAATCAACTTGAAAATGGACTTTTGTAAATTCGGATTTTTGGAAACCCCCTAGTAGAAGACCCACTTAAAAGTTTATAAATGAAGATTTTATTTAAGAAATAAAGGCCTTAGGATATAACTAATATAAGGGTCAAAATTTCTTTAAACAAAGTGAATTTTTCTAAAGAAAATCCTTGTAAAATGTAGATGTGGTCAAGAGTAGTAAATTCACTTACTAGACTTTGGTATGAAATGGTTTCTAAGAAAAGTTTATTTTCAAATTCTTTAAAACTAAAAAGTTATAAGAACATAGACTCATTAGAGTTCATATCATGACATTCATGATAGGGAAAATCATTACCATTGCATTTAGTTTCATTTTACACTTAGGAATCTCAAGTGCATTCATGAAAACCGCATTTTCGGAATTTATGTTACCGCTGTACAGATCTGATCCATCGTTTCCGAGGCTTAGATATTTTCAAAACTTGATTTAAACTTCGTATTTGGAAAGCTCTTCCGAAGTAGATAGAAATCGATATAAAATTTGCGAGATTCCGAGTTAAAATGACCAAGTTATGGCCGTTTTAAGTTGGAATTCCCGCTTAGGACGCGAATTACGAATTTGATAAGTTCGTATGAAGTCGTTGGATTAGTTTGAGTTGAAATACTGATTAGAGTATTTCTTCCTTTTTAGGTTATCCCGAGTTCGACGATTCCTACCACCGGACTATTATTACTAGAAGACCGGTGACCCAATGGCTGAGTGAGTTTTCTCCTTGTTTTGTTACCTTGATTGTGCTTGTAATTAGTCGCATTAGAATTTTAGGAACAAGATAAAAATCGATATAATGGGGATGAGATATATGATAGACTGTGATGAATGTATGCCAAGGAATACTAAAGCATATCGAAACCACGATTTGATTGGATAACTGCAAGGTTCATATTACATATGTGATGATACTGCCTGGCCACTCTAAAGAATGTATAAATATTTTGACCTAAGCAAAAAGTAAATTGATCATGCATCGCATCGGACATATTGCATTTGTAGCGTGCTACTCCTACGCAGGTCGATCGGTATGGTCCGTTGATTGCCTTGTTTGAATAACGAGCCCGGTGCCAGAGCTCATTCTCGGGTACTAAGGCACATGTGGATGCATCTTGGATGAGCCTAGCCGAGTCGAGTGCTAAGAGCCGAGGGCTTGGGGACTAGCAGCGGTCGTGTAGACTCAATACCATTCCTAACCCAAGATACGGAGGACGTAAATCCGTTCTGTGTGTGGGTTCCGGTTACCCATACATAATTGCTTGCTCACGTGTTTGTTCATGCATAGCATATGATTGATTAATAACTTGTTTGTTATGGTACGGAATTAAGGGAATTCTCACTAAGCTAGTGTAGCTTATACCTCAATAGTTGTTTAAATGAGCAGGTTATTCCAAGAATGCTAAGTGGGGACCGAGATGGTTGAAGTCGAGAATGACTTCGGGATTCCGGCAAGATATAAGAATGCTTGGAGTTTTTGGCTAAGTTTTACGATTTGCTTTGTAATAGCTTTATGTAGTGAAGTTTTGGGATGAATGTAATTGAAGTTTGATGAACTGTATTTTGAAGTATAGTGTTTTGTATTTGGAGTATAGTGGATTGTATTTCCTTTACATTGTTACTCAATTGTATCAACATAAAATGTATCATTCCGATTTGTCTCCTTTATGTGTTAGACGCCTTGTACATAGTATGGAAGCCTTCGCGTGACTGAGGTAGTCATTCTTAGGCTTTAATATTGTGTACGGCGGACTGCCACGTTTAGGGTACCCTTCGGGGCGTGACACCCCCAACCCTCCTCCCCCCTTTTGGGCTAGAGGTAATGAGCCTTGAACAAAAAAGAAGGAAGGTAGACATCGCCATATCATGTTCTAACATGTACCTTAAAGGCATGCAGTCTCCACATCAGAACACATTAGTGATTTTAAGCCAAATATCAAGATGGAAGGTTAGGTGAGTAATGGTAGATACTAGCAATAGTGCCAACATGTTGTTTAACCATGCATATGAAAAAAAAATGAAGCACGAGCTGAAGGCTAAGTTGAGGCCATACGAACATGAGCTGTATGATTTTGACAATAAATCAATCAAGCCCCGAGGAATCATCACTCTCTTTCTTGAGCTTGGGGATGAGAGCACTTCATGACTCACCAAATCGACTTTCACATAGTCGACCGCTGCTCCTTGTACAGTGCAATCCTTGGAAGGGCAACTCAATCCATCTTTGGAATGGCAGTGTCTTATCCACACCTTAAGGCAAAATTCATAACTCTAATGGGGGTGGGAGTATGTACCGATGACCAAGATTAATGATCGGCGTGTGTTTAAAGCTCTTGTTTTTTTTAATCAGAACACGGAGTTGAAGTTTTTCAAAACATAGGTAAGCGTACCTACCGAAGTAATATAAAAAGTATTAGGTCATATTTATTGGGGATCATTAGCATCTACCATACTCACTCTTTATCTATTATTTAGCCAAACAAAAACTTAGTAGAACATTATGAATAGAGCTAAACTAATCTAAGTTAAGTCTAACCAAATCATTTTTAGGGCAAAGATATAAAATAGATTTGTTGATGCAAGAAATAGCTTAGGGTTTTTCTTCACCAAGTCCTTATCATGTATTTCTTGACAAATTCAACAAGTTGTTTGTGGGGTATACTTTTATTGTCGGATTCAATATGGTAAGCTAAAGCCTCTCTTAAGGTTAATAACTTTAGATCTAAGTGAGATCACCAGGATCTCTTCTAAGCTATTATCAAATTAGATCCGAACCCACTTTAATGGATTTTAAAAAAAGTGATGGAAAGCTTTACCATCCCTATCTTTAGGCGATTATGAACAGCTTTATTAACAACTCAGATCTATTTAAAAGAATGATTTCTCAATCTATTCAGTTAAAATCAGAAGTGAATCTATATGGTGCACCCACATAAACTCACATTTTAAGGTTCAAGCTACTAGATACAAGTACCTAAATAATTTTCCATAAAAAACACGTTGAAATCACATGAATCAAGTCTTTGATTCACAAGTCTTAAGTTAAAAGATTATTTCCTAATGGATATTAACATTAAGCATAGATTTCAGATAAATAATAAATATAAAAGACAAAAATTACCGATGAAGCATAAGGTCTTGTAAGAACAAACGTCGAATTAAAAATGTGTTTGCCAAAAAAAACTTGAATCTCTAGCAAGAAGAAGGATTTCTCTCACTACAATCACGTTTACACTATGTCGGGAGTTTTTTACATATGGTACAACACACATTTTCAACATTTGTGCCCTATTATTTATGGACGACAAGCTTAGAAAATCATACAGATTATTCGTTGACGTGGAAGATTCTTTATAATAAAATTTGTCTTATTCTAGCACACGTGATAGCAAGGCAGTATGCGAAAATCAGGGTATGGCTATAAAGGTCGATCACTAGCTCAAATGTTGGCCGCGATCTAAGTTGTGTCCTTTTCTTCAGAAGCACGATTTATCTTCAGCTTCAATCATGGTTAGAACCACAAGCACGCCTCTAGGCGCAATTAAAGCTGTATCATCAATTGTAAGGCGCGGTTGTCATAGTGTAAACCATGTAAGAATTTAAGAACATGACTAGGGCTTTTTACTTTGTTTCTTGCCCTCTGTTAGTCCTATGGAAGTCATGGTTGAGTTTGTCTTAAACTGTTATTGTTCTTTTGGTCTAAATCTAATTCTAAACACTTTATTTCTTTTTTTCTTGATCCTAAGAGATGAAAAACAACATTTTGACCATAAAAGCACAAAGTCATAGGAATTTATCTAAAGTTGGATAAGATAAAGCATGAATTCCCATGGATAGAATATAGTAAGAATGATTTATTAATTAATCGTGTAGGTTATACCTTGAGGCCTTGAGGAGAGATCAGGTATGCATGGTAGACTCCAAACATGAGGGCAAAAATGGCCCAACCCAGCAAATAGAAGAGGTTGTATTAAACAATAACCTCGATTACGCAACATAAGTAAGGACCACAATGCCACCTAAGCTCAAGGAACAGTTATTCACGTTCTTATGAGAGAACAATGATGTCTTCTCATGGTCCCCATCTGACATGCTTGTCATTAGTCTGAATGTGATTACCCACCAATTAAGAGTGAACAAGATGTAGAAACCAATTCGTTAAAAAATCAAACATTTTGTAACCAAATGGCAAGTCGCCATAAAAGACAAAGTCTAAAAGCTCCTTTGAGCTGGCTTTATCAGGGAAGAAAAAAACCCAATGTAGTTCTGGTAAAAAAGGCCAATAGGAAATGGTACATATTCATTGATTACACCAACCTGAACAGGGCATGCCCGAAAGACTGCTTACCCCAATCTTAGGTAAACTAGCTTGTTGACAATACCTTGGGACACAAGTTACTTAACTTCATGGAAACCTTTTAAGGGTAAAATCAAATCAAAATGGACCCTAGCGAAGAGGTGCACACCTCATTTGTCACCATCTTTGGAACCTACTACTGCAAAGTGATGCCGTTTAGTTTAAAAAGAATAGGAGCTACTTTTTAAAGGTTGGTAACCGAAGTCTTCAAACCCTAGATAGGAAGAAATATGGAAGTATGCATCAATGACATGATCGTTAAGGGCAAGGAAGTCGTCAATCACCTCCAAGACTTGCAAGAAATGTTTGAAAGACTTTGTTTCTACAACAAGCAGTTAAACCTACAAAAGAGGTCAACCCCAAGAAGATTAAGGCGATAGTGGATATGCGGCTACCAACCTCTATAAAGGAAGTTCAAAGATTGGTGGCTTAAGTGGCTACTCTGAGTAGGTTCTTACCTCATAGTGAGGACAAATGTTTAGAATTCTTCAAGGTATCAAAAAATCCAACGAGTTCAGGAAGACAAATAAATGCTAGCAAGCATTCGAGGACCTAAAGCAGTTTTTTATGAATCCCTAGTGTTGTCTACCTTAATACCAAGGGAGGACCTCTTCTTGTATCTAGCAGTAAGTGAAGAAGCCCTCTCTTTAGTACTTGCCCGGATCGACGGGAGGCAGCACCGACTTGTTTATTACATGAGCCACACCCCATTGGGAACCAAGGAAAGATACTTGAAGCTTAAAAAGTTTGCCTCAGTGGTGGTTATCTCAAACCGATGACTATATCTGTACTTTTAGGTACACCAAATAATAGTCCTTACAGACATTCCTTTGAGAATAGTCCTTTAAAAGCCTAACGTCTCAAGAGGATGATGAAGTATGCCATCGAGTTGAGTGCATATGGGGCATAATTCCAACCTAGAGAGGCTATTAAATCCCAAATCCTAGTTGACTTTGTAGCTGAATACATCGGCCTCAAAGAGTGCAATGAGCACGACCTTCCGATGTGGACTCCCCATGTCAATAGATCCTCCACTCAATGGGGGAGTAAGGTTGATTATGGCCTAAAGTTCGAATTCCCAGTAAACAACAATGAGACTGAATGCGAAGCCCTTATAAGCGGTTTGATGTTGGCAAAAGACATCAAGGTAAGAAATTTGAAATTTTTCTTAACTTCAATGCTAGTAGTGTAGCAAGTGAAAGCAGGGCCAAAGATGAAGGAATAGCTAGGTACCTCAACATAGTGCGAAACTCTTCTCCTAGAATATCATCAAAATCCTAAGAGCTAACAAGTCTGAGGCCAATAGACTCTCCAAAATTGCATCCATAAAGTGTTAAGCCCAGAAAAGGATGGGAGAAAGAATATTTGTAGAATATCTTCTAGAGAAGACCATACCAAAGTAGGTCCACGAGGTGCTCAAATACAAACCGGGCCAACTTTGTCCAGTTAGATGGACCCGATTGTAAACTACCTCAAAGATAGGACCCTACCCCTAGACAAGGACGAAGCAAGATGAATTATGTATAGAGTGTTGAATTACATATTGATCAATGAAATGTTATTCAAGTGAGGTTTTAGTTTTCCTCTCATGAGATGTTTACACCCAGATGAAGGGTACCGCGTTCTGGAGGAGCTTCATGGAGCAGAATGTAGCAACCACATTAGGGTACAAAACCTGTACATCCAAGTGGTGTGAGCAGGATACTACTATCCAACCATGAGAAAGGATGTCAAAGAGTTTGTAAAAAAGTGCGAGAGCTATCAAAAGCATGCCTCGATTAGCCATGCCCCTAACACAAATCTCTACTACTTCACCGGGCCTTGGCCCTTTGCTCAGTGGGGCTTAGGCATCCTTGGACTGTTACCAATGTTAACTGAACAATAAAATTTGATCATTGTTAGATGCGACTACTTTACTAAGTGGGTGTAACGCCCTAAAATAAGGCATTACAACCCGCCACGTGTCCTCTCTTGATTAGGACACGCTAAGGCTCTAATATCCACAAATTTTCAAATATCACCTGTATAACTCACAAGGTATAAAAGAAATCATATGGTCCTCATAAATAAACATTCTGATAAATATAAAATCTCCATAATCAGAAAACCAGACATTGTTGACATAACTACAGGTCAACAAGTCAAACCATATCCTAAAACTGTCACCACATGAAATCTCCAAATACAATTGAAAATTTCAATAAACAAAATATAAACGAATCATTAAAATCTTCTCTGATCCATCCTATATCATCTATAACTATATAACTAGTCATCAGTAGGGTAGTCAGGACCGCTAACGCCATCCCCATCCTCGTAGATGATATCAAAACCCCAAAGATCGTAAATCACATTATCATCACCTGTACCTGAAATGTAATAGAATGAGCGGCGAAGCCTAGTACGATAATATCTAATCCATTTCAAGCAAGATTATGCACAAACAACATGTATAAATAAATGCAACTAAACTAAATGCATACAACAATTTATTATCTATTTTAGTCCAGTAAAACAACACAGTTCAGAATCTAGTATACATAAATCCTGAACCTAGAGTAACTCATACTCTGCTATAAAAACAACGAACTGATTTGAAAATAAATAATCATATATACATATATGGATGAGTGGGTACTCCCCAAACATCCCAATTCCTAAACACCTAAATTCTACCGGAATCATTTCTTAGCACGAGTCCACTCGGGACAACCTCACACTAAGATCATCAGAGTGCCTTACTAGTATCACTGTCTGCCAGGTCTCTACTGGTCAAAGCCAACCACAACCAGACAGACAATTATTAAGCCGAATATTTATTAAGTTCATTATGCAATTCTGTTCCTACATCCATTCACAAAAATTCTAATCTACAAGCACATACATCAAACAATGGATTGGTCGTACCTTTCTAAATTTCAGGAATCCGAATCAAATCCTCAGAATTTGATATCAAAAACACAAAGTCAACCTAACTCCAGAAATTCCTATATCCAAATCAACCACAGTTTCACAACTCCAATGTCCTGTTACAATATTATATATATATATATATCAACAGACATGATCGCAATATCTTAACATAAAACAACCTATCTAAACTAATCTGATACAGAACTTCCCAAACTCGAATTATACTGATTAATAACCCCAAGCACCTCCAATATTATCAAAGAACGGATATTTCAAATCCTTAAATCAGAATTTGCACCAAAACCCTATAAAACTCTTCATATGATCAATATCGAAATATCAAAACTATCTAATTTCATATAAAGAGGATTCAAAACTTATACTTACTGATATGGAACGTATAATACTTGTTTCTTCTCTTCCTATTCTGATCAAAACACCAGCTAGGGTTTGTTCTTCAAAATCCTTCATGAAATATTCATCCAAACCCTAAGATACTTATACAAATTTGCATATAATCCAAATGAGAAGGTTAAGATCACTTACTTTTAATTAGAAACACCCTCCGAATGATTCTCCAGACCTAAATCACCAAGAACGCTTCAGAACTCTCTTATATGAAGGGAATATGTTATAAGGAAATGTCTGTCGAAAATGATTTTCGCGTCTCGTATTTATAGAAATTTGGTCATACACCAGCGGCGTACCTTCAGATTTTGCCGGCTTACACCATACATTGGCTAGATCTACATGAAGGTTGGCAGCGTTCAGTGGGGCTTTGATTCCCAAAATTCAAATCGTCCCTTCATACGCCGGCAAATCTTGGACCTACGCCGGCGGCTTTCATGCCGGTGTAGAAAAGAAACCCTATGAACGCCGGCAGCTTCCCTTCCAGCATTAAGAAAAACGCTACTGTTCCCATCCTACTCCGTCTGTATGCCGGCGGCGTAGATTCTTCAGGAGGCGGCGTACAATGTATTACAGAGTAAGCTGGCAAATTTAAGTCCTAGGCTGGTGGCGTTCTTCACCAGGGATGCCGGCCTTTAATGCAGAAATTAAGAAAATAACCCAATTGATGCCAATCTTGTTCTAACACGAAATTGATCAAACTTAACCTATTTTTAACATCAATATAAAAGGCATATTAAAATCTAGTGGCTTGTGAACACTTACGACTTAAAATTATTTAGTATATTACAGTGGGTAAAGGCGGAAGCAGTAGCTAAGGTAACAAACATGAGTGTGCTCAACTTGATCTATAACAATACATTGGTCAGGTTTGAGGTTCCTTACTCCTTGGTGATAGATAATGGCTAATAGGTCAACTACAATGCTGTAAAGGATTTCTACACCAATTACAAGAATATACCATACTACACTCAGTGGCCTATCCACAGGCTAACGGGGAAGTTGAGGCTATAAACAAGATCATCATGGGAAACATCAAGGCTCGAGTGGGCTGCCATAGTGGCAAGTAGTTGAACAAACTCTTGAGTATGTTGTGGGGCTATAGAACGACTAAGAGGACATCATTTGAAGAAACCCCCTTTAAGCTTGCCTTCAAAGCTGAGGCTATGCTCTCCATCAAGCTTAAAGTCTATAACATCCGAGTACCATCCTTCAATGAAACAGTGAATGAGGTTAGGCTGTGTATAAAGCCAGACATTGTAGAAAAGACTAGAGATTTGATAGGAAAAGGAGTAGCCACTTACTAACACCAAAAAACCTGCTACTATGACCAAAAGGTCAGGCATAAAGTTTTCCAACCTAGAGACTTGGTTTGCCAAAAGCTCAAAGCGATGGGTTCTGATAAGATCATATTCTATACAACTTCTAAGTAGAAATTTGGTATAAATTTGTTATGATTGTTATGAGAATTGCTTGAAAAATACTTGAATTATTTGGAAGTGTGTTTTCAGAATCAATTTGAAATAGGAAAGCAAGATCAAGTGAATTCATGAAGAAAATGGAAAATTAGAGATTAGACCGCTTAGACACAAAGCGAGCTCAAAGCTGCCAGCCTCAAATGAAAATCGATGAAATTCAATGAAGGCCGGGCACTAAGCCACCGGCCTTGAAGCTCAAGAGTGCCGGCTTTTCAAGAAAACAAAGAAAGCCATCCAAAAGCTGCCATTCCAGAATTGAAGAGGTGCAAGTTTTGAAGAAGTTACAAAGAAAGCCGCTATTAAGCCGCTAGCTTTGAGGCAGTTCAGAACGCCGAACAGAAGCCGTAAATGAAGCTGACCCTTGCATTGCAAAATTGAAGATGAAAAGGCAAGCTTTGAAGATTTGAGTGAAAGCCGCCCATAAAGCCTCCGGCTTTATGTCAGCTTTGGTTTGTAACCGAAGAGAAAGCTGTCTGAAAACTGCCTGTTTTATTGAAGTAACTGAAAGAAGGCCGCCATAAAGCCGCCGGCCTTGATTTCAGTAACTGCCGGCTTTGGATGAAACTGCCATTTTTCTTTAATGAGTTGTTACGAAATTTTTCCTATAAATAGGGGTCTTCTCCTCACTTTCAGAATCATCCAAGCAGCTCTGAAACACACTACAATACATAGATTAGAATTAGCATTTCATAGAGATTTTGAAGAGATATTGAAGTTTTCAAGAATTGCAAGTGAAGCTTTGATATTTTGAATTGGTGATATCTGATCTTTTCCTTTTATGCAATTCATATATCTGAATATTTGATCATAATGAAATCATTTGCAATTTCTTATCTGATTTTTGAATCATCATCCATGAGTAGCTAAATCCTTTTTGTGGGAAGTTGATGAAGCTTTAAACATGCTAAAATGATCTTTGAAACCATGTTATAAGATAGTTAGAATCATGAATATTCATATTGAGTTCTGATTATTCATCATATCTTTGGTGTATAAGAATTCTGATAACTCGGAAGGGAAATTAGGGTTCATATGAATTCATAAATTGAGATTAAATTACAATTGCGGAAGCGGCGGAGTTTAATCTAATTTAGAAATTGTCCATGAATATAATGCAATGTTTTATTGATTTCTCACTAAGGAATTAGGGATGTTAATATAAAGTATTAGTCAATTATAGAATCGGAAGGTTTATAATTGTAATTTTGATTCCACTAATAATTTATTTAGCGGAAGCTATTGATTATTTTGTGGTTTAAAAGGTTTTTAACTCTGTTTTTGACAATTTCTTATGAATATCCATGAATCTAATTATCATTATAACATGACTTCAAGTTGATTGGCAATAGTTTAAAGTGGATTCTGCTCCTTCCCACATTTTTCTAATATCACTCTCTTCAAAAGCTCATCATTCATATAGATACTTAATTAGATAATTTAGTTTAATCTTAATCTAATCATTAAAAGATCAATTGCCTAGATATTAGTATTAGTTGATAACTGTCTAGTAGTTAATAGATCTCTGTGGGATCGACACTTGACTCATGCTATATTACAAGATAAGAAGGCAGTACGCTTGCTGGATAAGATGCTTTAAAATTCAATACTAATTTAGCACATCAAGTTTTCTGGCGCGTTGCCGGGGATCTTATTAATATTAGACTACCTTCAGCTTTGCTAGTAGTTTAGGTTTAAGTTTAGTTTTAAATTTTTTTTTCTCTCTTTGCAGGTTTTATGCGAAGAAGTAGAAGTTCTGAAATTCTACCTTTAGACCCTGAGATTGAAAGAACCTTGCATCAACAGAGAAGAAGAACCAAAGAAGAGGAGCAATGGCACAAAATCAAGGACAAGGAAACAATGACAACAACAACCAGTTGCAACAGCTGCTCCCGCTCCAAGGGCAATTCGAGACTATACAGTACCTACTATTCAGATCCCGCCATAAAATGCCCACTGTGGAGGCTAACAACTTTGAGCTTAAACCGTCCCTGATTCAAATGGTTGAGTCACATCAATTTGGAGGATATCCGAATGAGACGCCAGATGAACACCTTGCCAAATTTCTCCAGTACACCAACACTGTCAAACTTAATGGTGTAAGAAACGAAGTCATCCGACTACAGCTTTTCCCTTTTTCTCTTAGGGATAAAGCCTTGGCATGGTACAATTCCCAACCTCCAGACTCGATCACTACATGGGATGATCTGACAAAGAAGTTTCTGAAGAGATTCTTCCCTCCAGCAAGGACCGCCAGATTAAGAAATGAGATCTCCAACTTCACCAAATTCCCTGGTGAATCATTATATGATGCTTGGGAAAGATTCAAAGAGGCGGTCAGAAAATGTCCACACCACGGTTTACCCGATAATCTACTAATCGAAAATTTCTACCTCAGTCTTGATGAAGCTTTAGGTCCTTAGTAGATGCTACATCGGGAGGATCACTGATGGGAAAAACATATGAGGAAGCTAGTGAGATTATTGAAGAATTAGCTTCCGCGCTCATAATTGGAGTTGTGAAAGAACAAGATCTAAAGTAGCATCTTGGAAGACAAAGAAGATATATCACAACTCAAGGCTCAAATGGCAACCCTCATCACTCAAGTAAGTAAACTCACAACTACAAATTCTTCCAATAAAAAACAAGTGTTTTGTTGTGAGATTTGCTCAGGTCCACACTCTTCTTTCGAGTGTCCGCATGGATCATCATCAAATGATGAGCAGCTCAATATGTGGGAAATTTCCAAAAGGGTAATTTTGGAAACACATATCATCCGAATATGCGAATCATCCCAATCTGTCATATCGGAATGATGCCAATGTTCTAAAGCCACCACCTGGTTTCCAAGGACAAGGATATGCAAGAAATGCCCCACCTCAACAGCAAATTCAATCCTCCACTGATGCATTACTGAGGGATTTCATTGTCACTACACAAACTCACTCAAAATCAGAATGCAATCATTCAAGATTTGCAAGGGAAACTCCATCAACTTGCACAACAAGTGAGTAATAGACCATCTGGGTCTTTACCAAGCAACACAGGAGAATCCCAAGTCTGTAAATGCAATCACCTGAGAAGTGGTAAGGAGATTGCTCCAGTTGAGGAAACTATCAAGGATCAAGAGGAAATTCCACCACAAAACAACAAAGGGAAACGAAAGGTGGAGGCACTATTCAAAAACCACCTGAGGTGAAATCATATGTTCCTCCCCCTTTTCCAGGAAGATTAAAGCAACAAAGACTTGATGAGCAATTTTCAAAATTCCTGGATGTTTTCAAGAAGCTGCACATCAACATTCCATTCTTAGAAGTGATTCAAGGAATGCCTTCCTATGCAAATTCATCAAAGAATTGCTGTCCAACAAGAGGAAGATTGATGGAAATGTGATACTCACTGGAGAATGTTCCATGATCCTACAGAAACATACACCCAGTCTGCCCACTAAACTTCGAGATCAGGGAAGTTTTACTGTTCCTTGCACCATTGGTGATTGTCATTTTGATAAAGTTTTAATTGATTCTGGTGCAAGTATCAACTTAATGCCTTTATCGGTATTTCAAAAACTAGGACTTGGAGATTGCAAGGATACACATGTAACCTTGCAACTTGCTGATAGAAGTGTAAAATACCCTAGGGGTATTGTGGAAAATGTCCTAGTTAAAGTTGACAAATTCTTTTTCCCTGTGGATTTTGTAGTTTAGACATGGATGAAGATAGGGAAGTTCCCATGATCTTGGGCAGACCGTTCCTTGCAACAGGTAAAGCACTAATTGATGTGGAACAAGGGCTTACATTACGGGTGATGGATGAACAGGTTACTTTCAATGTCTATGAGGCAATGAAGAAATTTGATGATACTGATGCCTGTTACACCATCAATACCATTGATGAGCTGGTTTCTGAGTCACTTGAGGAACAAACTGGTGTGGAGACTATGGAATCCGTCTTGAGAGACTTGGACAATTGGAGTGATGAAGAGGATGAAGAAATACTGGAAGATGTACCAATGATCAAAACCAGGTATTATGAATCATTGGGTACAAATGAGCAGAAGCAAGTTCCATCTTTGACGCAACCACCGACCTTGGAACTTAAACCCCTTCCTGATCATCTGAAGTATGCTTTTCTCGGAATTGGCGATACTTTGCCAATCATCATTTCATCTGCATTGACAAATGAACAAGAACAACAGTTGATTGAAGTGTTGAAAAAGCACAAAGAAGCAATCGGATGGACCATTGCAGACATTAAGGGTATTAGCCCTATGATTTGCACTCACAAAATTCTTATGGAAGCTGAGTGTAAACCTACAGTTCAACCACAAAGGAGACTTAACCCAACACTTAAAGAGTTGTCAAGAAAGAAGTTCTGAAGCTACTTGACGCAGGTATTATCTATCCTATCTCTGATAGTAAATGGGTTAGTCCAGTTCAGGTAGTACCAAAGAAAGGTGGTATGACTGTAGTAAAAATGAGCAAAATGAATTGATTCCTACTCGTACTGTGACTGGGTGGAGAGTTTGTATTGATTACAGGAAATTGAATGATGCCACCCGAAAGGATCACTTTCCCTTCCCTTCATTGATCAAATGTTGGAGAAACTTGCAGGGCATGACTATTATTGTTTTCTTGATGGATATTCTGGATACAATCAAATTTCCATTGCACCCGATGATCAAGAGAAAACAACATTCACTTGTCCCTATGGCACTTTTGCCTTTAGGAGATGCCCTTTGGACTTTGCAATGCACCTGCTACATTTCAGAGGTGTATGATGGCTATATTCTCTGATATGCTTGAGAATTTCATTGAAATCTTTATGGATGATTTTTTCAAAGTCATTTGATCTTTGTCTGAGAATTTAGCCTCGGTTTACAAAGATGCAAAGATACCAATCTGATCTTGAATTGGGAAAAATGCCACTTCATGGTAAGAGAAGGGATAGTGTTGGTCACAAAACTCTGCGAGAGGAATTGAAGTGGATAAAGCCAAAGTGGAGATCATTGAGAAGTTACCACCACCCACGACTGTTAAAGGAGTCAGAAGTTTTCTTGGACATGTTGGCTTCTATAGACGATTTATCAAGGACTTCTCCAAGATTTCCAAACCTCTTTGCAACCTCTGGAAAAAGATACAGTGTTCGATTTTGATGACAAATGTTTGCAGGCATTCAATTCATTAAAGGAAAAGCTCATTTCTACACCAGTAATCATTGCACCAGACTGGGAGCTTCCTTTTGAACTCATGTATGATGCCAGCGACTTTGCGGTCGGAGCGGTACTTGGTCAGAGACGAGGTAAGATATTTCATGTTATATACTATGCAAGTAGAACACTAAATGAGGCCCAAAGAAATTATGCCACTACTGAGAAAGAGCTTTTAGCTGTTATCTTTGCATGTGATAAATTTAGGCCTTATCTGATAGGTTCTAAAGTGGTAGTATATACTGACCATGCAGCTCTCAAGTACTTGTTTGCTAAAGCTGATGCAAAACCTAGGTTGATTAGATGGGTATTACTACTGCAAGAATTTGATCTTGAAATTAAAGATAAAAAGGGAACTGAGAATGTAATTGCTGATCATTTGTCTAGACTTGAATCTGATAGTTTAGACATTCCCATTAATGAAAAGTTCCCTGATGAACAATTGCATGCAGTAGAAATCCTAGATTTGCCATGGTATGCTGATTATGTGAATTATTTGGTGAGTAAGATTATCCCATATGGTTTGTCTTATCCTCAAAAGAAAAAGTTTTTGCATGATGTAAAACAATATTTTTGGGATGAACCATATCTGTTCAAAAAATGTGCTGACCAAATAATTAGAAGATGTGTACCTGAATCTGATCAGCTGAGCATCTTGGAACACTGTCATTCAAGAGAAGCAGGGGGACACTTTGGTGTTCAAAGGACTGCAGCTAAAGTGTTATCATCTGGATTTTATTGGCCTAACTTGTTTCGCGACTGCAGGAACTTCATTATGTCATGTGCTCAATGTCAAAAGACAGGTAACATTTCTAAACGACATGAATTACCACAAAACAATATTCTGGTAATTGAGCTTTTTGATGTTTGGGGGATTGACTTTATGGGTCCTTTTCCCTCATCTTTTTCAAATAAATATATACTTGTGGCAGTTGATTACGTTTCAAAATGGGTTGAAGCTGTTGCTTTTCAAACAAACGATGCCCGAGTAGTTTTAAAATTTTTGAAAAAGAATATTTTTACCAGATTTGGGGTGCCCAAAGCTATAATTAGTGATGGGGGGTCTCATTTTTGTAACAAGCAATTTGAAAAACTTTTAGCAAAATATGGTGTTACACATAAAGTGGCTACCCCCTATCATCCACAAACTAGTGGGCAAGTTGAAGTTTCCAATAGGAGATAAAAAGGATTTTGGAAAAAACTGTTAATGCATCAAGAAAAGATTGGTCTTCAAAATTAGATGATGCATTATGGGCTTACAGGACTGCTTTTAAAACCCCTATTGGAATGTCCCCATATATGCTTGTTTTTGGTAAATCATGTCATCTTCCTGTAGAACTTGAGCACAAGGCATATTGGGCCATAAAATTTCTTAACTTTGATGAAAAAGCTGCAGTAAAAAATTGCTTCAATTGAATCAGCTGGAAGAGTGGAGGAATGAGGCATTTGAAAGTGCTCGTATCTATAAGGAACGAGCAAAGAAATGGCATGATAGAAACATCATCAAACGAGAATTTTTGCCTGGACAAAAAGTTTTACTTTACAATTCTCGTTTGAAGTTGTTTCCTGGAAAATTACGGTCAAGATGGTCGGGACCGTTTGAGATTGCCAAAGTTTTTCCATATGGAACGGTGGAATTAAAAACTGAAGGTGATCGGACTTTTAAAGTGAATGGGCAACTGCTCAAACACTATTTTGAGGGGGAAAATCTTGACAGTACTACTACTGTCATGAATCTCAAAGAACCATAATCAGATCAGGAAAGTCGGGCTAAGCAACTTTAAACTAAGCGCTACTTGGGAGGCAACCCATGTCTAATGTAGTTTTTAGTTTTTGTTTTTGCTAATTTTGTGCAGATCAAACAAAGAGGAGCATTGATTTTTACAGGTCAGAAAATCTTATTTTGATTATAAAAGAAAGAAAAAAAAATTTGAAATTCAAAAGCCAGATTCTGGTGAAACAAAGCCGCCGGCTTTATATTGGCTTTAGAGGAATGGAACGTGGAAATAAAGCTAGCCTAAAGCGGCCAGTTTTAAAAACAAAGCCGGACTCTGGAAAAATAAAGCCGCCGGCTTTATTCCGGCTTATTGGTTTGCAGAATTTTGATGGAAAGCCGACTAAAAGCTGTTGGCTTACTCGACAAAATTTGCCGGCTTTGGACCTCTGTAACAGGTACGTTTTCCTTCTCTCTCTCCATTCTTACTCGCCCAACTTCCTCTCTTCTTCAAAATCCTCTCTTCGGATCACTCCCAATTGGCTATGGGATCATCAAACTTCAACTCCAGGTATGATCTTCTTTTTTTTTCATTGATTTAACTTCGTTTTCACTTCAAATTACATGCTGAAATCCATGGATTGATTGAATTGCGAAGGTGGAGTTGGGGTTTGTATCCGAAAATATGATTTCGGATGGTTTGTATTGTATTGCAATGATCTGAGTGTGATTTACTGTTCATTATCATGCTTGAATGTTCCATGAACTGTTGGTTTGCATCAATTTTCGAAATGCTTAGTTTCATTCGAATTGCAAATTCTAGGGTTCTTTGTTCATATTTTGAATCCGATTGAGAGAAAATTGGGCTTTTGTTTTTATTGTGCAATTGGATACTGTGAATGACTTTTTCCACTGCTAAGGACATCCAATTTGCTGAATTAACATCAAATTGCACTTAGGAATTCAAATGTGTAAAATTTTTCCAAAATTCTGAGTTTAGCTACTTTCAAGAGTGTTTTTATTAAAATTTTTTCAAAAACTCATGTTTGAATTCCTTAACGTTCGTTTCAAAGATGGACAATCTAGGTTGCCAGCTTTGACTTGATTGTGCAATTCAATAAGCTCCTGAAACTGATTTTCAATAAACTGATCTTGAGGTATTCTGGTGAACTTTTTGGCTAATTAGAAGCTGTCATGACTTGAATTAAGCTTCTGAACTGTGCATTCCTATGTATTACAAATCACCTTTTGTTTTTTAGGATGGCACATACCCATTCTTCAAGAAAGAAGCAAAGGACTAATCCAAGTGTTCCTTCATCATCTGCTGCAGCACCACCAGAAAGGAATAGGCTGTCAAATTCACAAGCTGCTAAGAAAAGAAGCGACGACTTCAGCAGCTTCCTTTTAACTCCCAGTATTTGGACTGGGATTTGCTTGATAGTTATGGTGGGATTAGAGAGAGATTAGCTGGGTTGATTCAGGATCCAGCTTGGTTCAGATATTCAGCATTCAGGAGCCAGCTTATAGGGACCTGACCATTGAGGTCCTTTCTACCATGGGGCGTGTAGCTGATGAGGATGCTTCTACATTATTTTTCCAGGCTTATGGAGAACGACATGAGATAGTCATTAAGACTATCGGCAGTGTCATGGGATTATATGACTCAGTTGAGGAGCACAGGGAGCTGCCAAATGACTGGCCTAAGGAAGTAGATCCTGAGACTCCCGAGGGATTTTGGAGTAAATCACACCCCCATATGAAGCCATTTGTAGCTTCCAAGGCACTAGCCACATCATTCAGATTGGTGGAGTATAAATTACTCCACCACATTCTTGCCCACACCCTTTGCTGTAAGAAGACAAGTCACAATAAGGTGACTTCTTTTGATATGTTTTACCTCTTTAGTATTATTCGACCTTATAGGATCGATTTGGGTGTGGAGGTGGCTAGTTACATGTTTCGACAGGCTGATGACCCTCGGACCCGTTTCCTATTCTGTGGTGGCTATGTCACCAAATTGCTGAAGGAGATGGGCATCTTTAGAGAGCCTGAGGGGGATACCACAGTGGTGAGCAAGAGGATTACATCTACCCCTTTTAGAGGAAGGGGATTAGTGAAGGTTCAAAGAGCAGCTCCACCACGCAGGAGGAGGAGGTTGGTTTCCAGGATATCTTTCCTGGTGATATTCCTATTGAGTTCCCATCCACAGTAGCTCCTCCACCTCCATCGACATCTGCTTCTGTTCCATCTTCTTCTGGATATGACATGGACCAGCTTCACGAGGACATCCAGCGGCTGCAGAAAGACAATGAGATTTGAGGAAGAGGCTGGAAATGCAAGAAAAAGCAGCAGCTCAGAGGGAGAAAAAGCATAAGAAGTCCATTCATAGATTGTTTGATGCATTGAAAGCAACTATGTGCTGTATTAGCCCTACAGCTGGAGAGGCGATGGAGTTTGAGTCTTCGCCTGAGGAGGATGAGGAGGACAGCAGCCGTACTACATCATTTGATGGCTGCCATGATTGATTTTGTTTGCTATTTTGGCCTGTATATTTATCTAACTGACAAAGACTCCTCTATGGTCAGCTAATTTTGCACCAATTGATCCAAGCTGACACTTTTGGCTACATCAGACACTACCAAGTATATTCTGTCTCAAATTATTTCTTTCCTTTACTTGCTTTGTATGTGCTGAGAAACAGTGAGGACACTATTTAATTGAAGTGTGGGGGAAGGGAATATGTCTAGAGATGAATTGAAGTTGTGAATATGATTGAGATTACTGTTTACTTTATCTGTTGATATGAAGTGTTAATAAACAGCTGTTTTGAATTAGGTACCCCACTAATGAATTTTTGGTCTAAGGCAAAATATGGCGGAACTCTGCCAAAATTTTTCAAAATTTATTGAAATTTTGAGATGATACAAGAAATTGATTGATAGCATCTTAAAAGAATAGTGAAGAACAACTTACTAAAAATGCCTTACTCACCTACTGTTGGAAATGGTTTACTTAGTCAAAATTTAGTAGTAAAATCCTTAAGGAACAAGTTTACTTTGTATTTAACCATAGAATTGGAAATTTAAGAGTCGATCGAGTCCTTTTGTGAAAAATAAGCAGGTTTACTTCTAGGAATTTTTAACCTATATGTACTCTTACAAGTTATTTATACAATTTTTTAACTCCTAGTGAAAGAGGTATATGAAACTGTTCACTTAGTGATCTTTCATAAAAAAAGTTTCAAATTTGAGTTGCATTCAAAAGAAGAAGAAAATCAAGCATAGCCACTACTTCGCTGACTCAAAATTGAGTTATGAGTATCGGAACTTGAATGTTGGAGTGAGGAAGAGTTTTTAGGGGTATTTTGAAACCTGGTCACTTAGGTGATGAGCCCGGGATGTGCCGACTCAATGAACTCACTATAACGATAAGGAAAGAAGGCAAAAGTTCAAAAATTGAACTTAGAAAAAGAAATGAAAAGATGGAGGCAATGAAGTCTAAATGAGTGTTTTTCCTTAGTGGATTGAGTATCTACTTTTTAATAGAAGATTCTTGTGTTAAACATAGAGATTAAAACTTGTTTTGTTTGGATTAATTGCTAAATTTTGATTAAATTACTCTTCTTACATAAACCCAGTTTGGTTTGAGCAGTAGGCAAAATCAATGCAAGTTGAAAATTAAAAAAAAAAAAAGGAGATGCTTCAAGAAAGGAAAAGAAACAAAGTGTATTATCTATGATGAATTCAATTTTTAATCCTAAGTATTTTGCTTGAGGACAAGCAAAAGTTCAAGTGTAAGGGAGTTGATAAGATCATATTCTATACAACTTCTAAGTAGAAATTTGGGATAAATTTGTCATGATTGTTATGAGAATTGCTTGAAAAATACTTGAATTATTTGGAAGTGTGTTTTCAGAATCAATTTGAAATAGGAAAGCAAGATCAAGTGAATTCATGAAGAAAATGGAAAATTGGAGACAAAGCCGGACATAAGCCGCCGGCTTATAGACGACTCAGACACAAAGTGGGCTCAAAGCTGCCAGCCTCAAGTGAAAACCGATGAAATTCAATGAAGGCCGGGCACTAAGCCGCCGGCCTTGAAGCTCAAGAGTGCCGGCTTTTCAAGAAAACAAAGAAAGCCATCAAAAAGCTGCCATTCCAGAATTGAAGAGGTGCAAGTTTTGAAGAAGTTACAAAGAAAGCCGCTATTAAGCCGCCAGCTTTGAGGCAGTTCAGAATGCCGAACAGAAGCCGTAAATGAAGCTAACCCTTGCATTGAAAAATTGAAGATGAAAAGGCAAGCTTTGAAGAATTTGAGTGAAAGCCGCCCATAAAGCCTTCGCCTTTATGTCAGCTTTGGTTTGTAATCGAAGAGAAAGCTGTCTGAAAACTACCTGTTTTATTGAAGTAACTGAAAGAAGGCCGCCATAAAGCCGCCGGCCTTGATTTCAGTAACTGCCGGCTTTGGATGAAACTGCCATTTTTCTTTAATGAGTTGTTACGAAATATTTCCTATAAATAGGGGGTCTTCTCCTCACTTTCAAAATCATCCAAGCAGCTCTGAAACACACTACAATACATAGATTAGAATTAGCATTTCGTAGAGATTTTGAAGAGATATTAAAGTTTTTCAAGAAATTGCAAGTGAAGCTTTGATATTTTGAATTGGTGATAGCTGATCTTTTCCTTTTATGCAATTCATATATCTGAATATTCTGATCATAATGAAATCATTTGCAATTTCTTATCTGATTTTTGAATCATCATCCATGAGTAGCTAAATCCTTTTTGTGGGAAGTTGATGAAGCTTTAAACATGCTAAAATGATCTTTGAAACCATGTTATAAGATAGTTAGAATCATGGAATATTCATATTGAGTTCTGATTATTCATCATATCTTTGGTGTATAAGAATTCTGATAACTCGAAAGGGAAATTAGGGTTCATATGAATTCATAAATTGAGATTAAATTACAATTACGGAAGCGGCGGAGTTTAATCTAATTTAGAAATTGTCCATGAATACTAATGCAATGTTTTATATTGATTTCTCACTAAGGAATTAGGGGATGTTAATATAAAGTATTAGTCAATTGTAGAATCGAAAGGTTTTTAATTGTAATTTTAATTTCACGAATAATTTATTTAGCGGAAGCTATTGGATTATTTTTGTGGTTTAAAAGGTTTTTAACTCTGTTTTTAAATCTTGACAATTTCTTATGAATATCCATGAATCTAATTATCATTATAACATGACTTCAAGTTGATTGGCAATAGTTTAAAGTGGATTCTGCTCCTTCCCACATTTTTCTAACGTATCACTCTCTTCAAAAGCTCACTGCATTCATAGTAGATACTTAATTAGATAATTTAGTTTAATCTTAATCTAATCATTCTAAAAGATCAGTTGCCTAGATACTAGTATTAGTTGATAACTGTCTAGTAGTTAATAGATCTCTGTGGGATCGACACTTGACTCATGCTATATTACAAGATAAGGCCCAATACGCTTGCTGGATAAGATGCTTTGAAAATTCAATACTAATTTAGCACATCAGGTTCGAAGGAGATAAGAGGACAGCTCGTTGCTAATTGAGAGGACCCAGTGTGGGTCAATGAGGTCTTAAGCAATAGAGCCTATAAACTTGAGACATTGAATGGGGAACTCATCTCTAGAACTTGAAATGCCAACAATTTAGGGAAGTTCTTCATGTAAATATGACATCAAGTACAGAAGACATGATGTTTTGGACAATCTCTTTCTTTATCTTGCGAGTAACGGTATAAACCTTTGTAAGGTTCCCATAGTAGGAGCTCAACTCCATGAAAATTCAGTAAAATGAAGTCTTGAAGTTTCCACATGAACTACTTTCCACTAGGGTCTTGTGAACTCCCTGCCTACGAGTTCAGCTTACTATGCCTACCATGGTAATGAGTAGGGGACTTAGAAGCTAACGAACATTGCCCTTAGGTGTTGTTTGAGTAACTTCCTCCTAAGGATAACTCTTAAATGCTAAGACTAGCAGGGGGCTTAGAAGCTAATGAGCTTCGCCCTCATGTGCTAGTTGGGTAACTCCCAAATGTTAAGACCAGCAAAGGGCCTGGAAGCTAATGAGCTTCGCCCTCATGTGCTAGTCGAGTAACTCCCAAATGCTACGACTAGCAAAGGGCTTGGAAGCTAATGAGCTTCACCCTCATATATTGGTCAAGTTACTCCAAAATATAATAACCCAAATTTCTATAACTCGAATATAATAATCATTAAGAAAATAATATAAAAATTTAAAGAAGTTTTAAGAAAAGTTACAGAAAGCACTTCTAATTTTTCGCGATATAACAATATTAAAATATAAATAGATTAATGATCATTTAAAATTTTGAATTATTATATTTCAAGATAAAATTCTTCCATAACTTCTTGATAAAATTCTACAAATATAAACAGGATAAAATTAGAAAGATAAATATAAATAAACAAAAATGAGATTCAACTAAGTGATAGTAATAACAAAAGTTAAAATAAATCATTCCGATTAATTAAAGAAATAAATGATAAATAAATATTTAATTATAAAAGAATGGTATTAAATCTAAATAACATAAATCTTAAGATGGCTTATAAAAACAAAAATATTATAGGAAACACCAAATCAATATAATAAGAAAAATAAAATAATGAGAAATATCAAACAAACCTGATGATGGATACAAAAATTTAATATATAAACTCAATAAATAATAGAATATTGAATAATTCAAAATTTCAATAGAAGTAAAAACAATATCAAAATTTTTACTCTAAATTAATTGGAATAACATAATGGAATTATAAGTAAAAGAATAAAATCTTAAAACGATTAAAAGCTTTGAAATTATAAAATTTAAAGCTAATATACAATGTCAACTACCAATAGATGATTAATCTCAAAATTTTCTTAGAATGTAATTTAATAATTGAGCTTAGATCAAATTAGTAAATAGACTTAACTAAAATTAGGATTTCAAATGCCTTTTGCTAATCTTTTATCCATTATCAAATTTAAACTCTACTTCTTCATATTATGTATTTACTTTAATTACTTTTCTAACAAATCAACTTTCCCTATCATCTCAACCAATTTTAATTTGAAAACCCATTTATTTTAATCTACAAATGACCCAAAATTTCATAAGTTCAAAAACCTAGATTTATAAAATACTAAAAACATAGCTCCTTTAATCTAAATTCTATACCTTCAATCCCCATGAATTTTGTGTTCATCTACTTATTTAAAAATATCAGTTTCTAATCCTAAACTCAAATAGGATACCAAGTTTCTACAAAATTAATCTCTAAAGTGGATTTTCAATTCAAGTTATCGATTTTACTTTTATATATTCTAAAATTTTGTCTAAATTATTTTTAATAATTAAGATAATGATTTGAAAGGTTTAAGACATAACTCCACCAATTAATATTCTTAAAAATCTCTTTAAAACCTTCTTTTCCTCCTTTTTCCCTTAAATTTATGCCATTTCCTTTTTCCTTTCTTCTCCCATATGATTCCCTTTTTCTTTTCTTTTCTTCATATGTTTCCTCTCTTCTGCTCTCAAATCTTTAGCTCAAAATCCCAACTTTCAACAAGATTAACAAGAGAAATAGGAAATGAAACGAAGATAAAATATGAGAAGCATGTATGGAAGTGGCTACAATAACTATAAAGTAGTAATAGTAGTAGTGAAAATCAAGCTAGCTAAATTTACTGAACAAATAAGTATAGTTGTTTTCCTTATTTTGTTTCTTGTAAATGCTTACATATGATGAGTTAAAGTTAGATATATATAGAGGTTTTATTAAAGTTGACGGGCTTGTGGAGATTGTGTATACATGCATGAAGTTAGGAAGTAGATGATATGATCTTGATGATGTGATGGTGAAAATATATTTGTGATTGGTATTTGAGTTTGATATGAACTTGATAGGATAATAATGAAGTGAATTTGATAGAAACAAGATCACAAGTTTTAGTTGGGACATGTGAAAGTCCGAAAATTTTGATACCAATCATGAACTTTTCATTCACACTTCACCACGGCCCGTGGCAATAGGCATGGCACAATCTATGCCTAATTCTGGGTGGATATGCCCCTTGATACGGGGTGTAGCATAAGATGTGGTGATGCATATGCCTTTGATATGGGTCGTGACAAGGGGCATGGAGCTTTTGTTCCCAAAAATATAGTTTACATGCCCTTTGATACAAAGCGTGGTAGAGAGCGTAGTACCCTCTATTTTCAAATGTGATCCATACACCCTTTGATGTAAGGGTGTGGCAGGGGTTATGGTGGGTTCTATCCTAAATTTTTCACACTACCACCCTTGTTACGGGGAGTACGGACTTGTAATTATCTTTATGCCTTCTTTCTCTTATCAAATTCACTTGAATTGTGCCCTATTCTTATTAGTTAGATGTCGGTAGTTGAGAATAACCTTTTTTAATCTCTTAAAAGCCAATGGGCTAAAGAATTTGTGGTATAAGCTTAGAGCTCTTGGTTATAAGAATGTGATTTAGTACTTAGATTAGATGACTAATTCAAAGACTAAGCAGGCATAGACCTAAATGGATATGAATCTTAGAAATAAAATGAATTAGTAATATAACTAAGCTCAACTTGACTTAATAAACTTCACTAAGTTAAAATGAATTATATTAGTTAAGTTAATCAATCTGGTTAAGTTAAACTATTAGAGTTATAATGTGTAAATAGCTTGGACATAACATATTGAAATATGATGAATTAGATCATATTTAATAATAGGAAATATGTTGCTTCAAATGTATACTTGCCTAAAGAATGAGTGTTTTGTATATAAATTTTTAGATAATGTTTTTATAATAAATAATTATAAACAAAGAGCATAGAAATATTTTGACAGACAATTGAGAATTGTCCGTATCTTGGCAAGGTGATCTTCGTAGCCATGGCAAGGTTTCTAATTAATGTCTGATCAAATAAGAGCTTAAAATGAGTTTAAGTTCATAGATAGATGTATGTTTTTGTTATATATTCTTTGAAATAGCCCTAGCTAATCTTTTCTTTCTATTTGGATTTCTTTATGAAGGATGATAATGATGATCTGATGCTGATGATGATATTGATGATAGTTGGATGTTTGTGGTAGGGATAATTTGGTTTTCCCCAGACGACTATTAAGGTTTAGCTTGGATGTCAGGTAAGTAACATTGATCTTATCGCCTTGCTTGTGCTAGTAACATAGGTACACCTCAATTTAAGATAAACATAATTGAATATGCGTGAGAATTAGGTATTCGATTGCTGTTTGATGATTGCTTTGGTTGATAAGTCACTAACATATAAGTGATCACACATTGTTTGTGATGGTTGGTTGATTGTTGTTGATGAGTGTTTGTTAATTGATCGATCACCCTAATAAACAGACTTAATACTATTTGACAATTTAATTAAATAATTGCATGATAGCATACTTGCATTAGCATAGTGTTCACGTCATGTATTAATATTCCAATTCTATAGTAGTGCTTTTGAGAGTCTAGTGAATTTGGTTAAGGCTACTAAGAGTTGTGGCTTCACAAGAACTAAGTAGGCACCGAAGGACATCACCCATGTTGGAGTCAGCTTTAGGGATTAATACTTAGGCAGGTTCTGAGGTCCTAAGGGAAGTGGAGATTATGTTGGTAGTATATATGTATCAATCCATGCACAAAATGAGTTTCAAGATGAAGTCATCCCTCCTTAGTTCTTTCTAAAGAGAAGTTAGAGGCTATGTTTTGACAAAATGAGTTTCAAAGGAAATCCTCCCTTCTTAGTTATATCTAAGGGGAAGTTAGAGGTTAATTTTTCATAAAATGAGTTTCAAAATGAAATCCTCCCTCCTTAGTTATATCTAAGGGGAAGTTAGAGATTATTTTTCATAAAATGAGTTTCAAAATGAAATCCTCCCTTCTTAGTTATATTTAAGGAGAAGTTAGAGGTTACTTTTCATAAAACGAGTTTCAAAATGAAATCCTCCTTAATTATTATTAAGGAGAAGTTTGAGGTTACATTTGTGCCATTTATATAAATGGCTAAGGATTGAGAAAGTAATGAGTTGAGAAAGCACCCTCTTCCTTAATTCTCAGTTCTCCTGAGCGTGAATGACTTGAGTTAGTCCTTCAACCCTCAAAAGAGGGTGTAAATCTCCATTGGTTTAGATTCTAGTCATTGATACCATGCATATTGTCATGCCCTAAAGAGTACCCTAAACATGACAGTTTGCCACATACAATATTAAGACCTAGGAATGACTCACTTAGTCACGTAAAAGTCAACTACATACAATATCATGTAAAAGGCATACAACACGACAATAGGTGACACAGGTGGGAAGTGTTGTTTGAGTAGATAATATAAAGCATGCAAGAATCTAGATAAATATTAACCCACATGATATAAAAACATAGTTCTTGTACATCATCTTAGGGGCATTCTATCGCTAAAGTTTTCAAAGGATCGAAAATTAAAATTGATTCTTACAACAAAAAATAAATACTATCACCAAAGATTTTAAAGGAAGTCCAATCTAAGTTCATTATTGGATTTCCCCCAAAAGCTCCGAAAGGAATCCTTACTCAGATATTTGATGATTGCGGATACAAGAGCAAGTGGTCCTGTGCATACAAAAATATATAAGGGTGTAAGTTTTATTGGCTTAGTGAGAATATTCCCAAGTCTTCATACTCAAACAACAATATAAAAACAAGTTATTATTATTGACAAGCATATGGCATGCAAACAATCACATGAACAAACAAGATACATGGTTTTCCGAGAACCATATGTTAAATGAATTCACACCCTTCATTTGGGATTAGGTTTTTTAGTTCTTATTGGCTAATACTTGCCAATGTAGATCATACCAGCTACTACTCGCTACATGCAGATACCACCGGTTATGCCGACTACTACTATTATGCATTTAACCCATCAAATGTATAATAGAAAATGCAATGAGACTCATAATGTGAAGTGCAGGAATCAATTTAATTAAATTTTTAGCATATAATTAACATATCTTAGGGGTGGTCATACAATTTTAGACATCCCAACATGGTAATGAAACATCCTTTCAATTATAAGCAATTCAAGACTCGATATGCTTATCATAAATTCGCCAAACATTATAAAGCACATGGACTTCCCATTTTCATCTTTTCTTATGTAGAGAGTTTAGTCTTTATTTTATAAAAGAAAAGAACTCCTTTTCACATCTTGAAAAATTTTATCAAGACAACAATATTATATCATGCATGAATATGACTTGTAGTTATGATAAAGAAAAAATAAATAAATCACATAAAATATAAGAGTCATAAGAAATTAATTAAGCATATATGCAAAGTCAAGTATTGGAAAGTCTTCGTTTGCATCAAGGCTTCCCAAAACTTAGAATAGACAAGTTCCAAAAATAAAAGAAAGGAAAAGCAAAGAAAAATAAAAAGAAAAAGAAGAAAATTTGGAAGTCTTAGATTTTTATTCAAGTCTTCCTGAACTTAGACATGGGCAAGTCTCTTAAGGAAAAAAATAAAACAAATAAGAAAAATCATAAGAGTCTTAGATTTATGTCAAGGCTCACCAGACTTAAATTATGATCAAGTCCAAAAAGAAAGAAGAAAAGTTGTTTTGACTTGATGAGGACAAGTCTAAGACTAAAACGACTAATCTTAATTATAATGAGCAATAAATAAGAGAAATAATAGTAAGAGCATTATATAAAAGCATGAAATAAGAGTCAGATTAATGAGCATTAGGCTCTAAGAATATATATACATACTTATATTTAATAATACATAGAAGTTAGATTAAAAAGCATGAATAAACAAAAACATAACAATATTGACAAATAAATTTGGTATTGAACAAGACATGAATAAAGTTGTTATTTTCATGATTTCCTCTTTAACATAAAGCTCATGGGGTTTTAGAAATCAACATAACAAAGTGTTCATGTTATGTTATGTTAACATGAATAAAAGGAAAAGTTTAGAACTTTTATCTAAAGTGTTGAAATGGAAGAACAAGTTGGTAATTCTTTTCCAGAGAAAAAACAAGAGAGTTTTGGGAAGGAATTAGGAAGAGAATTATGGAGGGATTTTGAGAGAGTAATGTTGTGTAAATGAGAGGTGTGAAGAAAATGGAGAGAGAGGTGGTATTTATAGAGATTTGTGGAGAGAAATTAAATGTAATAAAATAAATTGAAAAAAAAAATTATAGAAGAGAGAAGGGGGACCGACATGAATTTGAGAGAGAGAGATATTTGATTTGTTTTATATTTTTTGTAATCAAAAGTAATGAAGTGTAAGAGAAGTTATGTATAAAGTTTTATGTGGAAAGAAAATTGTGAGAGATAGATGTATAAGTGTTAAGAATAGGTAAAAAGAAAAAGTAGAGATATGTGGATAATAGTGAATAGTAGAGATAATATAATGAAAAGTAGACTAGACAATTAAAATACCAGTAGTAAAAAAAAAAAATACTTGTAAAAAGACTATATCTTACATTTTTAAAAGCCAAAAAATTAAGAAACTGATATTTTACAAGTCCTTGTTAAATGGCGAGTCTAAATATGTTTTCGGAATATTTTTACTATCCCAAGCATCGGGACATGTTTTTCTAGAATTGATCCCGTTCGGGTCTAAAATGATTAATTTTTTGACGAATATGATCTTTTTAAGCTACCTTATACTATTTCGAACTATAATCTATCATTAGCTTAATTCTATTATTCTCAAGTTTCGAGCGTGAGATTATTGGAGTTAAAACTATTAGTACACCTAGATTATTATTGACTTTTGAAATTCCAGTTTGACTAACGTTAGGGTTTACCCAATTCCACCCTAAAAATTGAGGGTTTTTCACATATCATATGGTTGATTGTGGCATTGCATATGTTTATTAATAAAGCTTGCTTGACATTTTTTTGATGTGTGGTTTGGTCATGTTATTCATTGAGCCATGGTTGAGCTTACACCCTCACAGTTTTTATGCAAGTATAGCTAAAGTATCGGGAATGGCTAAGTTTGTATAGAGGAGAACCCTTAAAGATAGAAGACAATTTTGGAATGAGAATTAGATAGATATTTAAGTTAATGAGATTTTGGTTTCATGTAATACAAGTTTAGATTATGAATTACACTAGTAATGTAATAGTCTAAAATTTGAAAAATGTAGATGATTTATCCTATTTTACTGTTTAGTAGGGGATATCGATTCTCTGCGGTTCTAATGAACTGTAAGAAATCGAATTTCCTTTTTCTATCACAAATGTAAATATATATTAGAAGTTTACAAAGTAATTATTTAGGTATAGTCTTGCAAACTCTGAATTGCAAGATGGTTCTCATATTGTAGGTACACACATGATATGGTAACTTCAAGTTATCCTTCTAAGCCCCTTTTTCAGGGCCGTGACATTAAACATTAAGATTAGCCATGGACGTGAAAGCTAATGAGCTTCGCCCTTACGTATTAGTTGGGTAACTCTCTCCCAAGGGTAACTCCCAAACCCTAAGGTTAGTAACGAACTTAGAAACTATTGAACTTCGCCATACATGCTGGTCAGGTAACTCCCTTCCAATGGTAACTCCTAAATGTTAAGACTCGTAAGGGACTTAGAAGCTAATGAGTTTCATCCTCATGTGCTAGTCAGATAACTCCCTCCTAAGGGTAGCTCTTAAATGCTAAGATTGGAAGGGGACTTAAAAGCCAACTAGCTTTGCCCCCACATGCTGGTCAGGTTACTCCCTCCTAAGGGTAACTCCTAAACGTTAAGATTGGCAAGGGACATAGAAGCTAACTAGCTTTACCCTCATGTGCTAGTCGAGTTACTCCCTCCTAAGGATAACTCCCAAATACTAAGACTAGCAGTGGACTTAGAAGCTAACAAGCTTCGCCCTTACATGCTGATCAAGTAGCTCCTAAATGTTAAGGCTAGGAGGGGACTTGGAAGCTAACAAGCTTTACCCTCACATGTTAGTTGAGTAACTCCCTCCCAAGGATAACTACCAAATGTTAAGACTAGTAGGGGACTTGGAAACTAACAAGCTTTGCCCTCACATGCTAGTTAGGTAACTCCCTCTTAAGGATAACTCCCACTTGGAAGCTAACGAGTTTTGCACTCATGTGCTAATTAGGCAACCTCCATTTTTTAGGGTACCTCTGAGCTAGAAGTCTAATTTGAACAAATGAAAAAAGTAGAAGAAGAAAAAGGCAAACAAAAGAGATACTAGGGATAAGTTAACAAATTTCATTCACTTATAAATTAACTACAATAATTTTGACAAGCATTTCAATCATATATTACATCATTGTATTGTATAAAGGGCTTTCCCCAACCCAACAGGACTAGTCGAGTTACTTACCCAAACAATCACCCTCAAGTGTCACTCACAGTACCATGGCTTGTTCCCAGAATTGGAGAGCACTCGCCACAAAATTTCCTCAGAGCTCCACCAAACCATCAAACTCATCCATCCAACCCTTTATGCTACACTCGTGTATAGATGCCATACGAAAAGGTATCAACACCAGAAGCAACATCGAACATTGCCATGTTAAAAAGTAGCAAGAGAAGTAAAGGCTTTACATGGTGTTGCACGTAAGACCATGAGGAGGGCTCCAAAGGAAATGTAGGGCCACTAACCCCATGTCAAAGTTAGTGGCCGGGACAACTCTTGTAAACCCTTGAATCTTTTCGTACTCTTGGGAAATAATCCTAGAGCTAAATACCGAAACCGAAGATAAAAACCAGCCTAAGTTAAAATCGAACTCTAGAAACCCTAAACAAGATCAAATATAGAATTTCATAACCTTGAGAAAAAAAACGTCTTCAAAACAAAACGAAAATCTAATAATCATTCGATTAAAAATCCTTAGACTGAATGATTCATCTATCTGATCTCTAGCACGTAAATCAAGACAATATGATATTTAATGACAAAATTATAAAACCTTATAACTTACGGTGAATTTTAGAATCGAAAATTTAAAATTAATACCAAAAGTCAAACTGAGTCAACATATAACATCAGAAGCTTTAGACTCGATTAGAAAATCTCGAAAACAATAAAATATCAAATAAATCATAAACTAGAGTAAAATTAATTTTTGAATAGAAAATATAAGTATAACATAAACCCCCAAATTTTATAATATAACGAATAAATCTCAAAGCTGGAATTGAAACCGAATTCTTAAAAGACAACCTAGGTTTACCTTAAGATCTAGAATGTTTAGATTTGACAATCTCGTGCTTGAAAATTTAGAACAATAAAAATGAGACAACCATAAATTATAGGTTAGAATAACGTCTTATAATCTAAAAAGATCAGATTTGCCAAAAATTCGCTCGTTTTGAATTCGAACGGGATCAATTTTCAAAAAAGGGTCTTGGCATGCAAAATGGTAAAAATATTCCAATGACATATTTAGACTTGTAATGAGTAAGGAATTGTAAAATATCAGTTATAGAATTTTTTGGCTTCTAAAAATATCAGATAGAGCTCATTTTCACGTATTTTTCTTACTACCGGTATTTTATTTGTCTTGTCTATTATTCAATTACTACTTACTGTTATTCATTACTATTCATTTATCTCTACTTTTCTTATACCTATTTTTACACCTACATCTTACATCTCTTACAATTATCTTTTCTCATAAAACTTTCATTACACTTTTTACTTAACTTCTCTTATACGTTTCTACAAAAATTAATTTTTTTCCTCTCTCTCTCCCTTGAAAAGAAATGGCAGCAGCAGCTCCCTCACTTTTCTTTTCTTTTTAATTTACTTTTCACACAAAAATCACTAATTTTACATATATAAATACCCACTACCTTTACAGCTTCTTGTACTTTACAACTTTCATCAAATTTATCTCATTTCCTCTCTCTTTTTCCTCTTCTCATGGCATCATTTTTCCCTTCCCCCTCTCTTATTCCATCACAAACACATTTTTTTAATTTTCTTTTTAAGGTAAACACTTCTCCTATACATCTATAGTTAGTTTAGGTGTTGTTTCTTGTATTGTCCATAGATAAAATTTCTCCATGATACATAAAAGCTAGGGATGATAATGACAACATATGAAACCCACATCTTATCTATATTATGATCATATTGATATTGTGTTTATGTTATTATATTTATGAGATCTAATCTAATTATCTATACATGTAAATATGACTATGTACATAACTATATTTCTTTGAGCATATAAGCTCACTAATCTAACATTTATTTCCTTACACTTATTTTATCTCTTGCAATTTATTTATTACATGCTCTTATTGTACATTTTGAGACTTGTCCTTAATCAAGTCAAAAAAATAAAATAGGGATTTGTCCATAATCTAAGTCTTGGGAATACCTTGTTCGAAAATTCTAAGGCTTCCATTGTATTTGTTTTGCTCCTAATTATTTTGGTATCTAAGGAGACTTGTCCATTTCTAAGTCCCAGGGAGTCTTGACATAATCTAAGTCTTGGGAAGCCTTGAAAAAGATCTAAGATTTCCATGTTTTTCTTATTTTAAATGATTTTCTTATATTTTTTATGGTGACTGGAATTTATTCAAGTCCTAAGAAGTCTTGATGACAAACTAAGACTCACATTCTTTATTTGATATTCTCTTATTCATGATTAGCTATCCTTAATTTTTATGTTTTGATTTACCTATGCTAATGATTTTATCTTCAAGTAGGTTACTATATTTTACTCATGCATATACATGTTACAAGTGATGTTGTCCTAAAACTTTCAAAGATGAGAAGATTGGTAAATTCTTCTTTTATAAACCAACTTCCAAAAATTTTATTATCACCACTTAGGAAAAATTTTCATTTGAAATAAAAGAGTAAAAACAGTTACTCCACCAAATTTTTCCAAAATATCAAATGTGAGTTTTTTATAGAATATAAATGTTGATATTTCTTTGCTATGCAAATTTTTTCTAAAAATCTATTTATAAGACATATTCTAATCTTTTATTGAAATTAAATATCATAAATAAATCCACTTTCTAATGCGACAAATTTTAAGGATATTTTTCAATATGAATCAACCTAGAACAAATTTTCCAACAACCTCCTAAAAGTCCATGTGTTGAAGAATTATTAATTAAGAAAGAGTTATTTAGAACAAGTCATTCACTTCATTTTTATCAAATGCTAAAACCTAAAACTTTTTTAAGATGATATAATTTAGAATGATTTTCTTCACCAACAAATACTGATTCATGTTTTGGAAAATGATAGTTAGAAGAAGTTTAATATGAAAGTAAAGTATTCATGGAATCAAAATAATTATAAAACCATAATTTTCTTTAATAGAGTTTCACATCTATGGGATTTTATTAAAGAGACCCACTTAAGCTAAATTCAAGAGGAATACTGTAAGCCTCCGTTTTCTTAGCAAACCAAACTCGGCTTCAGAAACCGGAATCGAAAATTGAAACCCTAAAAGAATACCTAGGGCTAGTATGGAACCTAGGAAGTCTGGTAATATCGAAAACAAAACCCCAGAACAATAAAAATGGGTTAGACTTAGAATATAGTCCTAAATAATATATCGAAACATAAAAAAAATCAAATTTCGGAGAAATTCATCTGTTTTGAAACCGATCGGGATATGTTTTCGAAAACCAAGCCCCGTGACTCAAAAATAGAAAAATATTTTAGAAGACTCGTTAGAATGGAAATTTAATAAGGAATTCAAAAAATATATAATAAGAATTTTTTCGGTTTATAAAAATTACAGTTATAGTCCTTTTTATCGTATTTTCATTACTACCGGTAATTTAATTGTCTAATCTACATTTTGATTTCTAATCATCGCTATTCACCAAGTACAACCAACCATACCCTATTCTTACATCCTTACACATATTCCTTATAATTTACTTTTAATACAACTTTATTACTTAATTCAATTTGAAATATTACTCAAAACAAAAACGCATCTCTCCACCACCCCCCCCCCCCCCCCCCCCCCCCCCCCCCCCCCCCTCATTTCTTAAAACCGGTGCCGCCACCCCACCCCACTCGAGCGTGAGTACACACTTCTAATTTGTTTTTTTTAACACAAACCCTAATATCACTTTTTATAAATACCCCTTTATGACTTTTCATTTCATTTTCTCTCTTTTTCTCTAAAACAAACTTTTGCATTTTGGTTTTCTCTCCCCTCCCTCTCCCTCTATGTCGTGACCAGCCTCCCCCCCCTACACACACACACAATATTTTCTTCAAGTTTCTTGCTCCAAACACTCAATAGGTAATAGATCTAGATCCTACCATAAATAAAACATGTAATGGTAAGATCATACATGTGTGATTCCACTAAAATCTCCATGAGCTTTAAGAAAGGGATGTGAAAACACTTGAACATGATATTCATGCCATCACAATGTTATGGATCTTTTTATTTAAGTTGTTTTGTTATATTTTGCTATATTATTGCTATATATTTTCATATTGATATTTTTGTGTATATATCTTGCTACTAACCTCATCATCATAATGTTTTATCTTGCATTTGCATCCATAACATAAATGTCATAATATATCTAATTTGTTTTTGAGTATATAAATGCCATAAATATTTGTTTTATGTGAATAAAAGACTTGCAGTATGATGATATTAATGAAGATGTTGCCAAAAACTCAAGATCTATTTTTGTTTTCATCAAAAACAAATTTTTAAATTCGGATTTAAAGAGGCCCCCACTTTGAAAACCTATTTTCCAACTCCAAAATGAGAATTTTATATAAAATATGAAGGGATTATGGAATAGTATCATAAAGGAATGATTTTGATGAGTTAGATCTAGTTTTACTAAGAGATATTTTCAAAATAAGAAAATTTTACAAAAGTTAAGTTAGTACCTTGTCTCAACTCCAACAAGAACATAAAATTCGTAACTAGGAGGAGTTAACATATGAACACCTATTTTCCAACCCCAAAATAAGAGTTTTATTGAAAAAATGGAAGCCTTAGGGAATAGGTTTGATTATGAATTAATTTTAAAAAGATTAAATGAGTTTTATCCAAGAAATAACCTCAAACAAATTAACAAAAAATTCGGATTTAGAAAGGAACCATATTTAAACACCTATTTTTAAACTCCAAATGAGAATTTTAATTGAGAAATGGAAGCCTTTGGGAATATGTATGGTAAGGATTTAATTGTGACAAGAACAAATGGATTTTATCAAAGAATGTTTCTAAAACAAAGAAAAAGTTTAATACATAAATCAAACTCTATTATCATCACCAACAATTTTTGTAAAATTCATAACTAGGCAAGACCTCTACTTAAACATCTATTTCCAACTTCTAAATGGAGAAATTTATTAAAATAATGAGGGTATTAGACATATAGGTCATCAAGGTTTTATTTAGTAAAAACAAATGTGATTTTTCAAGAAACAAACTAGTTTTCTAAATCAAGTATTCTTGAAGTTTTTTTCAAGGTAAAACTTATCTAAAAATTCTTTTTAACCAAGTATCATCAAGAACATACAAATAGATAGCTCATAACATGTCATTGATGATATTAACTTGTTGATATTGCATGTACATTAAATATACATGGTAGAAACAATGTAAACTTCACAAAATAATTTCGGAAACATGATTTTTACTTATTGATCAGATATGATCCCAACTTTCCGAGACCTAAAAGTTTTCAAAACTTAGGAATAACATTAGAATTAGATAGATCTTTTTAAGTAGATAGAAATTGACTACTTATTTGCGAGATTCCGAGTTAAAATGACCAAGTTGTAGCTATTTTAAGTTGAAATTTCTACTAACCATGAAAATTATGACCTTGAAAGTTTTTGTTTGATAAGCTAGAATTAGTTATGGTTTGAAATACTTAATTGGGTATTTCTTTCGTTTAGGTAATTTCGAATTGGAGGATTCTTTGCCCCCAGATTATTACGAATAGAGACCGAAGACCATGGCTGAGTGATTCATACTTCCTATTTACAATTCCTTATTGTGCTTGTAGTTTGTAATTGCATTGGAATGATAGGCAAAGATAAAAATGGAAATGCAAGATGGGCAATTATGGGATTATGTATGCTTTATTGATGCATTGAGAAAAATATGATAAGTATATCGAAACCGGGTGATTAATTGATGTATGTCCGTATACAATGATTTTGATTGTTCACGAATTGTTTGGTCAGCTATGAAATTGTATTAATGATTATCTAGATCAATAAGTAACATGCACATAATCACTTCACGTTGGGGATGGTGCATTTAATCATGTTGGTTATCCGTGATCCATAAACAATATGAATGAAATGGGTTGCCCGTGAGCCATAAAACGATACAGCTAATGGGTTGCTCGTGAGCCATAAAACGGAACAGTAATTCAAAGTAAGTACCGTATGATTCGTTAATCTGCTAACCCCGAATGGAGGGCGCAAATCCATTCAACATATGATTTCTGGTTGATCATATGTCTTGTATGCCTATGTTGTTGTTGCATTTCATATGGATGATTAAATAACTTGATTGCATGAAATTGTGGAATACGTATATTCTAGAAGTATTTACTCACTAAGTTAGCATAGCTTATACCCCCACAGCTTCTTTTTATTGCAGTTTCCATATCTATGGTTGCAACCCAGGAATTGACCAACTTAGATAAAGCAAGAATAGGAGTTTCCCCTATAAGTTTATGTTTTGCTTTTGTATAGACTTCCATAGGAAACCTTAAATGCTCGAGTTGATGTCAAAAACTATTACTTGGACTGATTATTCTTTTGCGGGGGAATGTCTTTAAGTATTTTGTAAATGATCTTGAATATCCGTGGTGTGTATTTTTATGCTTTTTCTATCAAGTTGAACTGTCTATCTCTAATTGTGCAAGTATTCTATTATCGTAAGGGATCACCTTGCATCTAATACAAGACTTTGAATGACTGTGGTAGTAATTCCTAAGTCAAGTATTATATGCGGTAGACTGTTACGTTTAGGATACCCATTGGGGTGTGACAAATACACTTAAAGTATTGTATCACAAATAATTTAGAACCTATGTCTTTTAAAATAAATTATTAAATGAAGATTTTGAAATAAATATAAGAACTCCATGGTTTCAAAATATATTAAACCATGATTTTTGTTAAGTCGCATATTCACAAAATTTAAGGTAAAGGATTTTACTACAAGTCTAAAAAGTAATATTTCATAAAACTCAATATTGCTACTCTCTATGAAAGATTGTTTCCAAAATTTTTATATTGGAACAACATCACCAGGATCATGCATATAATATGAGTTATTATCACTAATAAATGATTTTTTAAAGTTGAAATATTTATATGTTTTCTATAAGTGTCTAAGTGAAGTAAAACTTGGAAAAAATTGCAAATTGAGGGCTAAAACTTTTGGGTCATATTTGTACCGACTAATTTTGAACCAAAATGGCTCTAAATGTTAGAAATAACCATAAAAATAGATAGATCTTTACAAACAGGTAGAAAACTACTACTAATATGCAAAATTTCAAGTTAAAATGAGTAAATTATTGCCGTTTTAAGTTAGAATTTCTCTTCATCTAAATTTTGATGAGAATAACAAGATAGAATTAGAAGGTTTAAGTAGAACCTCTATGAAATATTCATTATGGGTACTCCTTTTATTTAGGTGTCGAGGAGTTTGGTTTCTCTAGTGTTGTTTTGGTCCTTAGATTAAAAATTGTTTTGAGAACACAAAGTTAAAGTTTTCAAAATTTATAAAGCTAACATGTCCTGTTCAACTTCGATTAGCAATTACCAACACTTTAGGCAAGCGCACCTACCGAAGTAGCATAGAAAACATTAGGTCAGTCCCAAAGGAAATGGTGACAACTATCTTACTCACTCATCTTCCACTATCCAGCTAAAGAAAATTTAGAAGATCATAAAGGGAAAAAAAAGAAGTTATATTAGGTTAGACTATTCATAGGCAATTATCAGGGCAAAATAAAAGATCTTTTTGTAACTATGCAAGAGAAAACTTAGGAATTGTTTCACTAACTCCCTATCATGTGACTTTGATTTACTCGGATTGAGTATTTGCTAGTATAATTGCACCGTCGGATTCATGAGTATAAACTACATCCTCTCTAGAGCTCAGCAATTCTAGAATTAAAACTAAATTGTTGCTCTCTTGAGCTAACCATCAATGGCTTTAAATTCGCATAAAGTTCAAGAATCTATTATTTGAAAACCCAGTTTAGTTTTAAAAACAAGTGATGGAAAGTTTCATGGTTACTCTCTCAAGTTAACTATGATCAACTTTATCAAAAGCTGTAGATCTTATTCATTAAAATCTCCTCTAGATCTCCTTTAATAAAAATCAGACGTGAATCTAATAAGATGCACCACCTAATTAAATTCACTCGATAAATTCAAGCTATTGAATACAAATACCCACACAATAAACATAAACATAAACATAAACATCCAATCAAAATCACATGAATCAGAATTTGGATCCACAAACCCTAAGTCAAAGAGATTACTCCTTCATAAGCTCAGGCATTATAATCAAATATACTAGAGAAATAACTCAATAGATTAATGAATTCAATTAAGTACAAAATTCTCACAGGGAATTATAAACACTAGATTAAAGCAATTTACCTTAAAAATTCAAGAAAACTTAGCAAGAAGAAATTATTCTTTTACTGAGAGCTCTTTGCACTAAAAACTAGGTTAAAAATTATACATATGATTACATACATTAAAATGCACCTCTCGTGCTTATTTATAGACTTATTCTAGAAGAGAATCGTTCAGATTCTGATTTGCCTGCGTGGAAGATCTCAATAATGGTTTTGCCTTCTCATAATTATGCACGATTATGAACCAGAGAAACACACGTTTTATTTGTGTCGCGAAGTGCTGGTCAAGCTCTCTCCAAGACTCGACTTTATTCATCAAGACTCGGCTCCTTTGTGATAATCTTCTATCCAAAAATCAAGGCTGCAAGGTGAAAAAGTGCGTTTATCGCGGCCTCGGTATTAGGGCTCAACTTTAATTAAACTTCCAAAACTTCTAAGTCTTTGATACACATTGTAGCAGGGTGAGTTTTGGCCTCGACCTCAAGGTGTGACTTCACGTTTTTGGCCTCGACTTGGTCTTATCTTCGAAATTTTAACCCTCGAAGGTTCTATTTTGCCCTCGATAGAAGTCTGATCTTCCTTCAGCTGTTGTTTTACCCAAAATCTATCTGAAACTCCTTTGTTTCTTCACTTCATCATTTTAAGAGCTGAAAACAACAATTAAACCATAAAGCACATTTTCACAAGAATTTAAAAAATGCATCAAAAACATGGTCAAAATCCTATGAAAATAATAAAGTAAAAAGCACTTATCAGATCCCCCCACACTTAAGCTTTTGCTTGTCCTCAAGCAAAACTTAAATCATCCAAGTAAAGCTTTTCAAAGAAATAAATCATATATGGCACTTAGTGCTTTTCATCACCTCAACAATTCAATTATTATCACCTCTTTTGACTGTGCTAACAATACTTTTGCAGAAATCTCAGAACTTATCCATGTAAATTAGCCTTTAATCTTGCTGTTTAATTAAGAAACTTAAAGCAAAAATTGCTCAAAAGATTAAAACAAAGTAAGAGAAACTCAACTAACTTTTATCCCCTTCAACAAATAAGTATGCAGTTCTTTTGGTTATCTCTCTAAACATCCTAATACAAAGTAAAGACATATTGTAAACCCCCAGATTTTATGCTAAGTCTTAAGTTTAAACCTTAGAATCGAAAGTCAATTGGAAACCCTAAGGTCAATAAAACCTATATCAAACCCTAAAATTTAGATCCAGCAATCCCGCGCTCTTAAACCCTAAATAATGGAATTGAGATAATTGTGAATAATAGTTCGTAATAATATAGGGAAGCTTAAAAATATCAAATCTGCAAATTTTTAGTGTGTTTCGATTCAAATGGGATCAATTTTTCGAAAATCATGCGATAGTACACCGAATGGTAAAAATATCCCGATGACACCGCTAGATTCGTAATAATACAAGGATTTCAAAAATATCAGTTTTATAATTTTTTGGTAGAAAATAATAGATTTCGCATTTATACCCTTATTTTTTTTACTAGCGGTAAATTATTAGTCTTGTTTACTATTCATTGTCTTATTCTACTATTCATCCATCTCTACTTTTTCTTACTACCTATACACCTATTTTCTTACTTTTTACATTCCTTATACATCTTAAATCACATCATATCTTACATATTACTTACTTTTTTTTACAATATATAAATTAAATATTTTCTCTCCCCTTTTCTTTCAAAACCAGCGCCCCCTCCCCTTTGTCTCATGTATTTATTTTTCTTTTCATTTTATTTAATTACATTCAATTTCCCTCTATATTCAACTATAAATACCCCATTTCTCTCTACTTCTTTCACACATCTGCTTTTACATAACAAAACATTCTCTCCACAAATTTCTTTCTACCAAAAGTTCTCTCCAATCTAAACTTTCCAACTTTCTTTCCTCTATACAAAAACCATCTCCCACATATTACTACCTCTATCTTTTCCTTTCTTCAACAAATACACACCTTTAGGTAAAAACTTCCTACACTTATTTTTCTCATGTTATGTAACTTAGCATGACCATATCGTTGTTTCTTAAAGCTCATGTTAGTTATGAAAGCAACAGCATGTTCATATTTTGTTCTTGAACCTGCCAAGAATTCCTATTTTGTTATTTTGTTATTATGATGATATTATGATATTATGTTGATATTATTGTTATTATGCTCCTAATCTCACTTTGTATATATATTATTAAGTATTTGCATATCTATATGTTTCTTAGAGCCTAAATACTCACTAACCCTCACTAATATGGTCTTATTATTCTTATTGCTCTCATTATGCCTTTTCTTTTCTTTCTTTTTCTTTTCTTTTTCTTTTCTTTTTCTTTTGGGACTTGCCTATTCTTAGTTTCGAGATACATTGATGAAGTTAAGGTTCCCAATACTTGACCTTATTATTTTGCTTATTATTGCTCCTTATATCTTTCTTATATTATTATGTGATCTTTTAATCTTTTTCATAACCACATAATCATATACATGTATCATCATAATGATATTGTCTGAACAAAAATAAAGAGAAATTTTCTTTAATAAAGGAAAATGGAACCAAGGCCTTTTAATATATAGCTTTGTCACTAAATAAAGATTTTGTCATAAAAAAATAGGAAAATTATTTTTATAACTTCTTTTCAAACTCATCATAAATTTTCTTAAATGTCAATAAGGATGATTTTATCAAATAGATTAACTAACAAAATAAACACTCTCTTTTTATGATAAGTAACATAAAGTTTATTAAAACTTAGTGTTAATAATTCTTTGATATGCAATTTTTTTCATAAAATCTTAATTATAGGATTTTTACCAACTTTATAATAAAATCCAAGAACCATACTAGTTTTCTAAGTTAAGATAAAATCAACTCACTAGTATTATAAATCCACTTAGAGAAATAAAAGTTTGCCAACAATCTAAGAAAGTAAGTTTCTAAATGATAAACTCATTTTCAAAGAAATAGAAGAATATAAATATGATAAACTCAAAAACATTAAATATTATCAACAACTTAAGAAAATGCTGAAAAATGATTTCCTTCCAAGTAATAATATGTAGAGAACTTAAAATGCCAAGTTTTTACAAATAAAAATTTATCTTTAAAGAAGTTAGGAAATAAAAATATAAGAAGAAAACACTTATTTATAATTTTCAATCAAAACCATTTAAAAGGAAAAATATGTGTAATATGACTCAAATTATTAGAGACTATAAAAACTTAGGAAAAATTTTAGAAACTTCGATTTATCCCTAGAAGTAAAATTTGTAGATATCCTAAAAGACCGAGTTAAGAAAAATTCATTTATCTTAGAAAAATTAGAAAATAAAATTTATAAGAAAATACTCATTTACAATAACCAAAGAATTTATAATGTTCTTTCAAACTACTTAAAGAGGGAATTGTTAAAGTTTAAGCTTTCAATACCATAAGACAAGTTGTTTTATGAAAAGTAATTATTGAGACAATACCATTAAAATTTTGCATACAATATGAGTCTATATATATATTCAAAAAGATTTTTCAATCATATAAATATCTATATTTTTGCTAAAGGATTTTTAAATAAAGAGAAGTTTGGAAAATTGTGTTTCAAGGGCTAGGATTTTAGTGGTGAATCTATACCGATCTATTTCATGACCCAAAAGACTTTTTATGACAAAAATAACCTTAAAAATAAATAGATCTTTTCGAGTAGGTAGAAAACGGTACATAATATACGAAATTCCAAGTTAAAATGAGCAAGTTAATGCCATTTTAAGTTGAAATTTCACTCTATACGATTTTCGACGAACTTAGTGAAATACAATTAGCATGTTTAAGTAGAACTTCTATGAAATATTTATTTTGGGTATTTCTCTTATATAGGTGACGTGAAGACCGAGTTCTCATATCCCGAGAATTATTTTGACTAGAAGTTTCTGCTCAAATGACCAAGTGAGTTTATTTCTTACATTTTTGAACTTATGCTTTTGCCTGTAAAGTAGTGACATTGGAATTAGAAAAAGATAAAATGGAAAAGTGCATATACTTTACATATATGATTAAAATTATGATTAAGTATATCGAGGCGGGAATTGTTTATAATAAATATTTGATCTTGTATAAGAATGATTGTTTGAAAATTATATGACCATCCGTAAAATACTTAACAATGCCATGAGTACTTAATTAAATAGATTCATGCATACTACTGGGTGATTTTATTGCATTCATTACTATAACCTTGGTGGGACAAAGGCATAGCAATGAGGTTCGTAGAGCATAGAAGATCTACAAAGCGACAAAAGGTCGTCCGACTTAAGTTGCGGTGCATAAACACATGAATAAACTATATTGTTGTAGCTACGTAATGGCTTGAATAAAAACTACAAGTAAATGAATTTTATTTTTGCAGCTCGATAGTGGCTTGAAAAAAAACTACAATGGAATTGTATTTGTAAAAATCGATCTATACGGCATAGAACACCTAACCTCGAATGGAGGGATAAATCCATTCAATATATGATTCCTGGAAAATCGTATGTATTGTATGCTCACGTGCTTATGCATCTCATTTGGTTATTTAAAACTTGTTTTGATTATTGGTTGTTGAGTGTTTAATTGTGAAAATAATTCTTACTAAGCACATAGTTTATACTTTCTTAGATATGTATTGCAACACTCATACCTTTGGTTAGAGCCTAGGGGATACTTTACCCAGGTAATTCCTTTGTGGAGTCAAGAGCTTTTGGATAGAAGTCAAGAGTTAGAAATAGATATAGACTTTCAAGTAAAACTCAAAATATATTTGTTCTAAATATGGACTCTGTTGGACTTAGTTATATTGATGGGGGATGCCCTTTAATGTTTGTAAGACTCTCTATATTTATAGAACATTGGTTATATTATTATGATTTACCTTCTTAATTGCTATTACGTATAACTACTTAGACGACTTGTACTAAAGTGTGGTCCTCTATGATCGTGAATGTATGCCTTATTCCCGATATCGAGACTTTTGGGATAACTAAGGTTATCATACTTAAGTCTCAATATTAAGTGCAACGAGCTGTTGCGTTTAAGGTAACCTTTAGGGCGTGACACATATGCATCAACTCATCCCGTAACTCTTCTTCTTTACTTGTGCTTAATTTATATTTTGATTATTTGCTTTATTTATGTATTGCAACTTTAGAAGGACTAGTTTTTGCCCACATCTTTACATTTTTCCTCTTGATAGGTTCTAGCCTGCTTCATTATGCTGTTTTTTTTTTCTTAAATTTTTATCATGGCTTTATAAGATTGACAGAGGGGACATAAATTGCTCTTCTAAGAGACTAACCCCTGCCCATATCAACTTTATGTGCATGTTTTTTTTTTTTCCATCATATAATAAAAGAAAAGCATAAGGAAGAATTATCAAGTCACAAGTATCATTTGAGACTTCACTAAAGATTAAAGAGACTCTCAAAATGACCAAAATTGAAAAATATATAGACAATTTAAGCTTTTAACAAGTTGGTTGGGTAGCCTTATTAGGGACTTTAAGCTAATTCCAGCTTTAAATTTTTAGATTAAATAACAAGTAAAACTACTCCACATGGATAATGCATAGAGATTTAAGTATAGTAAAATCAATTCATTCTCAAGGCAGTTTCATTCATTTCATTCAAGCTGAAATAATTGGTGATTTTTGAAAAAATTTTAGACAAAATCTGTCATTTCATTACTTCCTTGTAATTGGAAGAAAAAAGATCAATTCAAAACATACTCTATTATTTCAGACTTCTAATTTGAACCCTTCATCTTGCTAAAACCCTTCCCCCACACTTAAGCTAAACGTTGTCCTCAATGTTTTAAGCATGCATCAATACAGAGGGAAATTAAATAGTAGGCACAATAGAACAAGATGAAAAATAAAATGAGAAGGTTAGAAACTTCTTTGATGGTTGTCATGGGTTGAAAAACTTTATTGAGCACATTTGTTCCTGAGTCCTATAAATATTTTTTTTAATTGAAAAGAAAAATCATTATGGAGCATTCCCAAAGCCAGTAGTGGATACTTTTTGAGGATTCATTTCTTCTGCCTCTCCTTAGTCTGGGCTCCCTTAGTTGATCTCGAGCCCTTCCCCTACTGCTGGTTCTTCCTTCTCTACCCTTGCCCCTTTGTTATGGTTGATGTGGTGTCCTTCCTACAATTGCTGTTTGGGGTAGTGCCTTAGAGGGTGCAGCTCCCTTCTATTTTTGTAGAAGCTCCAACTCTTCATCAAAATGTTTCTAGAGTTCTTGGGCCATTTGAAAATCAGATTCTTCTTGCTGTGTTCTGCCCTTATCTGGACTTTGCTCAGGACTACTGTCAAAAAATGAATCATCATACTCATCAGTAGCTAAGCCCTCCTTCCCTTTTGAAGGACATGACTGGGTTTCATTGGGCACTCGTTGTTGATAGTTGCCTTCAAGCATAGTTTTAAATTTATAAAGGCCCGTTCTTAATTCACTATAAAGACAATAGGTGGTGTACCTATCGATTGCAGAATAGAATTAATACGATGTCATCCTCTAAGATATGGATATCAAGTACTAGTATTCGTTTCTTTACTATGTAACTGACAATTTTGATGTTTTACTATTTTATCTAAATTACTTTAAACAATATTAACACAGATCCAACAACAAACAAGCAAGATTCAATAAGAACAAATAATCTAGGTTTTGTCTTACCTCTAATTTATCATGTGAATCTTTGGCAACTCATACTAGATATTTAAGATTTAATTCTAAAACTATAGAGTTCCTTAAGCAAAATGTCAATTTTTTCGAATCTAACAATTTATGTAAACCTAGGTTAATCAATTAGGATGTCTCCTCAATCAATAGCAACACAAATTTGCATTAATAACATGAACTCATTTTCATTTTCATAATAGAAGATTCTTGCTATTCTATGTCTAGAATTACAAACAAATCTCTTCAATTGCATAGATCAAATCATAAAAGCAATCTTTCATTTAACTTAAATGAAATCAGTCATAAATTTGTATTTTCGGACATACAAACTTAAGAAACGGTAAAAAAACATGCAATTGAACAAAAGAACTTCAATCTTTCATTATGCTCAAAGCCTCATTGTATGATAAACATGGAGTTCAACAAAACCCAGATCTACAATTTCACTCTTTCATAGTGTCTAATGATAATACATGAAATTCAAAATAGAAAATTGAAATCATGATACTACTCGAAAAGAATAAAGCTAAAAAATTTCAGATCTTCAATCCTTGATAAACTTGACTTATTGTTGGAATTCTGAAGAACTTGGATATGATTTCTATATTTGCTCTCTTGCTTCCTTGTTTTTTATTCTTCCTCCACCTTCAATTTATAATGAATCTCACGTAAATGGAATTGAATGCTCATTATGGAGGAAATGGGAAGTTACAGGAGTTACGGGTCTTTTGGCTTTCCAAAGTAACACCCCTTTAATGCCCAATGAACGTTTCTTTAATAAATAGGGGGTTACTATTCAATAAAAAAGCCGTTTCTCAAAAAGTTACGGATTGTCAAATAGGTCGTGTCACCAGGCATGTCAGGCTGTTTTCCTTTATGTAAAAATTGGCACGGCTTGTCCCAGAGTCATGTCCTTTGTTGTGGTATTTTTTTCTTCATTGACACGACTTGGGACACGGCTTGTCCTGAAGTCGTGTCACCGGCTGTTTTCAATCTTCAAAAAGACATGCCCAGCAACAAGTCATGTCATGGTCGTGTCTTTGCAAGGTGAAATTTCCAATTTGATATGCTTTGTGACAAGTCATTTCACTGAGCTTGTCCTTCCAAAACTTGAGATTTAGACATCGATTGTTCTTTTCCTTGACATGGTTGATAGACATGGCCTGTCTTTGTTGTGTTAACCACTTTTTGGTCCAAACTTTGCATTTTTGACCCGTTTTGCTTTCTTTTTATAAAATATCTTCTTTAAATACTCGAAAGCATAAATAAATATTTTTAAGCGTCAAATTCATAATATTTATCAATAAAATAATCAATAAAAGTCCATTTTGGCATTCATAAAATAGGAATAATTTTGGATTATCAGTTGTGATGGTTTACTGGAAAGATTTTCATACTGTCTTGCTGCATTTCTTTCCTCGTGAGTTGACATTGACTAAGCAAATAGGAAGTCGACTCATTGCTACTTCCTTACTTGGTCTCTTTCTCTTAACCCCCTTAGATAATAATTTGCTTCCTTCAAGAACTCTTCTTTCATCTTTTTCAACACTTCATCTAATGTTGCCTTGAAGATTTATGCTTCTTTTCTCATCCTTTCTGCTTCTTTAGGAGGTGTAGGTGTTTCTTTGGTATATTCTACATTATTTTCCTCCTTGGTCTGTAAGGGTTTAGCAGGGTTTACTGCAACTATTGCCCCTAGGATTGCTTCCTCTTCTTCTTCAGGCTCCTCATATGTTGAGGATTTCTTTTGTTAAGGATGTTTATTCTTTCTTACACATGTTTTTCTTCTTCCCCATGTGATGATAGGAGGGGGAGGAGACACAAGTTTGTCTTCCTCTTGTTGTACGTTAACTTGTGGTTGGGCCACAGCTTCTTCTTCACTTGTCTTCCTCTCCATTTCTTTTTCTGCCATCATTTTGGCATAAACAACTTCAATATTCTCATCATTAGGAATTATCTCCTCTTTAATCTCTTCTTCCTCTTGCTCTTCTTTCCTCCTTCTCCAACTCTTTTTGTTTTTGAACTTGAGCCAGAAATGGAGCCATACCCTTTTTTGTATTTTCTACTATCTTAGCTCTAGATTCACGTAATCTTTCCTCCAATTGTATTATTTAGGAAGTCATAGGCTCTGTTGCTCCATAAATAACATCATTGGAAGTTGCTCCAATCCTCTCTTCCTCTACTACTTCTTCAACAGTAGCTTATGCTAAGTTGGTCAATGATGGGAGAATTGAGTCTTCATCTGATGAATCTAGCTGAAGGATCAGCCTTTGTCTCTTTGGAGCTGGAGCTTCCTTAGTGTTCTTCTTAAATACTCGTGGAGTAGGAAGAGTACTGTGGATCCATGAAGGTATTAGGGCATTATCTTGTGGTGGAGGAACTATTGTTGGCTCAAACATGGCTTCATTGTCCTCATTTATATTCTTATGAGCAAGCGACTCAGCCAATGGTTCAGCTGTGGAAAATGTATGGGATGGAGAGTATATAATTGGAGTTGCATGTATGGGTGAAGAAGGGAGTGTAAAGTGGATCTGAGTGGGTGATGGTGAAGATATGGGGTGTGTTTAGACTAGTGAAGGTTATTATGAAGCACGAGACAAAAGTAAATCTTTGATATTTTATATGTCCTCATCATGTTTCTTCTGAAAGGCAAGTTACCTTTTCTGTCAATCCTCAATCTTAGCTATCAAAATTTTTAATAGATCTGCCACATTCAAGGGTTCTTCAGGTTCAACACTAGTAGGTTGCTCCCCCACGGTTGTTTCTATTTCAGCCGACCGCTTAGGCACCTCAGTGTGTTCTGATAGTTGCTCACTGTTGCATGGAGGCTCTAGTACATGGGTATGCAAATCATCTACTGCTGATGGATAGCTAAGATGGTGTTGCTGCTACTCTTCTTCATCTGGTTATCAGGCAAAGTCTTGGTTCCTGAAGAGTAGGTAGTTGCTATGGTGGTGCTACAACTTGTACAGCTACTCTTTGATTGTCACTAACCATGTTGTTAGCTTATACTCCTATAGATCTTTTATTGTCAAAGGTACAAGAAACGGTTATTAAGGAAATCATCGGTAAATTCTTAAGCCCTCATGAGAAAAATGGGGAGCATGGAATAAAGATTTATTTTGAGAATTTCTTTATGAGTAATGTATAATGTGTTACTATTTTGAAGATTTTAGGAAATGTATATATACGTTTTTAATCCATTCAAGGACATTAGTGGGGGTATGCCCCCTAAGAATTGTAATAGATCTTATTTATGTTATCAAAGTAAATTGCACTACTCTAATGTGTTCTCTTTGTTGTATTGTATGTCATGTGCATAATATGAATGCTTTTGCGTGACTAAGGTAGTCATTACTAGGCTTTAATATCGTTTACGATGAACTGTTACGTTTAGGATACCCCTCATGGTGCAACAACCCCGCTACCTTAGTAACAATGGAGGGTTTTGAGCCTATGAAGTGCCTTACGGAATGCCAACCACCCAAGCCTTTGACATACCTAGATGGCCACGTCAGAAGGAAGCATACAAATCGTCAAAGGGGGATAAATTAAATAGCCCCATTTGCTTAGCCTAGGCCGCCATAAGGGAACACAAAGTTACGTTCAAGGGGGCCATGCTCAAGAGGATTAGAAGTAAGAATCAGAGAGGGAAAAGGACCTCACACATAAGGCAGCGTAGAAGCACCTACGACCTCCACGCCAAGTCTACCATTCCCTAAGCAGCACATAAATAGAGATGACGAGATAATCGGCACTTATAAACTAAGATAATAGAATAATACTCCCTCGACTCTTAATGAGCCTTCTATGGGCTTGATCTTTCAAGCCAAAGTTTTAGGGGAAAAAAAGCCATAATTGCCACAATAGTTATCTACCGAAGAAGTCTCAAAGTGTTTAGAAATGTACGGGAAGAAGGTCAAATAAATTTGAGATAGTGGATGGGTAGAGTGAAACGAACCAGTGCATCTATTTATAAAGGAAAACGCCTCACCAAGTGCTCTAAGATCGTAGCTATTTGATGTGAAAAAAATGATCTAATGTATAAGACCACAGCCAAACCTAAAAAGATGCGATAAGAACATTCAATAGCAATTAATGCTCTGCGCATGGAAAAACTGCGAGCGTAGGGAATAATAAACGCAGAGGACAAACGAGCACATCCGTGAAATGTCAACATCAAGTTTTCTGGACTAACCAAGTGCTCTAGGACCACAAGATAAGTCCGACACCACAGATAAGACAAGGGATAAGCTAAGCTCATATGATCGACTACTGTCCTAAAAAAAACACCTAACGACCTAAGGTCCTTAGCATGCGTTTCAAGGCTCGTGACCATAATGTCGCGTTGAGCCTGAGGCCTTACAAACAAGACCTAACTTGAGCTAAGAATGGCCAGAATGAGGAAGATCTAGGAATTTAGAAATACATGGAACTTAAATCCATATGAAAAATAACAAAAGTCCATGAATCATAAAAAGGAGCGAGAGGTTGACGATTACCACAAAACAAGCATACAATTTGAAAAGAAGCAAAAATAGAAGATCATGTTCATTCAAATTCGAAGTCTACAAACCCCAAGAACAAACCAATAGAATACAAAACAAACATCCATATATTTAGTCTTGGGGCTCTTCAGTTGAATCTCCTCCAGCAGAAGCATCTCTAACTCCCTTATCCTCCTCACCATTGTCATCGTCGTTGTTATCGTCTCCTTCCTCCTCTTCACTACCCACATTACCTCCAGGTGCCTTACTTCAAGATTCCCCCAAGAAGTCCAAGTCAAGCTTGGGGTAAGCTTCGAGGACCAGCTTTCATGCAAGCTCCATAATCTTCAAGGTAACCTTTTTGTGGGCATCACAGTCACACCACTTCTAATTGCCCCTCATCCTTTCAAGGAATACGTCTTTAACACCAGAGGGGATAATCTTCCCAATCTACACATCCCGAGCCTAACATTGAAGATTGTTCACCTTCTCCTGTAAAACAAGCAACATACTTAGGTACTAAAAAAAGGGGAAGGAGAAAATTAAATAGATACAAGTGAATTCGAACAGAGAGCCTAACTCGAGTTGCTTGATGGTCTTAGCTTCCCTAGCAGCCTCATCCTCTACAACATCCTAGGCCACTTCTGCTTGGACTAAATTCATCTCAAAAGTGGTCCAACCGAACTTCTCCTTGTAATATTTTCGGAATAAGTTGTCCTCCTATTCAGTCAAAACTTGGAGAGCCCAAATGCCCTGTTCCACCTTAACCGCCGGCTAGGTAACCTTCCCTTTAAGCATCTCTACCTCATTAATGGCAATAGCCTTGTCCCTTTTGGATGCCTCTAACCATGCCTTGAGTTTGGTAACCCGAGTAGCGTGCTTCTTAGCAAGATCATGGATCTTAGCAACATGGGCACTAGCCTTCTCCTCAGCCTTATGAACTTTGTTCTCTAACTCCTAAGCCTTAAGACCAGGAACATGCAGCTCTTGCGACCGAAGTGGAAACAGAGGATCAGAATCATGTATGCCAGAGGAAACTTACCTTTGAAGGGCTGCGCAACCATTCCAGTAACCTATTCTCCTTAAAGAAACCTAAGGTTTTTGCCATATCAATTGTAAACTAGGAGAAAAAGTTCATAATAAAAAATTCTTAAGAAGAAAACAAGACAGACAAAGAATTACCCATACACTTACCTCACGTCCCATACACTTACTCATAGCTTTTCCACGTGAGGAAGTCCGATATCCCCTCTAAAAACCATGTGTCTTTAGCTCCTTTCTGAAAGAGCAACGTAACTCTGCATTGTCACCTTCTTGTAGAGGACCAAGTGATGGCATCCCTCTACTCAAGAAGATGAGTATCCCTATTACTGCCTGTAACATAGAAAGGAGGCACCAAAACATGCAATCGGGATGCACCATCCCCTCAACCAACCTCTTGCGCGGGACCTTCACCTCTTGTTCTACCATCCCCATTGGTCCTTCAGGGGCTTCAACACCACCTCCAACTCCATCAGCGTCCATGGGTAATATGATCTCTATTTCAAAGCTTGTGGCTGAAAGTGACTCCAAGCTACGCCGAAGGAGAAAAATCATCCACTCCTAAAGGACAAAGCAAAGTAGAGTTCTACACCCCCACAACATGAACCTTTCATGGAGGGCTCAATAGTGGTACGACCTCCTTAGAACTCGATTCATCCATAAAGCTTCCAATCTTAGTATCTTCACAGGTGGAATAACCCCGGTACCATTGCCACCACCACGATGGAGGAGCTATAACTTCCCTTCGCTAACATGAACAACATCAATCGACCTCTGTGAAAGCAACCTTTCCTTCCCCTTCCTCTCCTTCTCCTTCTTCTTCTTCTTTCATTTCTCTTCCCTTCACCTCGGGACACCAATCTGATCAGCCAACAGACAGGCAACGTTCTGAATAGGCAACTCTACACACGAGAAATAAAAAAAGATAGCGTAAAACAACCAAATTAAGGAAAAAAAAAAGACACCTCACGTGCCCCTAAGCCAACTAAGGCCAAAAGGAGGGGAGAACAGAGATGATTAGTTGCACATTTTCTTGGAGGCCAGCAATTAATAAGAAAGTCCCACATACAGTTCTCTACTACAATCTGGGTGTTTAATGGGCACCACTCCTCCCTTTCCCCTCATGCATTCGTGTATCTTTTTAGCTGCTACCGAGTCATTGGGGCTAAGCTCTCTAAAATCTGATCTCTTGATAGGTTTACACCAAAGCACCTAGAAATTGAATTCATTCTAGTGCTTCTCTCTAACACTCATCACCTACCATTTCAGCTTCCAAGGATACCTGCCCGAACTATCCAACATACCAAAGAGCATCAGATTGAAAACACATTAAAGAATACTCAAGAGGTGGGGTGAATTGAGTATTTATTCTAAAATGCACAAAAATTAATTTTTATGTAATGCATGAAATTTAATTTTAATAGTAGTGGATAATACAATAGCAAATTATAATATGAAATATAAAATAGATAGGGATAGAAAATTTGAATTCAGATTTAACGTGGAGTTCGATTTGCTCCCTACTCTGCACGATCCACCAATGCCTTTAACTGATGACTTTACAATCACTTTATTGATCATAAAAAATTATACGCTCAAGCTGAGCAATACACAAGTCATAACACTTTAAATAATAAAAGATTTCCTTCATTTTCTAGATGCTCTTTTATAGATTACAAGTATAAAAACAGAGCACTAGAATGATTTTCTCTCTCTTATCTAAAATTTACAAATACTGAACAAGATAAAAGAAATTAAGAGAGAAAAATTGATTTGTTTGTTTGTAAATGAAAGCTCAAAAAAAGGTTGTCTGAATCTCCAAAGCAAGGCATATTTATAGTCATCAAAACCTTAAATGTCCATTGGAGATAACATCTAGCAAACGACGACAAGTAATGCGCACAATAGTCGAATTAATTGTCCATTGGCTTGCTGGTCCATGGATCTCACATGTCACGCCCTAACTTTTGCCTCTTCGTACCTTTGTCACACCTTGGATCTTGGACTTAACTGCCTCTGTATTTTGATTCACTAGATCGGCTCACCGATGCTATGCTTGCAAGCATAAAAGCATGGCGTACACAAACAACACATATTTCCATATGTATATATATTCTCATAACAAATCTTTAATCTTATCAAGGTGAAGAGTATTTGTAAAATCTTTTCATAACTTTTGCTCTCATCAAAATCACATATAAAATAATTCATTTTAACAATTGCTCCATTTGATAGGGGCAAACAATTATGTAAAGGCTATTTGTCATTTACTCTCCCTCAATAGAAGCCCCCCCATAATTTTGTAATAACAGCAGCAGATTAAAGAATTTAAGAACAGTCCATTGATCATACAATTATCTCCCTCTTAACCATACCAGTATTTTTCCTTTTATCCATTATTTATTATGTTACACATTTAATTTCATTTCTCTCCCATAATTATGCTTGCACATTTAATTCCATTTCTCCCCCTTTGGCATCATCAAAATGATTTATATAAGATATTAAGCAAAGAGAATAAGGAGAACTAGTCATATGAAACAACCATGTAAGACATTCAATAGAGAAATTGATCGAAGCAGCATAAAAAGCCACATGAAGGTCTAAACAAAGAGATTTGTGCATAAAATAAACATAAAAGATCATGTAACACCCTAACCTAAAGGCATTATAACCCACCACGTGTTCTCACCTTCTGAAGAACACGCTAATATTATTAAATATCTATAAACCACAATATACCATCTCATAACTCTAAAACTCACATAGAGCAATACTTACTATAGAAAATCAAGAAACATGACTCCTAAAACATCCATGTTGGTATAAACCAAACCAACTGAGAAAGATTCCATAAGAATCCTAAAACTAATAATTCATAAAGTCTTTATGACTAGAAGTCTAAAGGAAATTTAATAAACTAATCGTCATCAATTTAACTCCAATCCAGCCATCTACATATCAGCTGGATAGTTGGTTCGACTATTGTCCTTTCTAGGCTCTATGAAAACATCAAAGCCAGATAAGTCAGACATAATTTAGTCTTCACCTGAACCTGAAAATAAAAGGGTATGAGCACGAAGGCCCAGTACATCTAAACCGAAAACACAGGCACATGATCATACATCAAACAATTCACACACAACCTAATAACTAATGTAGCAAGCACCAATTATTATCTTTTATTTATCCAGCATACAACACAGTTAAAGATCAACGCAACTATCTTATACTTGAAGCAACTCAGACTCCTTAAAAACAAGCAGTATAGGAAAATAGATAACATAATACATATTTGGTGCTAGAAATCTCCCACACATCCTGGTGCCGTACTTGCACTATTCTTAATCTACCGGAATCATCTCAATGCACGAGTCCACTCGAGACAATCTCATACAAAGATCATCAGGTTGCCAGCATTAATATCACACTCTACGTGATCTTTACTAACTGTAGCCAAGCACATACAACGCACTCTTAATTTAGATCAAGTGGAATTAAGTCAGATTTAATCATCTAATCCTATAAGCACAAAAAATCAAACATGGTAACGACATACCTGTTTCAGCTTAAGGAATAAAAATCCTGCTCTCAATAAAACACTTGAACAAAGAATCATCTATCCATAAATCAACTTACAACCTTGATACAACATAAGCAATATAAACCCTAACCCTAATTCATCAAACTAGGATTCTCCAACATACATTTTTCCTGTAAAATTCGTAGAATCACCAAATCTCCAATCAACACCAACGAAATAGAGAAACCCTAATTCACAAGAATATCTGTTCATCATTGTTTATGCATTCACAAATCATCCACAACAACATATATGATTTAATTTTCGTAAAAACTTAATATCTATGAATTATAATTCTAGATTGATTCTTACCTTCCTTCAATTGATTATAGAACTGCAAATCCCTAATTTCCACACTTAAGGTTTCCTTCAACTTCCACCAATGATCAACCTCCTTCATTAACAACAATGAAAATCTTAGAAAGAATCATTTTAAAACGAACTAAAGGAATAGGAGAGATCACTTAATTCCTTGAAGAAATTCACCTTGAAGAGTGTCTGCTAGGGTTTCTAAAAGTTTGGGAGAGGTTACGAGAGATAGGACTTAAGGTAGGATGTATTTATATAGTTGTTTCTCATAGGGATATAGGCTGGACAATAAGGAAACAAAGCTAGCGGCTTAAAATCTTCGAAAGACAACTAAACATCAAGGCAGCACTTTAGGTAGGCAGCCTTCTTGGGTATGCCCACAACCTATCAAAGTACGCTGTCAACCTATATGCTAGTGTACGCCAAAATCCACAAATCGCAAAAATTTCGTCCAAGGCTCCAAGCTGGAGTTTATACCATCGTCCGTTATATTTAGGTCGGCAGCTTAGGATTAAAGTCTGGCGACTTAAATGCCAGCCTACTCCAAAATCATCCGATCATTCGCATGCGACTTCTTCATGTCCAAATTGATCTGTTCAAAGGAAAAAAATACCATTTTAAATAATACTTTATTACGATTCTACCATTCCTTATAAATTAATTATCTGTATCTTACATCTCTCTCTTCTTAAAAGAAACTTTTGTCCTCGAAAGTTACCTGGTTCATTGAATAGCTCGGGATATTTTGCACACATCTCCTCCTCAAACTCCCAAGTAGCTTCTCTTTCCATCTAATTTGTCCATTATACCTTCATATATTTGATTACCTGTCGCCTTAACATCTTCTCTTTAGTATCAACGACCGTCACTGGTCTTTCAACAGTAATGAGATTAGGATGCACATCCAGTGGCTCTAACTCTGCTATCTGCTTGGGGTCTTTCACATACTTCCTCAACAGCAACACGTGAAACACGTTGTGCACTCCTTCTAAACTAAGCGGTAAGGCTAATCTGTAAGCCATATCGCCTATCCTCTCTAAAATCTCATTGGTCCCACATACTTAGGGTTCAACTTGCCTCTTAGCCCGAATCTGACAACACCTTTGCTTAGCGAAATTTTAATCAACACATGATCTCCAATCTGAAACTCTAAAAGTCACTTTCTTTTGTTAGCATAGCTTTTATGACGACTTTAAGCGGCTTAAAGTCTTTATCAGATCATTTGAACTTTATCGTTGGCATCATGTATTAGTTCTGGTCCCAAAATCTGCCCGTCACCTACTTCATCCCAATGAATCGGTGACCGACACTTTCTACCATATAAGGCTTCGTATGGTGGCATCCCAATTGACTCTTAATAACTGTTATTATATGTAAACTCCACTGGAGGCAAATACTTATCCCAGCTACCTTTAAAGTCTAAGACACAAGCTCTCAACATCTCTTCAAGGATTTGTATTATCCTCTTAGACTGTCCATCTGTCTGAGGATGATCTGCAGCACTAAACACAACCTTAGTGCCCAAAGCCTGATATAAACTATTCCAAAATCTTCCAACAAACCTAGTATTTCTGTCAGACACAATGGTTACTGGTATGCCATGTAATCTTATTATTTCTTTGATGTACAACTGTGCCAAACATTCCAATTTATACCCAGTCTTAATAGTATAAAGTGAGCTACCTTTATGAGTCTGTCTACAATCTCCCATACTGAGTTAAACTTTTCTCTTATTCTAGGTAGAGCTGTAACAAAATCCATGGTGATATGCTCCCACTTCTATTGAGGTATTGGTAAAGGCTTCAGCTCACCTGCCAGTCTTCTGTGTTCAATATTAATCATCTGGCAGGTGTGGCACTTAGACACATACTCAACAATTTCCTTCTTCATGTTATTCCACCAATACAACTTTTTCAGGTCTTGGTGCATCTTGTTACCCCCTGGATAGATGGAAAATCTAGAGTAGTGTGCTTCTCTCGATAACTCCTTCCTCAATTCTCCTTGTTTTGGCACACATAATCTTCCTTTGTATTACATCACACCATCTTCACCAATGTAGAACTCAGGTGCTCTACCAATCTCTATTCTCCTATTTATCTCTAGTATACTCTGATCATCTATTTGAGCTGTTTTGATTCTTTCAACTAGAGTAGGCTGAAGCTATAGGTTCGCTAATCTTTCACCCGCTCATCTGGTCACTATCTCCAACTCAAGTTTCTTCATGTCATCAATTAAGTGCTGTTCTGATGTGACCAGGGCTGCTAAATTCTCATTTCTCTTTCTGCTCAAGGCATTTGCTACAACATTTGCCTTCCCTGGGTGGTACTGTATGTCCACATCATAATCTTTTATGAGCTCCAACCATCTCCTCTATCTCATGTTTAGCTCTCTTTGGGTAAAGATGTACTTGAGGCTTTTATGATTTATGTACACTTTACATCTCTCCCCATACAGGTAATGTCTCCAAAGCTTCAATGCATGAACCACTATTACTAGTTCCAGGTCATGCGTTGGATAGTTCTTCTCATATGGCTTCAACTATCTGGAAGCATATGCTATCACAATGCCTCCCTGCATCAACACACAACCTAATCCTTATATCGAGGCATCGCTATATATAGTATACTTCTCACCACTCTTAGGTAAAGCTGTCATGCTCCGAAGGGTACCCTAAATGTGGTAGTCCACCGTACACAATAGTAAAGCCTAGGAATGACCACCTCAGTCACGCGAAGGCTTCCATACTGTGTACAAGGCGTCCAACACATGGAGGAGACACATCGGAGTGATACAGTTTATATTGATACAACTTGAGTAACATGTAAAGGAAATACACTTCACTATACTTCAAATACAATTCACTATACTTCAATTCCAATTCATCAAAAGATTTCACTATATAAACTATTACAAAGCAATTCACAAAACCTAGCTAATATCTTGAAGTATTCTTACTTCTTGCCAAAATCTCGAAATCATATTCGGCTCCAGCCATCTTGGTCCCCAGATAGCATTCTCCAGTCAACCTATTTATTCAAACATCTATTGGGGTATAAGCTATACTAGATCAGTGAGAGTTCCCTTAATTTCGTACCATAACAAGCAAGTTATAATCCATCCATATGCTATGCATGAACAAACACATGAGCAGACAAGCATATGACTTTTCGATAGCCATATGTGAATGGATTTACGCCCTCCATTCGGGGTTGGGTGGTCCATAAGTCATGCAACCATAATTCCAATCTTGAGTGGGGTGGTCCATAAGTCATGCAACCATAATCTCGATCTCTTTCTCTTAATTTTACAACATTTGTTGTTTTATGTAGTTGATTTAAGTACCTACCCCACTTCCTGTAACTTAAGTGATCTCGCATCCTTAATGTTAACATAGGCCCCCTCGCCTTCCGCTAATATACTTTTGTCCCACTAAAGGTATATTAGCCAATGCAATGTGACACAATATGTGATATGCATGTATAGGTTATTCATATAATCGTGGCATGTTAATTATGTAGGTTAAGAGTGATCATAGAGAATTTCAGAAAATTCAAGTCCATGCTAACTCATACAATGACTTTATAAGAAGTCTCGCCTCGATATACTTATCATTCATTCAACCAAGGTTATATCACAACTCATCATAATTTTATCTTTTCCTAATTTTAATGCAACTAGCTACAAGCACAAACAAGATAACAAAATAAGAGGAAAACTCACTCGGCCATTGGATCATCGGTCTCTTAGTAAAAGTAATCCGGTGGTAGGGAATCGTCGATTTCGGGGTCACCTAAAAAGGAAGAAATACTCTAATAAGTATTTCAACTCAAACTAATACACTCTATCTCATACAAACTATCAAATTCGTAATTCTCATCCTAAGCGCGAATTCCAACTTAAAATGGCCATAACTTGGTCATTTTAAGTCGAAATTTAGCAAATTATATATCGATTTCTATCTACTTCGAAAGATATATCTAATTATAATATCATATTTAAGTTTTGAAAACTTTGATGCTTCGAAAAGATTTGATCAAATCAGAACAATAGCGAAAACCGATTTAGAAAATTGATTTTGTGAAAGTTTATGAAGTTTTTACTATCCAAAGTAAGTATTCATGAAATATGAACAAGTTACTATCATCAATGATATGTCATGAGATATATATGTACATGTTCTTGATGATATTTAATAAAAAAAATTTTTAGAAAACTTTTTTCCTTGTAAGGCTTTATGAAAAATTCAACATAGAAGGCTAGTCTTGTAGTCTTGACAATTCCCACTTGTTTTTAGAAAAAATTCTTTGATAAAATCATTTATTCTTGTTAAAATTAAGCCTTCATTATGTATATTCCTTAAGACCTTTGTTTTTCAATAAAAATTTTCATTTTACACTTTGTAAACATGTTTTTAAATATGGTTCATATCAAAATCCGAATTTTGTAAAAATTGTTTTTGTGGTGATTCCTTTAAGTAGAAATCATTTGATACTTAGAAAATTAAGGCTCAACCATACCTAGCCACTAAGGACTTCATTTCTTTAATAAAACTTCTATTTTGAGTTTGGAAAGTAAGTGTTTTCATGCCATTACTCCATTATTACGATTTTCTTAAAATGACAAACAACTCAAATTTTTCAACTTCATTTCTACTTCTTGTTCTACATATTTTTCTTAGCAAAACCCATCTCAACTTATAAAAATCATTACTTGATGATATCTATGACCTATACTCTTCATTTTTCATATACAACACAAGTTTTGGAGTTGATAAAAGGGTTTTTAAGACATGGTATTGAAACCATCCTAATTTCACAAAGTTAGGATAAAACTCATATTTTATACTTTGTAATCTTTTCCTATTTTGAGAATCTCTATTAGTAGATCTACCATTTACTTGTCAAAAACATTTCCTATTGATACCTATTCCATAAGCCTTTCATTTTTTAAACAAATCCTTCATTTTTGTGTTGAAAAATAAGTTTTCAAAATTGGTCTTGGTTGAGATCCGAATTTACAAAATTTGTTTTTGGACATATCTTTTGACAAAATCCATCTAAACTTATGAAAAATCATCCTTACATATCATATCTTAAGAGCCTTCCATATCTTGAATAAAAACTTCATTTTTGAGTTGGAAAACATGTTTATAAACTAGGCCTTAGCTTAAATTCGAAAACAGGATTTTGTTTTGAAAAAGTAATCTTTGAAAATCACCTTTGAACCATATAAAATAAAGTCTTGATGATATATACCCATTAAGCCTTCATTATTTCAAGTAAAAATTCCATTTTGACACTTGGAAAGTGGTTTTTAAATGTGGGTCTTGTCTAGATACGAATTTCATCATTTTTATTTGAGTTCAAAACCAAGATTTACACATAATATGAGTATAAATATAAAAGGAATGCATGGTAGTAAGTCCTAAATCTATAGATCTAAACATAAACATAACCAAAGATTCATAAAATTTAGATCCATAAAGTATAATACAAATATGAAGATAATAAAGTCTTAAAGACAACAAATATAGCAATATCAACATGGATCATAAACAAGAGGAGTGTTTCAAAGTTTTGACATCATCTCATCTAGCCTTTAAGCATTATGGAGAGTCCTTTGATGCATGAAATCTCCATATAATCAACCTATAACATCTATGGAAGCTTAAGAAGAAGGTTTACTTAAAGAATCTTCAATAATGGAATGTGGAAGCAAGAATTTGAAATGGGGGCAGCTTGGTTTTTCTTGCAAGAACAAGGCTAAGAAAGAGTTAAAGAAAGGAAAAAAAGAGAGTAAATGATGTAAGGTTGCAAAGAAGGGAAGTGTGTAAATATAAGTCTTTAAATAGAGAGGAGTGTATTAAAAGTGTGTTAAATAATTAAAAAAATCAATGGCAGAAATGGGGGCCTAGACGTGATCTTCATGGAGAGAGAGAGAGGAGTGTAGTTAATTTGTAACTTGAATTTTGAAAGTGTAACTTGTGTTACTTAATTTGCTAACTAAAAAGACTTTAAATCATTAAATAAATCATTAAAATAAAAGAAAAGTGGCTATTGTTTAGGAGTGTGGTCAGCTGCCATGCAGGGGAAATGGAGTGTAGAATGAGTTAAAGAAAACATCAATAATGTGTAGAATGACAATTGAAGTGTACTTGAAGTATGGGTTGAAAAGGTACTTTTTATTAAGAAAATATATAAAATAAAAAAGAAAAATTTTTAAATGAGTGGCAGAAAATTTCATAAATAAAACTAAATAATCAATTGAATTATTTTAGTATTTCAACAAATAAATTACCGGTATGGTCAAAATATGCGAATATGAGCTATAAATAATATTTTTATAACCCGAAAAATTCTAAAAATTTATTTTATGAAAATAACAATATTTTCAAATATTTTTCAATTATTAAATTAATTTATTTTATTTTTTGTATCGGTCTTAAACAGAAACTGATCCCATAAAAACCCCGAAACTAACTAAATTTTGGAAAAACAAAATTTTCTATAATATATAAAATATTTATCTAAAAATATAAGGGTTTATAAGAATAATAAAATTGTGTAATGCATGGTAGTGAATAGTGCCAAAAGACTAGTTAATTACCGGCAGTAATGAAATACGAATATAATCACAAAATCAGATATTTCTAGTTATTGAAAAATTATAAAACTGATATTTTGAAATCCTTATGAAAATATGATTCTAACAGTATTAATGGTATATTTTTTATATCTCGAGTCCCGGGACATGCTTTTCAAGGTCTGTATCCGAAAGGATTCGAATAGGTCAAAAATTTACCAATATGATAATTTTAAGCGACCTTATATTACTACGAGCTACTCTACACACTTAAACTACACCTCAGCCTCTAGGGTTAAGAGCGCGAGATTGCCAGACTAAAACTATATTATTCCACTTAGGGTTCCTGGGTGATTTTCCGGTTTAAATCTTTGCCAATTTGGAAACTGAGTGTTTATGTTTATGCAACATATTTAATTTGAGAAATTTATTTTAAATTTTATTTTTGTAAGTACTTAATATCTCTTAACGTTTTCGGAATTCTTGAATTGAGTTTTATTTCTAAAAGTTAATCGTTATTTACTTTTTAATAATTTGTTTTTGGGTTTTATATTACCCAATTTTATAAGTCAAAGTTAAGTATATAATTTGTCATACGTAGTGGTTTTGGATTTGAAGACTGTTAAGTTCTTATTTTATTTTTAAGGGATCTCATTTTCTCAAGATTAAGAAATTTCTAGATCCGTTCGTGATTTAGGACTAGTTGAAGTTCGGTTTTAATTTGGAGTCATTTTTAGAGTTTATTTTCGATTTTTTTTTTAATTATTTACTAAAATTTTCCGGGGCTTACAAAAGCTAACACTGGGGCTGGCACTAACTTCTTTTTCAATCATTGGAAGCTGCTCTCACAGTCATCACTCCATACATACTTCACCCCTTTCTGCGTTAATCTGGTTAATGGATTTGCTATCTTGGAAAAGTCTTCTACAAATCTTCTGTAACATCCTGTCATTCTTAGAAAACTTCATATCTCAGATACTCTTTTAGGTCTTTGCCATTCAACCACCACCTTCACTTTATTAAAATCCACAAAAATTCCATCCCCATCTACAATGTGTCACAAGAAAGACACTTGTTCTAACCAGAATTCACACTTGGTGAATTTAGCATATAGCTTCTCATCTTACAGTCTAGTCAAAACTAGTCTCAAATGCTCTTCATGTTCCTCATTTGACTTGGAATACACTAGCACATCGTCAATGAACACTACTATAAAAAGGTCTAGGTAGTCTCTAAAGACTCTATTCATGAGATCCATAAATACTACTGGTGCATTGATAAAACCAAATTGCATGACAACAAATTCGTAATGCCCATACCTGGTCTTGAAAGCTATCTTCTGAATATCCTCTGCTCCTACCCTGCTATAAGGTGTAATACTCTTGAAGCATCCTCTGCTTCACACTCTCAGGAAAGAACTCCCTATAAAAGGCCTGTTTGAACATCTCCCATGTGATTGCTCCTATCATGTGTCTTTTGGTACTCAACCAACAATTGTTTGCTCTCTCAATAAGCAAGTAGGAGGCATATTCCACCTTTTTGTTCTTTGGTATATCTAAGGCATCACACGTCTTCTCCACCTCCTCTATTCATAACTGAGCCTCCAATGGCTTCTCAGGCTAGGGCTCAAACTTGTAGACCAGGTCTACAAACTTTTTTAGGCTAAGCACATCGGCGTATCTTGCTCTATGGCCTTCATTTCCACCATTGCCATTGTTCCTCTGTGCCTTCTGTCTCTAAGACATAGCATTAGCCTGCACGATTTGCATATCCTGCCTCATATTTTGCTGCTGCTGATTAACTACTCCCAACAAAGCATTCATTGTCTGCATCAACTGTGCGGCATGAACTGGCACTTGTCCTCCTGCAGCAATATTAGGCACCTACTATCCTACAGGTAGAGGCGGTGGTGGGGGCATGTCTCTAGATTCTTGGTTCAAGGTTGGCTAGTTCACAGGTGCTTTTTCCTCATCACCATTCTTAGAGGAACCAATATCGGCGACTCTCCTTCTAGGCGGCATTCTATCACAAGCAAACACCAAAACATAAGATAAAAGGGAAAAACTAACTTCAGAGATTTAAACACTATATAAACTACAAGATACTAAAACTATCTATATGAACAACTCCTATTATTTCTACCCCACTCATCAATGCTCACTACCCTATGGAGTTCATAACTTAATTCTAAAAAGACCATCAACCTAAGCTCTGATACCAAATAAGCTATAACGCCCTAACCTAAAGGCATTATAACCCGCCACATGTTCTCATCTTCTGAAGAATACGCTAAGGCTATTAAATATCTATAAACCATAATATACCATCTCATAACTCCAAAACTCACATAAAGGAATACTTAATATAGAAAATCAAGAAACATGACTCCTAAAAGATCCATGTTGGTATAAACCAAACCAACTGAGAAAGATTCTATAAGAATCCTAAAACTAATAATTTATAAAGTCTTTACAACTGGAAGTCTAAAGGAAATTTAATAAACTAATTTTCATCAATCTAACTCCAATCCAGCCATCTACATATCAGCTGGGTAGTTGATTCCACTATCGTTCTCCCTAGGCTCTATGAAAATATCAAAGCCAGATAAGTCATACATAATCTAGTCTTCACCTGAACCTAAAAATAAAAAAGTATGAGCACAAAGGCCCAATACATCCAAACCGAAAACACAGACACATGATCATACATCAAACAATTCGCACAAGACCTAATAACTAATGCAGCAAGCACCAATTATTATCTTTTTATTTATCCAGCATACAGCATAGTTTAAGATCATCTGCAACTAATCCTAAACTTAGAGCAACTTAGACTCCTTAAAAACAAGCAATATAAGAAAATAGGTAATGTAATCCCATAGATTTTATAATACGATTATGTTCAAACCCTAAATCGGAAATCAATTGGAAACCCTAAGGTCAACAAATACGCATCAAACCCTAATAGATTAGATTCAGCAATCCGGTGTTCTTAATCCCGAAACAACGAAATTGAGATAGTGGTGGATAATAGTTCGTAATAATAAAAGGATGCATAACAATATCATATTTGATAATTTTTTATGTCTTTCGGATTCGAATGGTATTAGTTTTCGAAAATCGTGCCCCAGTACTCTCGATGGCAAAAATATTCCGATGATACCAATAAACTCGTAAAAATATAAGGATTTTAAAAATATCAGTTTTATAATTTTTCGGTATTTAAAATATCAGATGTAGCTTAATTACGCGTATTTTCATTACTACCGGTATTGATTTGTCTTATATACTATTCATAGTACCATCCTACACTATTCAATACTATTCACCTATCTCTACTTTTTCTCCACCTATTTTTACACTCTACTATACCTATTATCTACTTTTTACTTTTCTCATACATCTTCATTTACATCAAACTTTACATCTTATTACTTTTAATTAACAAAATACAAAACAAAACAAAACAAACTCTCTCTCTCCTCCCCTACATGATTCACACCGGCCCCCTCTCTCTCTACTACCTATTTATTTTTTTCTTTTTTTTAATTTATTTAATTCATACAATTTTCATTCCAAAAATTCTACAAATACCCCATCTCCCTCCAATTCTTTCACACACTCATTCACTTTACTAAAACACTCCCAAAATCTCCCCTCAAACACTCTCTACCAAAATCCCTCTTTTCTTTCTTTCACTATCCAAAATTTTCTACACAATTCCTACACACACAAACACTATTTAAGCTTTTCTTCTATTAACATTTCCATATTATTTTCTTAGGTAAAAGTTCTTACCCATTTCTTTCTACCATGTCATGTAACTTAACATAATCATTGTGTATGTTTCTTAAGCATTTCAATATTATAGAAGCAACATTATGTTCATGTTTTGTTCTTGTTCTTGTTCTTGTTCATGAATAAATTTCATACTATGTTGTTATTATGATCTTATTATTGTTACGATCATGCTTCTAACCTAACTTCTAATATGATGATATATATATATATATATATTTTTTTTTTTTTCTAGAGCCTAAATGCTCACCAACTCACTAACAAGCTTATTACTATATTTGCTCTTATTATTACTTCTTCTTTTTTTTTCTTTTTTTTTTTGAGACATAGTCCTAGGTTGCCTTGATGAAGGTAAGGCTCTAATACTTGATCGGGTTGCCTTAATAAAGCTAAGGCTCCCAATACTTGACTAGGTTGTCTTGATGAAGCTAATGCTCCCAATGCTTGACCGGATTACCTTGATGAAGCTAAGGTCCTCAATGCTTGACTATAATATCTTGCTTATTATTATTATATTGCTTAATAATATTATCTTGCTTATTACCACATATTTTCATCATCCACATACTATATGCTCATAATACATGTACCTTCATAATGATATTATCTCAATAATATTTAAAGTAAAATTTCCATTTAATTAAAGGTCATGAAACTAAACGTTTTATTAAATAACTAGTCATTAAATAAAGGAGTTTTCATCAACAACTTAGAAATGGAATTTTACAATATTTTCTCAAGTTTCTCAAAGTCTTCACAAATAACAACAAGAATAATTTTTCCAAGGAAATAAAAGAAATAAACACCTTCTTTTCATAATATGGTAACCCAAGTCTGGGTAAAAATAATTTGTTTGTATTCAAAGTTTTCACAAAAAAATTAAGATTTAAAGTCTTTTCAACTTCATAACGAAACCAAGAAAACAAACTAGCTTTTAAAGTTAAATAAAATCAACCTATTAACTTATAAATCCACTTAGAAAAATGATGATTTTTAAGTTTCTAAAGAAGGAATCTATTTTCAAGGAAATAACAAGAATATAAGTATGTTAAGATAAAAAAATAAAGGATTTTATTAATAAAGATGATTTCTTTTCAAATAAAACCGGTAGAGGAAATAAAAGACTAAGTTTAGAAACAAAAATTTATTTTTAAAGGGTTAATAAACTAGAATATAAGAGGGAAGAAACACATTTGCTAAAACCATCCCAAAGGCAAATTTATAAATAGGTTATTTACAACTTAATGAAATTTTTGAAAACTTTGTTCTTTTAACACTAGAAGTAAAAAATTGTAAAAGACCAAAGGTAAGGAAAAAAAATTATTTTAAGAAGGAGATAGGAAAACAAAATAAGAATATACTTATTTATAATAACCTAGGAAAATATAAAGTTTCTTCAAAATACTTTGAAAATGAAACTTACTAAGTTTAAGTTTCCAACACTTTGAAAAATGATCGTTGAGACAACACCATTAGAATTTTTGCATATAAAGTGAGTTTATATATATACTCAAAGGGTTTTTCAAATATATACATATCTATATTTTTGTTAAAGGATTTTTGAATAAAGTCGAGTTGGAAAATTGTTTTGCAAAATCTAGAAAAATCCATTTTGAATCTGTACCAAGGTGTTTAGCAACCCAAATGACCTTGAATGTAGGAAATAACTTTAGAAATGAATAGATCTTTTTGAGTAGGTAGAAATCGGTATATAATATGTGAAATTCCAAGTTAAAATGAGCAAGTTATAGCCATTTTAAGTTGGAATTTCACTTTATGCAAATTTTGATGAACTTGGTAGAATAGAGTTACAAGTTTAAGTAGATCTTCCAAGAAATGCTCATTTTGGGTATTTCTTTTATATAGGTGACGTGGAGTCCAAGCTACCCTACCCGGAGGACTATTTCCATTAAGGAGCTTATAATATGGCCGAGTGAGTTTAAATTCTCCTAATTGTACTTATGTATTTGCTTATAGCCTAGTGACACTAGATTTAGGAAAAGATAAAATATGAAAACACATGTGTTTTACTTACATGGTTGAAGTTATGATAAGTATATCGAGGCGGGAATTGCTAACTATCATTATATGATTTAGTTTAGTATTGATTGTCTACAAATTCTGTGGTCACTTATAAAATGACTAATGCTATGCCATGATTACTTAAATTAAATGATTCATGCATGACACATAGTGAGTCACATTGCATTCATTACTATACCATTGGTGGGACAAGGGCATAGTAATGAGGTCGAGGACCCGAAATCATAATCTATGACTTTGATTATCTGAAATTAAATGGTGACTAGGCACCTGAATCAACTACATTTTAGCGGTTAGTAGGAATCTATACAAAACTACAAAATATATTATTTTCAAACTATGGCTTCGTTGCCCGGAACACCTAACCACAGAATAGAGGGGTAAATCCATTCAAATATATGATTCCCGAAAAATCATATATATTGTTTGCTCACGTGATTGCTTGCATTTCATATGCTTGGTTGAATAACTTGGTTGATTATTAATTGTTGAGCACTTTACCTGTGGATTTAACTCTCACTAAGCAAAGAAGCTTACCCCTTTATAGATATCTCTAGTAGTTTCCCCATTTATGGTTGAAGCCTTAGGGGTATTCTCATAGGTATTACCTTTTGGCTTAAGGAGTATTTGGAAGAAGTTAAAGACTAGATGTAGACTTAGACTTTTAAGTAAATCTCCTTGTAATTATTCTTTTTTAGGCCTTGTTAAACTATATGATGAACTATATCTTTTAGCGGGGGAATGCCCCTTTGATGATTTTAAGACCTTTATATAATTTCCTATTTCAAGTTATTATGTTATGATTTTCATTCTTAAACTGCTATATGAATGTTTTCTTAAACAACTTGTTACAAAATTGATCCTCTATGATCATGAACGTACACATTACACCCGGTATCGAAGCTTATGAGATGATTGAGGATGTCATACTGAAGCTTTAACATCAAGTGTGGCGGACTGTCACGTTTAGGGTACCCTTTGGAGTGTGGCAGGTAATATAATACATATATGGTGTTGGGAATCTCCCACACATTCAGGTACCGTACTCACACTACTCCTAATCGATTGGAATCATCTCAATGCACGAGTTCACTCGGGACAATCTCATATAAAAATCATTAGGTTGCTAGCATTAGTATCATACTTTGCATGGTGTTTACTAACCACAGCCAAGCACATACAACACACTCTTAATTTAGGCCGAATAGAATTAGGTTAGTTTTAATCATCTAATCTTACAAGCACAAACAATCAAACATGGTAAGGACATACCTGTTTCAGCTTAAGGAATAGAAATCCTACTCTCAATAAAACACCTGAACAAAGAATCATCTGTTTACAAATCAATTTACAACATTGATACAACATAAGCAATATAAACCCTAAACTCTAATTCATCAAACTAGAATTCTCCAACACACCTTTTTCCGTGAAATTCATAGAATCACCAAATCTCCAAATCAACACCAACGAAATAGAGAAACCCTAATTCACAAAAATACTTGTTCACCATTGTTTATGCATTTACAAATCATTCACAACAACATATATGATATAATTTTCCTAAAAACTTAATATTTATGAATTATAGTTTTAGATTGATTCTTACCTTCCTTCAATTGATTGTAGAACTGCAAATCCTTAATTTCCACAATAGGGTTTCCTTCAACTTCCACCAATGATCAACCTCCTTCATCAACAACAACGGAAATCTTAGAAAGAATCATTCTAAAATGAACTAAAAGAATAGGAGAGATCACTTACTCAATTCCTTGAGGAAATTTACCTTGAAGAGTGTCTGCTAGGGTTTTTAGAAGTTTAGGAGAAGTTATGAGAGATAAGACTGAAGGTAGGACGTATTTATAGAGTTGTTTCTCGTAGAGATATAGGCTGGACAAGAAGGAAACAAAGCTGGTGGCTTAAAATCTTCGGGGGATAACCAAACGTCAAGGACGCACTTTAGGTTGGCAGCCTTCTTGGGTACGCTCGCTGCCTATCAGAGTACGTCGACAGCCTATATGCTGGCGTAGGCCAAAATCCACAATTCGCAAAAATTTCCTCCGAAGATCCAAGTTGGAGTTTAGGTTGTTGTCCGTTATATTTAGGCCGACAGCTTAGGATTAAAGGCTGGTGGCCTAAATGCCAGCCTACTCCAAAATCTTCCGATCATTCGCATGCAACTTTCTCGTGTCCAAATTTATCTGTTCCAAGGCAAAAATACCCTTTTAAAAAATACTTTATTATGATTCTACTATTCCTTATAAATTAATTATCTGTATCTTACAAATCATGCTGGAGAATCATTAAGAAGATTTGGGCGATGATGGATACTATAAAAGTGATCCACAAATTCTTGAATATTAGAGTTGAAGGCCTAAAAATTTGAGCGAAGATAAAAAATTTGTGTCTCTATAGTATCAAATCCAGTGTCCATATACTCTCGAAGCTGTTGTACAGAGGAAATAGAGGTACTAGGACTGAAGAACTAGTAGGTGGTGTTGGAGGCTCATCATCATCAGAATCCGTATCTATTTTTGAACCAAGAAGTAAAGCTCCGCCACCAACTAAAGGCTCTAAAGGCTTCTTCCTTACCCATCTTCCATCTTGCCTTTTCCAAAACCCTGAACTGATGGAATTGAAGGAGAAGGTAGAAACCTGAGCAGGGCAAGTCTCAGAGTGAAATTCCATACCTTTGCTCCTTAATAATTGTTTAATCAGCCTGAGCAGGTTTATTGGTCCCATTCTTGAACGTCATAAACATTAGATCAAAGAAATGAATCTGTCTTCTCTTAAAATATGGACCATAAGCCATAGATCCTACTGAGTTATTGTAGTCCATTGTCCCTTGTGTGGTACATAATTGTCCATCAAAAACTGGTAAAGAACCTAACACCTAAGAGACAACTAAGATGAATATAGATTACGCAGTTTGCACCAATTTTGACCCATATCAAACACAACAAATAGCTCCTCATAATACTGAGCTCCATCAAATGTACTAGGCATTCTAGCTTCAATATCATCCACTTTAATCAAGCTACAAATATCATGATGTGATATCTCAAGTCTCCTACCATATAGATATGAATACAACATAGCTCTCATAAAACTTGAGCTATTGAAACCAAACCCCATCCCAATGCCCAAACTTCCATCATCCTCCAGATAATCAATTAAATTGCAATAAAAAAATCGAACAGTCTCCTCATTTATTACAACAGGAAATGACATGGTATCCATTATATTTTTTATAGCAACTCCAATCATTTAAGGAATATTAAAGAACTGCAACACATCTACATTATGGTTTCTACCCACATCAAGAGGAAGAAGTTTAAACAAACCATACTTATTTGAATGTTTTCTGGAGGGGAATAGAAACCTATCAATTGCGGATGGAGCAGGTGGTGCTTAGCCTCTAGCAATTCTTGGAGGCATAACTCAAGGATGGAGTAGTAGAGAGAGAAAGATGAATAGGTAAAGAGAGATAGTAGGGGTGGTGGTGGGGAAGCAGATGAAGGAGAGAGAGAAAGATGATAGATAGAGAAAATTTTGTTTAAACTGAAGGATTTTAGAGAGAGACAAGAGAAAAGAGAGAGGAGAGAGAGAGAGTGAAGGAGAGAGTAAGAAAAGAGAGAAATGACAGAGGAGAGAGAAAGACACACACATAAATATGCAAGTGAAAAACAATTTACCGGTGAGCTGGTACTAACAGATTTTGAACATTACATCCACAGAGTCGATCAAGGGTCAAATCGAGCCCTCGATAGATGCCTCAAACACATATCAGTGAGCCGGTCCTTCGTCCACCGGTTCGCTAGTGCTTGTTTTTAGCAAAGCAGAAGAAATCGACCCTCAGGTTAAGCCCTTGACATGCACATCGGCAAGCTGGTGCTTGGAGGGTCGGCGAACCAATCTTTGGCAACCATGTAGCAGCTACAAAACATATAATTCAAAAGACAAATTGTCATATATATATATATATATATATATGCATGTATTATATTCAACAGCTTGTTTATCTAAAAAACAAGTTCTAGATCAACTTGGTTCCGTGATATTTAGCACTCATCATTTTTTATCATGCCCAATTCTGTTCGAAAGAGCAAAAACGATCCCCACTCAAGGGTTTTGTAAAAATATCAGTAATTTGATTGTTTGCATCAGGAAATTCCAAGCTAATATCTCTATTTAGAACATGATCTCCAATGAAATGATATTTAATTTTGATATGCTTAGTTCTTGAGTGTTGAATTGGATTTTTTGTTAAATTTATAACACTTGTGTTATTACAGTGAATTGGAACATTTTCATATTTTAAACCATAATCAAGCAAAGTTTGTTTAACCCATAAAACTTGTGCATAACAGCTACCGACAACTATATAATTAACTTTGGTAGCTAAAAGTGCAACTGAATTTGCTTTTTTCAATGCCAAGATATTAGAGAGTTCCCAAGAAAGTGGCATGTGCTGCTTGTGTTTTTCTGATCTACTTTGCACCTAGCAAAGTTAGTATCCAACTAGATCAAAAGAGGTAAACTTTGAATCCCATAAACTAATTTCAATCATGCCTGCAAGATACTTGAATATGTGTTTTACTGCATTCAAGTATGATTCTTTGGGTAAGATTGAAATCATACACATACACATACACATACACATACCGAGAAAATGATATCAGGTCTAAAAATTGTTAAATAGGACAAATTGACTATCATGCCTCTATAAAGCTTTTCATAAACATTTTTCCCATTTTCATCTTTGTTAAGTTTTACATTTATGCTCAAAGATGTAGGTCTTGTTTTACAATTATCCATTTTAAACCATTTTAAGAGTTCTTTGGAATATTTTGATTGATTTATGAAGGTTCTATTTTCAGATTGCTTTACTTGAAGACTTAGAAAATAATTAAGTTCTCTCATCATGCTCATTTTAAATTCTTTCTTCATGGATTCGACAAATTTATTTATAAGACTCGTATTAGTAGCTCCAAACACAATGTCATCTGCATAGATTTGCACAATCATTGTATCTGACTTATGATTTTTGATAAACAGAGTTGTATCAATTTTTCCTTTAGAAAATCTATTATTTAAAAGCAAGCTACTGAACCTTTCATACCAAGCATTAGCAGTTCCTTGAGACCATAAAGAGCTTTGTTTAATTTGAAGATATGATCGCGAAATTCATTATTCTCAAAACTCAGTGGTTGCTCTACATAGACTTCTTCTTTTATAAAACCATTTAAGAAATCACTCTTGACATCCATTTGAAAAAAGTAAAATTTTTGAAAGGAGCAAATGCCAAACGCATTCTTATAGCTTCTAGTCTAGCAACCGAGGCAAATGTCTCATCAAAATCTATGCCTTCTTCTTGATTATATCCTTTAGCCATTAATCTAGCTTTATTTCTTGTTATTATCCCATATTCAACAAACTTGTTTCTATAAACCCATTTGTTCCAATAATTGGTCTATTATTAGGTTTGGGAACCAATTTCCAGACTTCATTTCTTCTGAACTGGTTTAATTCTTTTTGCATAGCTTGTATCTAAAATTCATCTTTTAAAGTTTCTCCAGAATTTTTAGGCTCGGTTTGAGATAGAAAAACTAAATTACTCATATTCTTTAAAGATGATCTTATTTTTACCCTATTTAAAGGTTCACCTATTATTAGATATTTTGGATGTGATCTTGCATATTTCCATTCTTTAGGAAGATCGTTATTAACAGATTTATGTATAACATCCACTTTATGTTCATTTTCTTCTTTAGCTTAATTTTCTAGGGAGAACTTATCCAAATCAACACAAACAATATCTACATTATCACTTGAGCACGAATAAACAAAGAATCATTAAAAGCAATATGAATGGATTCTTCTCTAACTAATATTCTCTTATTGTACACTCTATATGCCTTAATAGTGAAGGAATAATCGGGAGAAATACCTTCATCACTTTTAGGATCGAACTTAGCTAATTGTTCTTTTCTATTGTTTAAGATATAACATTTAGTGCCAAATGGATGAAATCAAGAAATTTTAGGTCTTTTTCATTTCCAAAGCTTGTAGGGGATTTATTTGAGGATTGGTCTTATGAAAACTATATTTGATATATATCAAGCAATATTTATAGTTTTAGCGCAAAAATATTTGGGTAAATTGCTTTCACACAACATGGTTCTAGCTATTTCAATTAAAGTTCTATTTTTCTTTTCGGCTACACCATTTTGTTGAAGAGTTCTACGTACTAAAAAAGTATGTTCAATGCCATATTTACTGCAAAAATTATCCATTTCATAGTTTTCAAATTCTCCCTCATGATCACTTCTAATAGATACAATGTTAAAACCTTTTTCATTTGGACTTTCTTGCAATATTTAAAAAGGACATGGTTTGTTTCGTTTTTAGATGCAAGGAAGAAAGTCTATATGTATCTAGTAAAATCACCAACAATAACCAAGATATATTTCTCACATCCCAAACTTAAAGTTTAAGTAGGATCAAATAGGTCAATACACAATAGTTCTAATGGCTTAGAAGTAGAAATAGCAACCTTAGACTTAAAAGAAGTCTTAGTTTTCTTTCCTTGTTGACATGCTTGACATATCTTGTCCTTTTGAAAAATTATTTTTGATAAACCTTTGATAAGATTCTTTTTAACAAGTTTTGAAATTACATCCATGCTAGCATATCCTAATTTTCTATGTCGTAGCCAACTATTGTCATTTTGAGAGTATAGACAAGTTTCATTTGATGATTTGAAATCATCTAGATTGATTTTGTAAATATTTCTTTATCTATACCCTTCAAAATAAGCTTGATTAATATCGATTCTTTCAATAGATTATTTATTTGCAAGAAATGTTACTTTAAAACCATCACCACATAATTGACTTACACTAAGTAGATTATGTTTTAAATCATCAACTAGTAGCATATTTTTAATAATTAGATCTTTGTTTAAAATAATGTTACCTTCACCAAGAACGATTGATTTTTTATTATCTCCAAAGGTAACATTCCCTTGATCTTTCAAGTCTAAAGATGTGAACTTGGATGCATCTCTAGTCATGTGCTTAGACTAGCTACTGTCCAAGTATCATTTGTTGTTTCCACTTGAAGATCTCTCAAAAAACTTAGTATTATTTCTTTGGTATCCATTTGAGTTTTGAGTCCTTTTTGGTTAAGTGGAACAATGATTTCTCTTTTAGGAACCCAAACCAGCTTGCTTTTATGACTCAAATGCATGGTTCTTCTTATTGCACAATTGTGTGCAATATGACTAAATTTGCCACTGCAATTGCATGTCCTATGGATGGCTTTTACAAAATGAGTTTTGTGGTACTTGCAGCTACTTTCTCTACTATAGCCTATTACATATTTATTTGAATCACACCTTTGATTTCTAAAGATTGTATTCAAATTCTTTTTCCCATTGGTGGACTTAGCTACAATTGCTTTTTAATCATCTAAGCTAGCTTTTAATAAAATATTTCCATTTTTTAGTTCCTCTAGCTCCTTTAGAATTTCATTACTACTACTGGTACTTTCAATATTATTATTATTATTTATAGTTTTAATTTCAAGATCAAGTAAGCCATTTTCAATTGTTAATTTTTCATTGATCTTGCTTAACTCATCATTTTTTTCTTTTTAGCTTCTTACACTTATTATTCCTCTTTTCATTTTCTAATTTCAAAATGTTAATTTCTTCATGTAGCTTTTCATTTTCTAACTGAATCTCCTCATGCTCAATTCTAAAATTATCCAATTCTTCTCCCACATCCATCATTAATATTGTAAGCATGCGGTCCTTTTTCTCAACTTTTGCTAATTTATTGCATACTTTATCATACACTTCACATATCTCACCATAAGAGGGAGAAGATGGAGAATTAGCTCATCATCTAGTGCCATGAAGTACATATTCTCATCCGAGTCATTTGAGTCATCATCACTCCAAGTGGCGATGAGTGCTTCTTTTCTATATCCTTTGGTCTTTTTAAGTAATGGACAATATTGTTGGATGTGTCCTGGCTTATGACATTTGTAGTAGGTTATCATATTTTTCTTTTTGTATCTTGATGAGCTACTATCATCATCCACTCTCTTTGTCTTGTTGCTAGGCCTTATGAACTTCTTAAGCCTTTTGGCATCAAGATAAGTTCCTCATCATCATCATTGTCATCGTTATCGTTGGAATCATGATTAGTAGCCTTCAAATAAATGGCCTTCTTGTTTGATTCCTCTCCTTACTTCTTTTATGGTCTCATGCGTTTTGAGTACTTCAAGGAGTTCTTCTTTGCTCATACTACTTAAATCTCGTGCTTCTTCAATGGTTATTCTCTTTGCTTCCCAATCCTTAGGTAGTGACATGAGAAGTTTAGAATTTATTTCCAAGTTAGTGAAGTTCTTCCCATGTGCACTCAAAGGATTTATAATGTTGATGAATCTATTATGCATCTCATCTATATACTCATTTGGAAGTATTTTGAAATTTTCAAAATGTCCACATAAAAGAATTATTTTTTTATCCCTTACTCTTGAAGTTCCCTCATAAGTCTTTTCTAATTCATCACATATTTCTTTAGTAGATTTGCATGTACAAATTCTATTGAAATTACTCTCGTTTAGTCCATAATGCAATGTATTCATAGCAGTTTCATTCAAATATAATCTTTTCTATTCTTCTTCACCGTAATCTCTTTCTTCTTTTCCTTCTATAGTCAAAGGTCTATTTTCTATAACATTCCACATTAATTTATTTTAAGCTGTTAGAAAAATTTTCATTCTATACTTCCAATGTGGGTAGTTGCCCTAATTTAGAAGCGATGGTATGTTCATAACTTGCTCCTCTAGAAATTAGTGCATTTAATGCCATGATATTTACTCAATATGCGATGTTGTACAGAAAAATAGAGACGAGGCTCTGATACCAATTGAAAATACACTAAAGAATACTTAAGAGTAGAGGGGGAGGGGGTGAATTGAGTATTTAATCTAAAATGCACAAACAATTAATTTTTATGCAATGGATGAAATTTAACTTTAATAGCAGCGGATAATATAACAATAATATATATTATGAAATATAAAAAAGATAGAGATAGAAAATTTAAGTCTAGATTTAACAAGCAGTTTGACCTGCTCCTTACACTCCACGATCTACCAATGCCTCCAATTGATGACTTCATAACCATTTTATTGATCACAAAAAATTATATGCTCAAGCTGAGCAATACACAAGTCACAAAATATTTCCTTAATTTTCTAGATGCTTTTTTATAGATTAAAAGTATAAGAATGGAGCACTAGAATGATTTTCTCTCTCTTATTTAGAATTTATAAATAATGAACAAAAGAACAGAAATTAAAAGGGAAAACTTGATTTTTTTTGTTTGCAAATGAAAGCTCAAAAAAGGGTTGTCTGAATTTCCAAGGCATGGCATATTTATAGTCATCAAACAGTTAAATTTCCATTGGAGATAATGTCTGATAGACAATGATAATTAATGTGCTCAATGGTCAAATTAATTGTTCACTAGCTCGCTGGTCCATAGATCTCACATGTCGTGTCCTAACTTTTGCCTCGTCGCACCTTAGATCTTAGACTCGACTATCTTTGTATTTCTATTCACTTGATCGACTCGAAGGTGCTATGCTTGCAAGCATAAAAGCACAACATACATATGCAACACAAATTTCCATATATATATATATATATATTCTCATAACAAATCTTTAATCTTATTAAGGAGAAGAGTGTTTACAAAATCTTTTTATAACTTTTGCTCTCATCAAAATCATATATAAAATAATTTATTTTAACACAAGTTGCACTTCGATCGCTTAGAGAAGTAATACCATCCTCCTAGGGAGGGTTTGTGAGTGAAATGAAAATGAAACAAGGTACGGTAGGCTTTATCTACAGAGCCTAACATAAAGCCTTGAAGGTGATGGGAAACATCCACATATTAGGGTGGAGCTGGGCTGGAGAAAGCCTGAAATAGACCATGCACTGCTTCTGAAACTTAGAAAAAGGAGAATATCTCAATCAAGGGAGAGAATGGGGAAATCCCCTGTGACCTAAAATATTTGAGAAGCTACACTATACATCAACCTAAGAGGCATCTTTGTAAGCTCCTAGATATTTTGGTAAAAATAGTAAACCCTAAAGACCATAAGTCAAACCGGAATCCTAAAATCAACCTAGCTCTATATTAAGTCTAGTGAATCTAGATCCGACAATCTCTCGTTCTTAACCCCTAAACAACAGAATTGAAATAATTATGGATAATAGTTCATAATAATATAGGAAAGCTTAAAAATATCATATTCGTTAGTTTTCAGTATGTTTCGGATCCGAGCGAGATCAATTTTCGAAAACCATGCCTAGTACACTGGATGGTGAAAATATTTCAATAATACCATTTGACTCGTAAAAATACAATGATTTCAAAAATATCAGTTTTAGAATTTTTCGATAACTAAAAATATCAAATATAGCTCATTTACTTGTATTTTTTTATTACCTGTATTTTAATTGTCTAGTCTACTATTCATTATACTATTTCTACTATTCATTGTTATTTTACTATCTTTACTTTTTCTTACATCTTATTCTTAAACTCAACCACATCTATTCCTTACAATTTACCTTTCTCATACAACTTTATTCACATCACACCTTACACATTAGTACTTTTTATTATAAAATACAAAAAACCAACTCTCTCCCTCTCTCCATCATCAAAACTAGTGCCCCCTCTTGTTCTTCCATCTTATTTTTATTTCAATTTTATTTAATTTTAATCACATTAATTTTCACTCCAAAACTCTATAAATATCCCTTCCCTCCTTAATTCTTTTCCCACACTTTCTTACCTTAACAAAACTCTTGCAAAATCACTTATCAAATCCTCTCTCTACAATTTTTCTCTCAAATACTCTCTTCCTTTCCATCCCCATAAAACACCCATTTCTCTTTAAGAGAATTTCTAAACACACCATCACTTACCATAGGTAAAAGTTCTAACATATTCTTATTCATGCCATGCAGCATTACATGACCATAACGTATGTTTCTTAAGACTATAGTGTCAAAGAAGCAACAATATGTTTATGTTTTGTTCTTGTTCATACATAAATTTATTTATGTTATTATGTTCTTTTACTATTGTTATAGTGTTTTTATTAATGTTGCTCTAATCTAACTTCTATATGATATTACGTATATTCATGTATATATATTTCTTAGAGCATAAGTGCTCACTAACCTAACATCTTATTATTATTGCTCTTATTATTATGCTTTTCTTTTCTTTCTTTTTCTTTTTCTTTTAGGACTAATCTATACTTAGTCTCGTAAGCCTTGATGAAGCTAAAGCTCCCAATACTTGACGGGGATACCTTGATGAAGCTAAGGTTCCTAATACTTTACCTTATTATTATGCTCTTATATATTCTCATATTATCTTATCTTATATGTGATATTATTCTATTTCCTATGGCTACATATTTATAATCATGCATGAACATGTTGACATTATCTCAACAAAAATAAAAAAGAGTTTTCTTAAATGAAGAAAAATAGGAACTCTCTTTAAAAATAAATTTTTATCACCTAAAAAATGATTTTTCCATAAAAACTTAAAGTTTTATCTTAACAAATCTTTTCTAAAATTTAGATAAGTTAATCACAAGTTTTTAGTAATAATAGTAAATGGGATTTCATCAAAGAATATATAAAGTAAAGTTATCACATACTTTCTTTATAAACCAATAAAATAATAAAGTTTCTTTAAAGCTTAATATTACCAATTCTTTGTTTGACAAAGGTTTTCTTAAACTCATTTGTAAAGTTTTCAACAAAACCCTAAAATACTAAGGTGTAGATAAGTTTTACAAAATTATCAAATAATAACCTTTTAGAGATAAGTCTTACTTAGAAAACAAAATTACTAAATAACTTAGAAGATCATTATTATTATTTAATTGAAGTGGAACTAACTTTAGGAAAAAGTAAGAACACATAAACATGACTACTTTAAGAAATTTTAGTCCCTACCAAGAAATACTTAGAAAAATTACAACTTTCAACCACTAAAAATGAAGTTGTAGGAATATTAAAAAGACTAAAACTATTTTTAGAAAATTAAATTATTCTAAAAGGTTAAGAAATGAAGTTAAAAGAAGGAAACACTCACTTATAATATTAAAGAAATTTTGAACAAGCTAAAGTGAACTTTCCAAATCTTAGCTTTTTCCAACTTTAAAGACACATTGTTTTACAAATAATCATTGTTGAGACAACACCACTAAATTCATTCATACAGTATGAGTCTATATATATATAAATATATATATTCAAAGGATTTTTTTAACTATGAAAATACCTATATTTTTGTACAAAGATTTTTGGATGGAGAAAAGTTTGAAAAGTTGTGTTTTGAAAGTTGAGATTTTTGTGGTAATTCTGTACCTCATGGATTTGGGACCCAAACGAATTTTTATGATAAAAATAACCTTAGAAATGGATAGATCTTTTCAAATAGATAGAAAACGGTATATAATATGTGAAATTCCGAGTTAAAATGAGCAAGTTATGACCATTTTAAGTTGGAATTTCCACTAATACGAATTTTGACAAATTCAATAAGATAGATTAGAAAATTTAAGTAGAACTTGGATGAAATACTCATATTAGGTATTTCTTTTGTTTAGATGTCAATGACTAAGATCTTCTCTTTCTCGAGGATTACTTCGACTGATAGAAGATCGCCATGGCCAAGTGAGAGCACTAGATGATAGGAAAAGATAAAAAATTAATATGCATGTGGGTTATCATGGAAGTTATGTATGTTTGCTATGTGTGATCAATAAACGATAAGTATATTGGAGCTCAATTTGCTGATTATTATAATTGCCTCTATATATATTGCTATGTGTGCAAATATTGATTGATCACCTTAAATGAATTAATGTAGGATCGGAAATCCCTTAAACCTAAATTGCTCATGCATATTACTTAGAATATCATATTCACATATTGCTACTACTCCTTAGTGTGGAACTGGAAAGGTAAGCTGTCTGGCTACATCTTGAGGAATTAGGATGTTCGAGGAATACGACCTCATGGTATAGCCGAGCCGGATTTATCGCTTTAGTAAGGAAAGCCCAGAAACTAGTAGTATGGTTCATTGGAACCCTAAGATGCACGCAAATTTTTAAGGAGGTTGATGGTGACCCATTCAAAGCATTCCCTAACCCATAATGGATGGGAAAATCCATTTTACATACGAAACCAGATAGTTATATGTATTGTTTGCTCATAAGGTTGTTTGCACTTCATATGCTTGCTTAATAGAGTTGTATGATTGTCTTGTTAATGAGTACTTTTGCGTAAAGATTATCTCACTAAGCTAGTTATGCTTACTTTCCAATAGATTGTTGATGTTGTAGGATCGTTGTTTTGTTCCCGTGACTACCTTGACTATCCAGGTAGAATCTATGTTTTAAGAAGCTTATAGAGGAATTCTATTTTGAAGACTTAGATCAGATTTCCTTTAAAATCTTCTAGTTTTAGTATTTGTCTTAGTAAGACTATGTTGTTATGGAGATTATCAGGGAATGCCTGTAGAAGTTGTGGAACTTTATATTTTAATGAATTATATTAAGTATTATTTTGTATGTTCCACTGCCATTATCTTAAAATGCATAACTCCACCCATCTTCCTTTGTTGTGAACACACGCCTTGTACTAATATGAAAGCTTTCGAGTGACTAAGGTGGTCATTCTCAAGTTTTAATATTGTGCATGGCGAACTGTCACATTTAGGGTACCCGTTGAGGTGTGACAATCTTCCTCTCCAAGACTTTAACTCAAATGTAAATAGCCTTCGATACAAGGCAAACTTCCTGTAACCCAGCAAACGTGCCTTATTGTTCTATACAGCCTAACTAACCTTCTACGCTGTAGGACAACAAACCAAATGGGTCTTCGCAAAGTCTTTAGTCTCCAGAGAGGTGACCATACTGTGAATTCAATCAAGAGATCGATCTATAATTGCCTCTTTAAAGATAAGATCAATGGACTCAGTCTCTTCCCCATATGGTGGGTATGTGTCTACTAGCATATGGTATACTTTTTGCCTCTAGTCCATATAAAAATTGTGACCTACCCATGTAGGGTCATAGAACTCCTCGTCACTGCTTCCGAAATCAAAATCAAACTTATCGCCCATGGCATCGCCACTAGGCCTAGCACTTTCTCCCACAATTGCCTTGCCCGAGATATCGGTAGAATCAGGCACCAAATATGTCTCTACTTTTGCCCTTCCCTCCCTTCGAACAAGAAAGTGCGTTCAACAGAGACATCATCTCCACCAAATCTCCCCTTTGATTCACCAACGCTTCTTACATGAGGCTCTCCAAGAAAAAGGTTTGGAAGGGTTACCCAAAGTACCTATGGAACCAACCATGGTCTCCATCAATAAAGTGAAATGGGAAAAGTGAGTGCACTAATGAATGTGAGAAAGCAAGAAAGAGATTTTTCTCATTGCATAGAAAAAAAGCACAAGAATGGAAAAAATTGAAAAAGAAAGGTGAATGTGAAAGTTTAGAGTGACTCTTCTAGAAAAGTTAGATTTGGGAAAGGTGCCGGTATCTTGGCAAATGGTCAAGTCTCACCATTTGTATATCCTATTATGAAAAACATATGGTGGACACGTACACGTCTTTTCAAATTTAAAACCCTTCAAGTCTCGTGCTTTCTCAGATAGGTCATGTGACCTCAAAATACAAAGCTCGATGCCTAGGAACATAATCTCGACCTAACCTCAGTAGGGATGCAACTCAAATGGCAAGAGACAAGCTTGTCACTTAGGCCTAATGAACTAATAAAGTGAGAGTCACTCCCCTTGCTCATCCTCAATGGGAATGCGAGGGGTAAGTGTTGGTTAAAGATTTTCGACCAAGGCCTTTTCAATTGAAGCCTTAGGCTAACAGCCCTAACGCCCACTAATAGCCCCTTGCATCCACTAACAACCCTTAAGAGGCCTAGCCTACGAAGGCCTAGGGTAGATGTAATGCTCTAACCTCACCTCTATGTTGAATAAGAATTAACATGCAATTTTGACGAGACAAATATTATAAAGTATAATATCTTCAAAATTCGATAAAGCATTAAAATATACCAAGTATATGTATTATCTTCACATTCAAATAAATAATTGCATGACATAACAACGAATTCAATTGTAGATACTTACCATTCAGACGCTAAGCCTACAACGTCTGGATGCCATTCAATTTAATTCCTGCCAAGAGCAAGGTTTAGCATTTTCTATCACTACCCGTCGGACAGTAATGCTTAGCATATGAATGGTATGTGTTTTTCATGCAGGGTATCAAATATGGTTCGGATGGCATGTGAGGATGCCATGTACCATTCGAAAGGTATGGACATACCATTCGGCCGATAAGTTCCATAAAAATAGCCGTTACAACTTAATTACAGATGAAATTTATTGGTCCAAGGGACAATGGCAAGACGTATAAGAAGCGTATGTATACATGCTTTCTGTAAGACGAAGACTAGTAGTTAAGCTTAGAAATTGCTATCAAAGTCTTGTATTCTCTCAAATCATTGTCTTTTCTTTAGTTCTTAAATTTACATTAAATTTAGAGTGATAACAGTAAGTAATACTCTTGAATGTTATTTGTATCTTGTAAAAGATTATTACTCAAGTGAATTCATCAAGTATTGTTGGTTGGGTATGGCTCATTTGAGCATTGATTATTTGTGATTCATAGAGTGTGTGAAGACCTCTTTAGAGGCATTACTATGATCGTAGAGATTAGGAAGTAGACCAAACTCTATGTTAAGGTCCTAAGCTTGATTCTCTCAATCTTACTCTCTTTACTTATTGTATCACATATTATTAATCTATTTGATTGTGTTTATATGATAGTTCTTAATCTTTGTTTTGAAAAGAATTGCATAAATACTCAATCTACTCCCCCTCTTGAGTATTTAACTCAGTATATTAAGTGATTTTCAATTGGTATTTGAGCTAGGTCTCTATTTTCTTATGCTTAATCGCACTTAGGGTAAAGGTCATGGCATCTAATGCACGAGGATTTCTATAAGGATAAGCTATTAATAGACCACCACTTCCAAATAGGGAAAACTATTCCTATTGGAAGTATAGAATAAAAATCATTTTGAAAGCCCAAAATAGATTAGTTTGGAATGTTTTAGAATATGGTCCCTTTAAGGTTGAAGGAAAAGAAGAATGAGAGTATAAAGATGAAGATTGGAAAAGACTGGATGTCAACCCCTAAATTTTATGTTAAGTTTTATGCTTAAAGTATAAAATCGAAAGTCAACCAGAAACCCTAAAGTCAACTAGGTTAATAACAAACCCTAGTAATAATAGAAATGGGTTAATCTTGAATTATAGTTTGAAATAATGTGTTACAAATTGAAAAGGTCATATTTGTTGAAAATTTGTTCGTTTCGGACCCAAACAGGATCAGTTTTAGAAAAACGTACCCCAATACTCAGGATAGTAAAAATATTCTAGAAATCAATATAGATTCAAATTTCGTAAGGATTCATAAAATATCAGTTTCATAATTTTTTCATATCTAAAAATATCAATATACCCTTTTATGCATATTTTCTTTACTATAGATATTAATTTGTCTTGTTTACTATTCAAGTTACTATTCATTGTTATTTTATTATCTCTACTTTTTCTTACTACATATTCTTACAACCTATACATCTATTTCTTACAATTTTCATTTCCAATACTACTTTATACTTTTCATATCTTACACATTACTTACTTTTCATTATAAAAATACAAAACAAATCAATTTTTGCCCCCTCCACATGCCAAAACCAACGCTATCCATCCCTCTCTCTATCTATTTTTTTTTTCAATTTATTTTATTCACGCTAAATTCCCCGCAAAACTCTATAAATACTCTCTCCCTCCTTCATTCTTTATACACTTTCATTAAACCATAACAAAACACTTGCAAATTCATTTTTCAAATACCCTCTCTTTCTCTCTTGAATGACATGAGCCTCCCTCTCCTCTACCAAACAATTTTCACAAATTTTTTTCTTTCATTCATCTTCTATATACCATCATCTATCTTAGGTAACAGTTATAGACCTTCCTTATATTCATGTTAACATAACATGAACATATTTTGTGTTTGGTTTTAAAATCCCATAAGCATTATGCTAGGGATGAAATCATGAAGATAACAACTTGTTCATGTCTTGTTCAACACTATGTTCATTTATAATTATTGTTGTTATGCTATTATTTCATTCATGCTACTAATCTAACATCTTATATTTATAATCTTTATGTATATATATGATCTTAGAGCCTAATCCTCACTAACCTAACTTTAATTTATGTTGTTATGTTCCTTGTAATTTATTTATTTCATGCTAAATATTAAGACTAGTCATTCTAGTCTTAGAATTGTCTTCATCAAGTCAAAACATTTTATTTTATTTCCTGTAGGACTTGTCCAAAATCTAAGTTCGGGGAGTCTTGACATAAATCTAAGACTCCCATGTTTTTCTTATTATTTCCTTGTTTTTCTTTATGGGACTTGTCCATTTCTAAGTCCTGAGAAGACTTGAATAAAAATCTAAGACTTCCACAATTTTCTTCTTTTTCTTTTCCATAAGCTTTCTTAAGTTTTTCTTTTCTTTATGGAACATACCCATGTATAAGTTCCGAAAAGCCCTTATGCAAGTTAAGACTTCCAAAATTTTGTTCTTATGTATATATGTTTATTTAATTTTCTATGTTATTTTTTTTCTATGAGTATTATTTTTTTACATAACTATAAGTTCATATTCATGTATGATCATGATGTTGTTGTCTTGAATAAATTTTCAAAGAATAAAGGAGTTGTTTTCTTTCACTTAAAAATAAGAACTAGACTCTTAAGAAATATGATTTTAACACTTAGGAGAGATTTTCATCAAAACATGGGATAATGATTCAACTACTTTGATTCTGAAAATTGTTCAAGTAAATCTTTGTAAATTTTTATGTTGATAATTCTTTGTTAAACACACTTTTCTTAAAAGCTTATTTATAGGATTTACACCAACACTTTGAAAAACACTAAGAGCCAAACAATTTTTCTACATCAAGTTTTAAGAGGAACTCACTAAAGATCCACTTAGGAAATAAAATTGGTAGATAACTTAAAGAACCGGATTTTGAGAAATAAATTTACTTCTAAGAAGTTAAGAAAATATAAAGAGAATAGATAAGCAATCCTATGTAACAAACTTGAGATTTTTATCTTTCTTTCCAATAACTTAAAAGGAGAATTTTGCAAACTTCATTTTCCAAACTCTTAAAATAAATTGTTTTATGAAAAATCATTATTGAGACAACACTACTAAAATCATACATATAATATTAGTATATATCTATATTAAAGGATTTTCAACTAAATAAATATCTATGTGTTTACTATGGAATTTTTTATGTTGTAGAACTTGGGAAAATTACAATTAAAGGACTGGAATTTTCATGATTAATCTGTATCAACCCTTTTTAGAACCCAAATGACTTTAAATGTTAAAAATAATCTTCAAAATGGATAGATCTATTTGAATAGGTAGAAAACGACATCTAATATATGAAATTCCAACTTAAAATGAGCAAGTTGTGGCCATTTCAAGTTAGAATTTCACATAACCCAATTTTTTATGAAAATAATAAGGTAGAATTAGAAAGTTTAAGTAGAACTTCCATTAAATACTCATTTCAGGTATTTCTTGTGTTGAGGTGACGAGGAAGGAGAAGTCCCTTATCCTGACGACTATTTTGGTTAGTGGGTTATCACACCATGACTGAGTGAGTTTATTTCCTAAATTTTAGGCTTATGTTTTTGCTTATAGAGTAGTGACACTAGAATTAGGGAAAGATAAAAAAAAAATGGAAAGTGCTTGTGCTTTTTATAAGTGGTCGAAATTATACTAAGTATATCGAGGCTTGACTTGTCTATAATCAAATGGTTGATTTAGCATAGTATTGATGTGTCTACCAATTCTATGATCACCCCTAAGATATCTAAAAATATGCTATAAGTACTTAATTAAATGAATTCATGCATAGCACGAAGTGAGTCACATTGCATTCATTACTACACGCTTGGTGGGACAAGAGCATAGTAGTAAGATAAGCAGGAGCCAAAAATCTACATTAATATTAAAAGCGAGTAGTAGCCCGTATGAACTACGTCTTAATGATAAGTAGTAGCCCGAATGAACTGCAAAATAATTTATTAGTGAACTACGGTCGTATGGGGGCCCAAAACACCTAACTCTAAATAGAGGGCATCAATCCATTCAATATATGATTTCCAATTAATCATGTGTATTGTTTGCTCACGTATATGTTGCATTTCATATGCTTGTATAATTAACTTGTTTGATTTTGTTGTTACGAGTACATTATTGTGGAAATATTTCTCACTAAGCAAGTAAAGCTTACAACCTCTTAGATATCTATTGTAGTTCCCCTTTTTGTGGTTGAAGTCTCGAGGATATTATTCGTAGGAAACAACTTTAGACTCAGGAGCTTTTGGAAGAAGTCTTGGTTTAGAATAGAACTAGACCTCCATAGAAATCTCCCATGTATTTCCTATTTTGAAGAATAGACTTGGAGCTTATGAATCTTTTGATGGGGGTATGCCCCCTTATCATTTGTAAGACTCCCTTTATATTTTGATTAAGTTATTATGTTATGATTTCCATTTCTTGAATGATGTGTCTGTAACTTCTTAAACTACTTGTTTCAAAGATTGGTCCTCTATATTTGTACTAGTATGCCTTACACCTGGTATCGAAGCTTTTGCATGACTTAAGGTAATCATTCTTAAGCTTTAATATTGAGTGTGGTGGGTTGTTGCACTTATGATACTTTTTGGGACGTGACACTAGATTTAAATGAGATAACTATGAACATTTTACATTGTGGTTTGAATAAATGTGATTTTAATAGAATTTGTACATGTAAATCCGCAAAAAAAAAAATATGGGATGAGTAGGAGAAAACCTATAAAGGACCATATAGAGTAAGAGATATTAAAATATGTCTTCTTTGTGGTCAATTCGAAAACTTCAAAATGCAATCAAACGAAACCATAGATGAGATGCATGATAGGTTTATAAACATTATAAATCCCTTTAGTGTGCTTGGAAAGAACTTCACTAATGTGGAAATCAACTCCAAACTTCTTTGGTCTTTACTAAAGGATGAGGAAGCCAAGAGAATCGTCATTGAGGAGGCACGGGATCTAAATAAAATAAGTAAAGAGGAGCTTCTTAATACTCATGAATTGATCAAGAAATAAGGAGAGGATTCAAGCAAGAAAACCATTGCTTTAAAAGCCACAAACAATAACTCAAGAGATGATAAGGAGGAGCTTGCATTCATAGCCAAAAAGTTTAGAAAATTTCATGAAGTTTAATAACAAGATAAAGAAAAATGATGATGAAGGAAGTTCTTCAAAGTATAAGAAGGAGAGAGAGGAAGTAATCACATGCTTCAAATGTCACAAGTCAAGACACATTCAACAAAATTTCCGCTTGCTCAAAAAGGCACCTAGAGGACCTAAAAAGGAACCTCTAATTGCCACTTATAGTGATGATGACACCAATGACCTGGATGAAGATGTATGCTTCATGGCATATGATGATGAGGTAGGTGTTCTCTTGAAATTCCTTATGATGAGCTTGTCACAATGTATGATGATCGATGCAAGGAAATTGTAAAGATGCAAAAGAAAAATAAAGCTTTAAAAGAAATGATAATAAGTGTTGGAAATGAACTTGATGATTTTAAATATAAATATAACAAAGTTGAAGCAAGGATCAATAATCTAGATAAGGATAATAAATTTTTGAGGTATGAAAATAACAAATAAAGAAATGAAAATGACCATTTATGCAAAGGTCACAAAGCGCTAAGTATTGAGATAGGAAAATTAAAAATTCAAAATAAAAAAGAAGATGAACTTTGTGATGATAAACTCATGCAAGAGCTAGAAGAACTTAAAATAGAACATGCTATATTAAAATCTAGCTTAGATGAATTAAAAGAAATAATGGCAAAATTTGTACAAGGAGAAAAGAACCTAAAAACTATACTCGAACAAAAAAGGTACACATTAGACAAGCATGGAATTGAATATAAGGGAGGAAATAAAAATTGAACACACAAAAGTTATTTTGTGAAAGCAACAAATAGAACATGTAACTATTATGGAAAATTTAGGCATATAGCCCATAAGTGCACTATTAGAAATAATGTTCATATAGGAAAGCTCGTTTGGGCCCCCAAGAGACACGCTTACATTGCAACTAACCCTAAAGGACCCAAACTCAGGTGGGTACTAAAGCAATAACTCCTTGTTTTGTATGAACTCTCAAGAAGCAATAACAAACGGTATTTGGGTAATGGATGCTCAATACATATGACTAGAGACACATCTAAATTCACATCTCTAATCTTGAAGGATTAAGGAAATGTTACCTTTAGAGACAATCGTAAATCAACCATACTCAGTGAAGGTAACATTCTCATCAATAAAGACCTTTCATTAAGAATGTTCTATTAGTTGACAGTTTAAAACATAACTTGCCTAGTATTAGTTAATTGTGTGATAATGGTTTTAAAGTAATATTTTGTACCAATAAATGCTCTATTGAAAGAATTGACAATGACCAAGTTTGTTTTAAGGGATATAGATATAGAAACATTTATAAAATCAATTTAGATGATCTTAAAACTCCAAATGAAACATGTCTATACTCTCAAAATGATGATAGTTGGATGTGGTATAGAAAATTAGGGCATGTTAGTATGGACATTATTTCAAAGCTTGTTAGAAAGAATCATGTCAAAGACTTACCAAAATTAAATTTTCAAAAAGACAAGATATGTGAAGCATGCCAACAAGGAAAGCAAACTAAAGGTTCTTTCAAATCTAAAGATACTATTTCTACTTTTAGGCCACTTGAACTATTACATATGGACTTATTTGGACCTGCTCAAACATTAAGCTTAGGTGGCAAGAAATACACCTTTGTTAGTATCGATGATTTCACTAGATACACATAGGCTTTTTTCCTTGTATCTAAAAATGAATCAAACAATATCTTTTTTAGATATTGCAAGAAAATATAAAATGAAAAAGGTCTTAACATTGTAACTATCCAAAACGATCATGGGGGAGAATTTGAAATTATGAAATAGATGATTTTTGTAGTAAATTTGAAATTGAACACACCTTTTCGGCACCTAGGAAATCACAATAAAATGGAGTAGTAGAAGCAAAAAATAGAACTTTAATTGAAGTAGCTAAAATAATATTGTGTGAAAATAACCCACCTAAATAGTTTTTGAACAAAGTCATTAATACCGCATGCTGTATATCTAATAGAGTATTTATTAGACCTATCTTTAAGAAAACCCCCTATGAGTTTTCAAAAGACAAAAGACCTAACAACTCATACTTTCATTGATTTGGCACTAAATATTATATTTTGAATAATGGAAAAGATCAACTAGTTAAATTTGATGCAAAAAGTGATGAAGGTGTTATAGAATATTTAATAAAAGAACTTTAGTTGTGGAAGAGTCTATTCATGTCATTTTTTATGGTGCTTTAACTCATGTGTGTTCTATTGGTGATATAAATGATGTATGTGCTAATTTAGAGAAATGTTCATTTGAAAATAATGATCACATTAAAGAGACATAAAAATAAATGGATGAATGTAAAAAGAATGAATTCAAAGGACAAATGAATCATGATCTGCCTAAGGATTGGAAATATGCTAGATCACACCTTAAGGATCTAATAATAGGTGAACCATCAAATAAGGTGCAAACAAGATCAACCTTAAGAGATATAAGTAATCTAGTTTGCTTATCCCAAACCAAACCCAAAGATATAAACGAAGCCATAAAAGATGATTTTTGGTTACAAGCGATGCAAGAAGAATTAAATCAATTCACCAGGAAAGAAGTTTGGGACTTAGTACCTAGACCTAATAATAGACTGGTTATTGGAATCATATGGGTTTATAGAAATAAACTTGATTAAACAGTATAGTAACTAGGAACAAAGCTTGATTAGTGGCTAAAGGCTATAATCAAGAAGGGGATTGATTTTGATGAGAATTTTGCCTTAGTTGCTAAACTAGAAGCCATTAAGATACTTTTGGGACTTGCCGCCTTCAAAAACTTTACACTTTTTCAAATGGATGTCAAAAGTGCATTCTTGAATGATTTCATTAAAGAAGAGGATTATGTAGAGCAACCATTGGGTTTTGAAGATAATGAATTCTCCAATCATATTTATAAACTAAAAAAAGCTCTTTATTGATTCAAGCAAATCCCTAGATATTGGTATGAAGGGCTTAGTAACTTTTTAATAAACAAAGGTTTCTCTAGAGGAAAATTGATACAACATTATTTATCAAGAATCACAAATCAAACACATTAATTGTGCAAATCCATGTGGATGACATTATGTTTAGAGCTACTAATATGAGTCTTATAAATGAATTTGTTGAGTCGATGACGAATGGGTTTGAAATGAGTATGATAGGGGAACTCAATTACTTCTTAGGTCTCTAAGTAAAACAAACAAAAAATGGCACATTTATCAATCAATCTAAATATACCCAAGAACTCTTAAAAATTGCAAAACTAGACTTGTAAAACTTGATAAAGATGAAAGTGGCAAAAATGTATGTGAAAAGCTATATAAAGGCATGATAGGTAGCCTATTGTATCTAATTGATTCAAGACCCAATATCACGTTTTCAGTATGCTTATGTGCACGATTTCAATATTGCCCAAAAGAATCTTACTTGAATGCTGTAAAACATATCTTCAAGTATATTGTGGGTACTATTGGAATTGGTTTATGGTATCCTAAGTTTACTACTTTTGATCTTGTTGGATACACTGATGCCGACTTTGCTGGTGCAAAGTTGATTGGAAAAGCACAAGTGACACATGTCGCCACCTTCATAACTCTTTAATATCTTGGCATTCAAAGAAACAAAACTCAATTGTATTCTCAATCGCCGAAGTCGAATATGTGGTAGCCGATAGTTGTTGTGCCCAAGTTTTGTGAATAACACAAACTTTAGAACATTTTGGACTCAAGTATAATCATGTCCTAATTTTATGTGACAACACTAATGCTATAAATTTAACCAAAAACCCGATCTAACAATCAAGGACTAAGCATGTCGAGATTAGACATCATTTTATTAAAGATCATGTTCCAAACAATGATATTAGCTTAGAATTTGTCAACACAAACAATCAAATTACTGATACCTTTAAAAAACCCTTAGGTGAGGATCAGTTTTTCATCTTATGTTGAGAATCGGGCATGCTTATGCAAGCTGAATGCTAAACATCATGGAATCAAGTTAGTGTTTTTGAGCAAAATGAGCCATCTTTTTAAAATACCTCATCTAGGACATAATTTTAGGCTAATCAAGTATGTTAAATACAAAAGTATGATTAAATAAGAGCATTAGCCATGTTTTGTATCTCGATGAAAGCTTTATGATGCTCTTAAGTCCTACTAATTGCACTTCACCATGCTCTTGTCAATCAATGAGCCTTACTAAAGCATAAGCCTCATCATCTGGGTCAAATATGAAATTTTGATGCGTATTTTTCCAAATTCGATCAAACCTAAGTTTACTTGCACACTATGAGTTCACATGTAGCCTTTTTCACTAAAAACCCACTTGAACTTCTGTATCTCGTCCTCATGTACATGTTTGTAATTGGCATACCTATTCCAGTTACCCTTGTTCCTTTTTGGTATTTTAGTAGTGGTTACGCTTCTTCTATGTGTACTTTTTAAAGCTCTTTTTAATCTCTTTTTAAATTCCTTTAAATAAGTAGATAATAACTAGCTAGTGTGCCGGGTACGTTTGTAGTAATAAAATTTCGGTGAATACCGAGTCGTGTACATAGGGAGTGAGGACTAGCTCTCAATTCTATTAGTTCTAGCTAGGCAAAATCAAAAAGAAATATTTTTGGATTTTGAGATAAGACTAATCTATAAAGAAATAGGGATTTTCAACACCTGTAATTAAATCAGGTTAAGAGCCAACAGATCTGAAAATCAATCGAATGTATGTTATGACCAGAATAAGCTTGCAAATCCATATTTTCAATAAGCTTAGTTTTTAAATAAATCAAACACAGGATAAAAACTCATTCTTCCAAAGAAAGTAATTATACTAAATTAACCAATCAATATTCCCAATTCCTAGAAAAGTGATCAATTGACTAATCTGTATAAATTACCAAACCCTAGTCGAATTCAAATCCATATGTCTATGTGATATGTAATCTAAATTAGCTAATCACAAAATTGATTAAAAAAGAATTTTCCCATTGGAATCCTAATCTAACATGAATTCTAGATTCAATTCAAAACACATGATATGAGAAATAGCATCAACAATTCGAATACAGACAATGAATCAATCAACAGCAGATAAATATCAATCAGATAATTCAGATCAACAACTCAAAACCCTAATGATAAGATCAAAAGAAACAAGCTTTAAACATCATCCATAAAGTGAATATAAGAAAAGAACAAAATCAGCTTGTCAAGAAAATCTTATCCTTGAATCCAATTTCAAATGATGTTTTCCACTTGATCTTGGAGTAGAATCTGAAATCAAATTAAAAATAAAAGTTCTCTAGTCTTCTATACCCTAATCTATATCAAGAAGCAAGGGAAAAATAGGTTTTTGTTTGTGCTAGGGTTCCTCTTTTTCAAAATGATCCAACACGAGAATATATATATATATATATATGACAAGTTGCAGGACACATAGGTTAGCTCTATACGTCGGTGGCCTACATTTTAAATCAGTTGGCCTTCGTTGTAGAAATTAACTTCCAAGAGCATTGTTGAATGTAAACTGGCTCAAGGCCAGCGGCCTTGAATCTCCCAGTAGCTGGCCTTTAATGAAAAAATTGTTTTCAAATCAAGAAGGCTGGCGGCACTAGAGGTAATGCTGATGTACAAAAACTTCATGTCACTTTTTGACTTTGATCCAATTGGAATTTTCAAAACTTACAATATGAAATATGTATATCTTTCTCTTCTCTTTCAATAGGATCTTGAATCATATCAAACGAAGCTTGGATGAGAGAAGTATGTCGAATTTACTAAAACAATGTTGAGCTGCGAATCTAGGTGATATTCTGCACATGCAATAACTTCAACACGATTTTTAACCTTCATTCTTTCATAATTAGTCAAAAATAAAAACATGAAGATTATATATCTCTTTCTTATCTTTTCATATAATTTTGAACCAAGTTAAAAGGATCTCGGATGAGAAAGGTATCCGCAATTTACCAAACTCTATCATTTTCTAAAACTTGGATGCCATCACTATAATAGCAGCAACTTCACAACACATTTTGAACATGATGCATTCTGAATTTATCCACACCCAAAACATAAGAATTCACGATCTCCCTTATCTTTATCATTTCAAATCATCTTAATAGGAGTTGGAATGAAAGAGATACATCAAATTTATGAAATAGCACAAAAACTGTCCTGATATGCTTGCATGGCCAGCCCACATTCTTCTTATCTCCAATTTTGCATAAATTTTCTCCCAATTGCCTGTACTTGTAATATAAGTCCTTAAAAGACCTAGAATATCACATTAAGTGCATATAAGTACTAATTCCTTGTGATTTCTATAAAATCCATAATAATTAAGCATGATTCGTTCAATGAAAAGTGAGTAAAATATGACTTTATCAACTCCCCTACACTTGAACCTTTGCTTGTCCTCAAGCAAAATAAATAAGCATATAATTGAAATCTATCATAGAGAGTAAAAATTTTCACTTTCTCAATTTCAAGCATCTTTTATAGATCATGACTGGCTGGCATTTCTGGTGCCTACTGCTCTAACATTACTAGGTACATGTAATTAGATTACTACAATCAAAATTTAGTAGCTAATCTATACAAAACAAACTCTAATCCCAATGTTTAACAAAAGATTCTTTTGTTCAAAAGTAAATACATAGTCTAATAAAGAAAAAAAACCCATTTAAACTTCACTGGACATTTAGTAGGCATATAATCCTAGCAACACAAAGTGAAAGCATGTGATATATACTCTTTTCCTAGATTCTCTCCCTCTTTATTATAAGTCTTAGTTCATTTGGTGTTGATTCATACAAGCACTTATTCTTCTTTTTTTTTCCAAAGTCAAAGGATTGAACTTCTATCTTTCCTCCCTTCTTGTTATAGTAAGTTCATTAAATCGAAATATCTCGAGTTCATTACCCAAGTGACCAAGTTTAAACCCTATGGACTCTTCCTCACTTTAACATTCAAGTTTGGATACTCATAACTCAATTACCTAAGTCAGTGGAGTAGAGGCTATACTTGTTTCTTTCTTTTCTTTTGAATGCAACACAAAGTTAAGATTTTTTTTATAAAGGATTACTAAGTAAAGAGTTTCTTCTACCTCTTTCACTAAGTGTTGAAAAGTAATCAAAAAAACTCAAAAGAGTATATACAAACTAACTTTTTCCTATAAGTACACTTGTTTATTTTTCACATAAGGACTCGACCTACTCTCAAACTTCCAATTCTAAAGCTAAATATAAGGTAAATTTGTTCCTTAAAGATTTCACTACTCAATTACAACTAAGTATTCTAATTACAACAGCAGGTGAGTAAAGTACCTAAGCAAGTCAATTCCACTTTTTATTCATTCATAGATGCTATCAACAATTTTTGGCACAATCTCCAGATTTCATAAAAATTTAAAAAAAAAAAAATTTCGCCTAAAATTGCCATATAATGCTTTAGGACAAAATTAAGTTCAAAACATGGGGTCAACATTTTAAGTTTAGATTCAGATGTCATGGATATTCAATCAATACAATAATTCAGACATCAATAGTCGGATATACTCAACTCCATTCCCCATACCATATTATCCTTCCCCCTCACACTTAAATTGAACAATGCCCTCACTGTTTCTAATTCAGCTCAAAACAGGAAAGAAATAAAGAAATAAAAGAGAAAGGAATAACGGTACTTCCTCAGTTTTTGAAAAGGAAATTGCATCAGTTGAGTTCCAATCGGCACAACAATAGAGAAGTTTTCCATTTAGGTCCATCTTGTGGTCTACAATTATGCTCTTTAGCTCCTATTTTTCCTCTTATCTACACAAATAGGGCACACATATCAAAGCAGCAAACAAAAAACAAAAACAAAAAGAAATATTTACAAAAGAAAGATATTAGTGGGTTACCTCCCACTTAGCGCTTGTTTTATAGTCTCAACCTGACTTTTGACTTTCTTCTTCAAGGATGATCAAAGTGACTAGTCTTTTTATCATCATCTTTTCTCTTCTTACAAGCTTCTACTCTTGAATTGTCAAATGTTGTGTCAACTTTGGTGGATTTAAAGTTCTTTTTCCATCTTTTCATGATATTGAAATTTAGCTCTCTATTTCCAACCCTTAGCACTATTTTATTGTTTTTCACATCAATAACAACTCCAGCAATGGGGCGCCCAAAGATGAAGGGAATCTCTGGATCTTTTTCCATATCTAGTACAACAGAATCCACTGGAAATATGAACTTGTATACTTTCAATAACACATCCTCAATCATCCCTGTAGGTCTTTTAATAAAGCAATCATTTAATTGTATTGTCATCGTAGTTTTCTTGATTGCATCCCCTAATCTTAACTTTTTAGCCACAAAGAAAAGGTATCAAATTTATACTTGCACCAGGATCACAAAAAGCATTCCTGAACTGACTATCTCCTATTGTGCAATCTAAAGTGAGCTTCCCTGGATCATTCAATTTAAGGGGAAGTGCATCCTTCAGTGCCTTTGTACATGCCTGAGTTAACATGACTGTTTCTCTCCCATTCATTTTTCTTTTCTTTCTCATCACTTCTTTCAAAAAGTGCTTGTATTGAGGTGATTCTTCTAAAATGTCAGCTAACATAATATTAACTTCCAGCTTCTTAAATGCCTCTAAGAATTTCTCATACTCCACATCATCTTTCCTCTTTCTTGATCTTCCTGGAGAAGTAATAGGTGGCACATATAGCTTGATAGCAGGATCAAAGGCTATAGGAGTGTACTCCTATTGTACGACATTTTCCATTTGCTTTGATGTAAAAGCTAAAGTCTTTTCTTTTTTAACTTGCTTGCTTGTCTCTGATTTGATCATCTACTTGCTCAATTGGATTGCTCTCCTAACTTCTTAAACCCTTCTATAGTTAAATCTGCAAGCTTTTCTATAACTATCTCCTAAGCTGGCTTTTCTTCATTTGCTCTTACCTTATTGACCATTGAAGAAGTGCTCTCCAGTTTTTTTGTATTGGACATAACTTTTTCCTTTTTCTCTTCATCTTGCCTTTGAGAGTCAACTGTGGTTCTTTTTTCCTTTCCATCACTAGAGCGCTCCCAATCTTCACTTGAGTTAGCAAGTTTAAATGTAGAAGATACAAATTCAGTCAAACCTGCTACCTGAGTCTCCAATTTCTCTATGACCGCTTGTTGCTTCTCAAATTTTTCTTCTCATTTCTGCTCTAAACCCCTTACAATTTCTTCAATAGTTTTCTCTTTACCTAAAATTGGGGTAACTAGATTTTTAGAAGATAAGGCAATATTCTCCTGATTTGGATTCTTACAAGTATGGTGATACTCTTAAGTTGCAATATTAGAATGAAATTCCAACCTATCACTTTGACCTTAAGAGCTTTCATGTAAACCATTACACCACATACATACCACTAGAGGAGAAATATATTGATTAGTGTTCTAGCTTCCTATCAATTCTTCAATCAACCCAATTGCCATTTTTCGCTGACATTTTTGTATATTGCTTTCTGACAATTGACTCTATCATCATCTTATGATAGGCTCCTAATCCCCTAATGAATATAAACAATTGAGTCTAAGAAATTGACTCATGATAAGGGCATTCTCACATCAAACTGTGGCATCTTTCTTAAGAATTTGACAAAGGCTCTCCCTCATACTGCCTAAATGATAATAACTCATATCTAAGCTCTGTAGTACAGCAAAATGGGAAGAATGGTGCTTGTTGATCATCTATCTTGGTATTAAAAAAAAAAACTTGAAGTACTTGCAAAGAGAAAAAGAAAAGCCAGTAGAATGTACAAATGAATCAAAGACTAATATTTACAAATAATGAAGAAAGCAATTGTATATTTTAAAAGCTTAGTCTACAAATGTCCTAAAAACTAAAATTAGCACCAATCACTCCCTAGCAATGGTGCCAAAAACTTGTCACTCTTTTTCTATGTCTACTTTTTAAAACTCTCTTTAATCTCTTTTTAAATTCCTTTAAACAAGCAGATATTAACCAGCCAATATACTGGGTGTGTCACGCCCTGAGGGGTACCCTAAACATGGCAGTCCGCCGTACACAATACTAAAGCCTAGGAATGACTACCTTAGTCATGCAAAGGCTTCCATATTATGTACAAGGCGTACATCACAACCAAGGGGACGCATCTGAGTAGCGCAATTTACATTGATAATAAATAAGTAAGAAGGCAAAGAGAATACTTAATATAAAACATAAGCATATCACATTTCAATTCTTAAGGGCATATCCTTCTATTATCTTCAAATAAATATACGTCCCTAATCATATAGGTTAGCACATATAAAGAACCTTACAAAATTTCTTCATCGTATGATTCCATATCCTTAATCATCCGTCCATGACTTCCTTAATGTCATGATCCTCAAATTTAATCCACGAATATACCTGTTTCAACAAAATCTATAGGGGTATAAGCTACAACTAGCTTAGTGAGATATTCCTTTTCATTCGCACCATATTTTCAAACAAGTTTATTTATTTAATCACACATATGCTATGCATACAATGCAACAATCACATGATTACGCGAATATATATAGTCATCCGGAAACCATATATAGAACGGATTTACCCCTCCGTATCAAAGGTTAGGGAATCGGGGTTGAAGGTCCTCGACCTTCTACTGCTAGTCCCCAGGTCCTCACCCACAGCGTTCGGTTGGCTCGGCTCCGAACCTAGAGTCGCTTTCCCCGAGCGATTTGGATTCTCCAGGAAGGAACATGGCCCGTGGCACCGCACGATCACAGCCAATCCAACTCTACGCGTAGGAGTAGCAGCCTTCGAAATAGATGTGACTCGATGGATGCTATGCGTGAACGTTTTATTGTTCTTAGGTCAAACCTTATTAAGGTTTATTAGGGGCGATCAATCAATTTAGCAACAATAAACAATCATACAAGTAAGTAAACAAAATTATTTAAACAAGCAGATCGAAGTTGCGATATTCTTAATTCTCATTCACGCATAAACATAGAATCATATGTATAATCCCGAAATCCCCAAATATATTCGTTTTTATCTTTTCTTAGTATACTAATGCTACTACATTACAAGCACAAGCAAGGTAACGAAATTAGAAGGAATAACTCACTCGTCCATTTCGCTATCTTCTTAGTCGTAGTAATCCTCGGGTAGGGTATTCTCGTATCCTTCGTCACCTAGACAAAAGAAATACCCGGGATAAGTCTTCATGAATTTCTATTCTTGGAGATTCTAAACTTTACTTAAAATCGTGGTAAAATCGTATAAGAAGAAATTCCAACTTAAAATGGCCATAACTTGCTCATTTTAACTCGGAATTTCGCATATGATATACCGTTTTCTACCTATTCGAAAAGTTCTATCCATTTCTAAACTTATCTTGGTCATAAAAGGTCATTTGGGTTCCGAAAACGTCAGGTACAGATTTAAAACGAATTTTCTAAACTTTTGCAAAAATCCATTTTCTAACTCAACTCCATTTTAAAGAAAATCCTTTTGTAACAATATAAATATATATTTGATAAACACTTTTGAATATATAGGTATGCTCACTTTATATGCAAAATCCAATGGTAGTGTCTCAACAATTTATTTCATAAAACAATTCATTTAAACCTTAGTTTTGAAAATTTCCTTTCAAGTATCTAAAGAAACTTTATATTTTTCCTAGGTTGTTATAAATGAGTATATTTTATTTTCTTCATTTCTTCTTCCAAAACAAGTTGAATTTTTCCTTAATCCTTTAGTCTTGTATTAAATTTTCCTTCTAGTGATTAAAGTTCAAATTCATCAAAAGTATATTAAGTTGATAAAAACCTTTTTATAAATTTTTGTATTTAGGATGGTTTTTAGAAAATGAATCTTGTCTTCTTATATTTATTTCTAAAATATAAGCTTTTGCTTTCTAAAACTTGTTCTTTCATTTCTTTGAAAAGAATCTCTTTATTGATAAAATCCATTATTGCTAACCTTACTTTATTTATATTCTTTGAAAACAAGTTCTTTCTTTTAGAATTTAAAAATCATTACTTTTCCTAAGTGGGTTCCTTATGAGTTGATTTTTATATTAACTTTGAAAACTAGTTTGTTCCTTAGTTTTAGAAAAGAATTTAAGTCTCAAACTTTCAATATGAACGATTTATTTTTCTAAAAACTTAGATTACCATAAAATACAAGGAAAACATTTATTTCTTACGTTTTCTTGATAAAACTATTTTTGTTATTTAAGAAAACTTGAGAAAACTTGTATTATTCTATTTCTAGGTTGTTGATAATAACTTCATGTTTTTGTGGTAAATCATATAATTGGAAACTTAGCTTTGAGTTCATTTAGTAAAACAAGATTCTATTTTTAGACTAGTTGAGACATTAACATTATGCAAATGCAAGTATCATGAGCATATAAAAATAATAAAGAAAATACTAAAAATAATTAATGAGCAAGAAAATAAAATATCAAGCATTGGGAACCTTAGCTTCATCAAGGAATCCCGATCAAGTATTGGAGCCTTAGCTTTATCAAGGCATCCCGGGACTAAGAATGGACTAGTCCCGAAAGATTTAAAGAGAATAAATAAAAGATTGTTTTGACTTGATATGGACAAGTCTAAGACTAGAAAGACTAGTCTTAATATCAACATAAAATAAATAAATTGCATAACTTGAAAATAAATAAATAACAAATGAGCTTATATGCTCTAAATATATATACATATACATAATATATAATATAAGCAAATAATCACAATAATAATAACAACATAATAAAATAGGAAGCTTATGTACAAGAACAAAACATGAACATGTTGTTGCTTTTACTACTCATATGAGTTTCAAAACAACACCATAGTCATGTTAAGTTACATGACATGGATGAATAATAGATGGAATAAATATTTACCTAAGGTATGTAAGAGGTATGAAGGTGGTAGATGAAATGGGTATTATGTGAGTAGTAATATGTGGTAGATAGTTTATGTATGAGGGATGATTTTTGTGAGGAATTGGTTTGAGAGAGTTTTGGTAGAGAGAATTCTTGAAGAGAGAATTTGTGGAGAGATTTTGAGAGAGTTTTGGTAGTGAATGAATTGTGTGAAAGAGTGGAAGAGGAAGGGGGTATTTATAGAATTTTTGGAGTGATTTTTGGATGTAATAAAATAAATTGAAAAAGAAAAAAAATAGAGATTGATGGAGAGGGGGAGGCGCCGGTTTTGGGCATTGGGGAGAGAGAGTGAGTTGATTTTTGAGTGAAATTTGTAAGAAAATAATTAATATGTAAGGTATGATTTGATTAAAGGTGTATTGGAAATATAAAAAGTAAGAAAATAGATATGTAGGTGTAAGAAATAGGTGTAAGAAAAAGTAGAGATAGTGAAATAGTAATGAATAGTAGAAAAGTACTATGAATAGTAGACTAGACAATTAAAGTAGGTAGTAATAAAAATACGCGTAATAATGCGATATCTGTAATTTTTAGCTACCGAAAAATTCTAAAACTGATATTTTTGGAATCCTTGTATTTTTACGAGTCTATTGGTATAAACGGAATATTTTTAATATTCCGAGCTCGGGACACGCTTTTCGAGAACCGATCCCGTTTGGGTCCGAAGGTCACTCGAAATTCGCGAATCTGATATTTTTATGTTACCCTATGTTATTACGAACTATTCTAGGCCATTAACTTAATTTCGTTTTCTAGGGTTTAAAACGGGATTGCCGGATCTTAAACACTAGGGTTCGTTATAGGCTTGTTGACTTTTAGGGTTCCGTTTTGATTTCCGATTTTACTGAGTTATTCGTAAGATCGTATAATTTTTGAGTTTTGATCGTTTTAGAATTTTAGCTCGAAATTTTATTTTATTTTATTTGTGATTATTTAATAGTTTTTAGTTCTCGGAATCGTTTAACCGAGTCTAGGGTTATGAGTTGACTCAGTTTGACTTTTGGTGAAATTTGAAATTTGTGATTTCTGAAATTTATCGAAGGTTTTAAGATTTTGCTGTTGATCGTTATTTGGATATATTGTCTTGATTTGCGTGTTAGGAAACGGTTAGGTGATTTAATTGATGTACGAACGTTGATTAAATCGGTAGTTAGACTTTATATTTCGTTTCAAGGGTTCTTGTTTTCTCAAGATTGAGAAAACTCGTTTTTGTTCTCATTTGGAATTAAGTTTTAACTTGGTTGAGTTTTAGGGTTTGTTTCCGGTGTTTGACTCGGTCTAGAATTTGGTTTTTATCTTGAGTCGATTTTTGGGATTTAATTTTGATACTTAAACTTTTATAATTATTTTTGAGAATTATTAAATATTCGGGGGTTTACAGGGTGCATGTGTAGTAATAAAATTCCTGTGAATACCGAGTCATGTCCAAGGGAGTGAGGATAGCTCTCAATTCTATTAGTTCTAATATGGCTAGGCAACAACAAAAAGAAATATTTTTGTATTTTTTAGATAAGACTAATCTATAAAGAAATAGGGATTTCCAACACCTGTAATTGAATCAGGTTAAGAGCCAATAGATCTAAAAATCAATCGAATGTATGTTATGACCAAAATAAGCTTGCAAATCCAAATTGTCAATAGGCGTAGTTTTTAAATCAATCAAACACAAGATAAAAACTCATTCTTCCAAAGAAAGCAATTATCTTAAATTAACTAATCAATATTCTCTATTCTTAGGAAAGTGATCAATTGACCAATCTATATAAATTACGAAACCCTAATCGAATTCAAATCTATATGTCTATGTGATATGTAATCCAAATTAGCTAATCACAAAATTGATTAAAAGAGAATTTTCCAGTTGCAATTCTAATCTAACAAGAATTGTAGATTCAATCCAAAACACATGATCTTTGAAATAACATCAATAATTCGAATACAGACAATGAATCAATCAATAGTACATAAATATCAATAAGATAATTCAGATCAACAACTCAAAACCCTAATGACAAGATTAAAAGAAACAAGCTTTAAACATTATCCATAAAGGGAATATAAGAAAAGAACAAAATCAACTTGTCAAGAAAATCCCGTTCTTGAATCCAATTTCAAATGATGTTTTCCAGTTGATCTTAGTGTGGAATCTAAAATCAAATTAAAAATAAAAGTTCTTTAGTATTCTATACCCTAATCTATATTAAGGTGTAAGGAAAAAATAGGTTTTTGTTCATGCTAAGGTTCCTCTTTTTCAAATGATCCAACAAGAGAATATAATATATATATATGAAAAGTCGTTAGGACACATAGGAAAGCTCTATACATCGGAAGCCTACATTTTAAATCAACCAGCCTTCATTGTAGAAATTAATTTCAAGGGCACTGTTGAATGTATGCTGGCTCAAGGACGACGGCCTTAAATCTCCCAATAGCTGGCCTTTAATGAAAAAACTGTTTCCGAATCAAGAAGGCTGCCAGCTTTGGAGGTAGTGATGATGTACAGAAACTTCATGGCAATTTTTAACATTGATCCTACCGATATTTATAGCTTGATTGATGTACCGACTGGAGGGGTAAACTTAATGATTGATTTTCATGGTGATGTATTTTATGAGCATATTTTTTATGTAGCTGATGTAAAGGGGTGATGCGTGGCGTAGTAATCATACCTTAAAGGCCAAACGAATGCCTTATAATCATCACATTCTTTACCTTTCTTTATCTCATAATTATGTGCCTAGAGTTAGTTGCCACAGTACCACTACCTTCACTGATTTGTGGATCATGTATCGGCTACTCAATGGGGAATTATATACTTTTAAGATGTCATGGTTCCAATTTTAAGAAAGTCACCATTGGTCCCAACAGAGCTCTTCTTTAACACAGTCACTTGATCACTCTGCTACTTCAAAGGAAAGGAGTTCGTTTTGAATTCTCCTCTTGCCCTATGTCCTATGAGTCTTATACCATGCATCATCTCACTAGACGAGATTAGAGGAAGGTATATGGTGGGGTTTTTATGCGCAAGGAACCTCTTTTCTTGTTCATGGCATTACCTTGCACTTAGCATCTGATGATTCTAGTGATGATGATGGAGATGATGCTAATGTAGATAATTGAGGTCATGCTACTCCTGGTGATGAGGCTACTTGTGGCAATAAAGATGCACTTGCACTTATGGATATCGGTGGCCTTCATGGCTCAAGCACATGAGGTGATGCTATAAATGTCACGCCCCGAATGGTACCCTAAACGTGGCAGTCCGCCGTATACAATATTAAAGCCTAAGAATGACTGCCTTAGTCACGCGAAGGCTTCCATACTATGTACAAGGCGTCTAACACATGGAGGAGACACATCGGAGTGATACATTTTATGTTGATACAACTTGAGTAACAATGTAAAGGAAATTCAATTCACTATACTTCAAATACAAATCATTAAACTTCAATTACAATTCATCAAAAGAGTTCACTACATAAAACTATTACAAGGCAAAACATAAACCTAGCTAATAACTTCAAGCATCCTTATTTCTGTCGGAATCCCGAAGTCATTCTCGGCTCCAACCATTTCGGTCCCCACTTAGCAATCTTGAGATGACCTGTTCATTCAAACATCTATTGGGGTATAAGCTACACTAGCTTAGTGAGAATTCCCTTAATTCTGTACCATAACAAACAAGTTATAAATCATCTATATGCTACGCATGAACAAACACATGAGCAAACAATTATGTATGGGTATCCGGAACCCACATACAAAATGGATTTACGCCCTCCGTATCTTGGGTTAGGGATGGTATTGAAGTCTACACGACCGCTGCTAGTCCCCAAGCCCTCGGCTCATAGCACTCGACTCGGCTATGCTCACTCATAGAATGCATCCCCGATACGCCTTAGTTCCCCATAAATGAGCTCTGATACCGGGTCTCATTATTCAACGAGTCCTCGGACCATACTGATCGACCTGCATAGGAGTAGCACGCTACCAAATGCAATATGCCTGATGCGATGCATGACCAATTTAATTTTTGCTTAGGTCAAAATATGCATACATTCTTTAGAGTGACTAACCAATATCATACACGTAACAGAAGTAATATAAACAGTGTATTTATCCAATCAAATCGTGGTTTCGATATGCTTTAGTATTCTTTGGCATACATTCATCACAGTCTCATCATATATCTCATCCCCATTCATATCGATTTTTATCTTGTTCCTATAATTCTAATGCAACTAGCTACAAGCACAAACAAGGTAACAAAATAAGAAGAAAACTTACTCGGCCATTGGATCACCAGTCTTTTAGTAAAAGTAATACGGTGGTAGGGAATCATCAATTTCAGGGTCACCTAAAAAGGAAGAAATACTCTAATAAGTATTTCAACTCAAACTAATATAAACGATTTTACACAAATTATCAAATTCATAATTCTCATCCTAAGCGGGAATTTTAACTTAAAACGGTCATAACTTGGTCATTTTAACTCGGAATTTCGTAAATTATATATCAATTTCTATCTATTTCAAAAGATCTATCTAATTCTAATATTATTTTCAAGTTTTGAGAATATTTAGGTCACAAAACAGAGGGATCATATCTGATCGGTAACGATCTCCATTTTCGAAAAATAGTTTTGTAATTGTTTGAAATGTTTCTACTTGACGAATCAATTATACATGTAATATGAATGATTTCCTAACATGAATGGCATGTGGTGAGCTTGATGCATGCATGCTTTTGACAATATTTACTAAAAGGAATTTTAGAAACTTTTTATTTGTAAGACTCCATTGCTATTTACTTTTAAGAAAACTAGTTTCCTAACTTTGATTATTTCCATTTGTTTTGGATTTATTTCTTAAGAAAATATAATTACCATTGCTAAAATTGAGTCTCCATTATATCTATTACTTATGACCTTCATTTCTACATAAAAATTTCCATTTTACACTTTGTAAACATGTTTTCAAGTAGGGTTGATTCCAAAATTCGAATTTTGTAAAAATTATTTTTGTGGTGATTCCTTTAAGTAAAAATTATTTGACACTTAGAAAATTAAGGCTCAACCATGTCTAGCCACTAAGGACTTCATTTCTTTGATAAAACTTCTAATTTGAGTTTGAAAAATATGGGTTTTCATGCTATTACTCCATTATTACGAATTTCCTAAAAATGACAACAACTCAATTTTTCCTACTTTGTTTCTACAATGCATCATGCATATATGTATTACCTACAAGCTATTGTCATGAAGGTTATGAGACGATCTACCTATATGTATACATATAGTACCAAGAATTCTTTTTGAAAACCTTTACTTTACAAAACTTTGAATTTTACTAGACTTAAGGAAAATAGTTTTTCTCCTTGTAAAATCATACTTGCTTTTAGCAAAATTCAACCTTGATGACCTATATAACCATCATCTTCATTATTTCAATTAAAACCTTCATTTTTTGGGATAGAAAATAGGTGTTTACATAGGTGGTTTGCCTAAGTACGAATTTTACAAAATTTTAAAGAATGAAAACATTGTTTAACCTATTCTTGGAAACCATTTGTTATTCTAAGATTATATTTTGATAAACCTCTTTTATCCTTGTCAAAACTTGGTCTTTATTACATATATTCCCTAGGACTTCCATTTTCCTATAAAAATTATCATTTTGGCATTTGGAAATAGGTGCATAGTGGCTATTTTCAAATCCGAATTTTGAGAAATTCATTTGAGCTTGTTTTCTTTGTAAAACTCATTTAGTCTTTCAAAAACTATTTCCTAATCAAACCTATCCCTTAAGGCTTCCATTTCTTTAATAAAAGTCTTGTTTTGAAGTTGAAAAATGGGTTTTCAAAATTGGTTTTGGTTGGGATCTGAATTTACAAAATTTATTTTTGGACATATTTTTTGATAAAATCTATCTAAACTTATGAAAATCCATTCCTTACATATCATATCTTAAGAGCCTTTCATATCTTGAATAAAAACTTCATTTTTGAGTTGGAAAACATGTTTTTAAAATATGCCATGGCCTACATCCGAAAATAAGATTTTTATTTTGAAAATAACTTTTGAAAATCACCTTTGATTCTTGTAAAAAGAAGTCTTGATGATATACATACATTAGGCCTTCATTATCTCAAGTAAAAATTTCATTTTGACACTTGGAAAGTGGTTTTTAAATAGGGGTCTTGCCCAAATACGAATTTCACCATTTTTGTTTGAGTTCAAAACTAAGATCTATACTTAATATGAATATAAATATAAAAGAAACCCATGATATTAAACTATAAACTCATAGATCTAAACTTTACTCATCAAAATCATTCATTCATATTATCTATTCCCTAAGCCCTTCATTTTAAATGAAAAATACCCATTTTGAAGTTGAAAAATAACTTTTCTAAATATTGTTCATTTTTCATCCGAATTTTCAAAAATGATTTTCGTTGAAAATAAAATAGATCTTGAGCTTTCTAAAACTTTTCTACTATCATCATGCTACTACAAGTTGTTTATGAGCATAAAAAAAAAAGTCTAATGCATTTATAAACTCAAAACACTATATCTAGTTTACTGTACTAGTTATAAATGCATGAACACTAAGATAGTTATGTGGATGATGAATATATGCATAAATCATTAGCAATAACAAGAAAAATAACTCAAATAACAAGATCTAAGACATAAACGAAAATCAAAGCTACAAAAAGTTAGATCTACAAAATATAACTACTTTTAACAAGAAAATAATAATGATACAAGAGAATAATCATAGAGAAGAGGAGTGTTGTATTTTGGCATCATCATCCTTAGCTTTTAAACTTATGGAATGTCATTTGATGCATGAAACTCTCACTATACTTTACCTATATCATCTATGGAAGCTTTGGACAAGAGTTTTATCCAAGAATCTTGAAGAAATATGTATGGGAGCTTACAGAAGAAATAGGGCAGCTTGTGTTCTTGCAAGAATAAGAACAAATGAAGAAATAAAGAGAGAAAAAAGAGAGAGAAAAAGATAATGAATGGTAAAGGGTAAACCCCCAAAGTTTTGTGATCAATTAAGCTTAAAATCTAATTAGAAAGTCAATCGGAAATCCTAATGTAAACCCCGGTGTTCCTAGTAGTCGAGTAAACTCTGGGAATTGAAAGCAAAACCCTAAATCGATCTAGTTCCAACTTATTGAGAGAAGCCAAGAAACCTTAAATCTGGCTTTCCTTTGGTTTCATAACAAAAGAAGTTTTATAAAATAAATGAATATGAATTATTATTTCAAAGTATATTTTAAACCTTAGAAAGTTTTAAATTCAGGAAATTTTCAATCCCGGCCTTCCTAAGCTCAATTATGGAAAAACGAGCCCCGGACCAGAAACTCAGAAAAATATTCTGGAATATTCATTAGACCGAAATTTTATAAGGATTTCAAAAATATAAATTTTATAATTTTTTGGGCTATAAAAATTACAGTTATAGCCTTTTTCCTATATTTTCCTTACTATCGGTAAAATAGATGTCTTGTCTACTATTTACCACTATTCACAAGTACAACCTACACTACACACTACTACCCATACCCTATTCTTACATCCTTACAACTACTCATTTATTTTCTTTTCCAAGAAAATTTGTTTCCTAATTATTATTATATTTATTACATTTTATTACTTAAATTATAAATTTTATCAAATTCAATATCTCTCTCTTACTCCCTCCCTCCCATGATCGGCGCACCCCCCTCCCTATTTCCCTCTATTTGATTTATTTTTACTTCTTTTAATTCAACTAAACCCTAATTCATTCAATATATAAGCTCATTTTCTCTCTCTCTCTCCTCATTTTTACACATTCAAAATTTCTAAAAGAAGCAAGACTCTCTCTTCTCTCCTCTAGTATTGCCGTGACCTATACACACACACACACTCACAAGTTTATTTCTTCTTCATTTCATCTCCAAATCTCTCTTTAGGTGATGATTTCTAGCCTTTCTACTACATGATCTTGTAATGGCAAGACTTTTCTTGTGTGTTTTCCACCTTAAATCCCAATGAGCAAATGCTAGGGATAGGAAAACACTAAAACAAGAATACCAAGCCATCACAAGAAGCAAGAAGTAGATCTTGTGTTTAAATGAGTTTTTGTTGGAGTAATATCATGTTCATGCATATAAAGTAGAGATCTTGCATGGAAAGTTTATGTTCATGTCATTAAACTCATGTTCATGCACTATAAGTTGTAGATGTAGTGTTTAGACACTCATATTTTTATTGACATTTGTGTTCATGTGAATATTTTGAGCTTTCATGCATTAATGATCATAAAAGCTTAGCCTTGCATATATATAAATGTGTTAGATGATAGATTTTTATGAATATAGGACAAGGAACTTGAAAAGAAAAGATTTTTGTTAGAAATGTCTAGTGGAAAATTCGGATGATTTTTGAAACCCATTTTAAAAACCCTTGAAACCACTTTGAAACTCATATTTTACATGAAAAATAAAAGGTATATGTAATAGGTATCTCTAAGGAATGATTTTTACAAGTTTAAATGAGTTTAGGCATGAGTAATGTGTAAAACAAGTAGTGGAATTAAGATGGAAAAATTTGAGTTAGTGATCAACTTGTCAAATTCGTAATTTGAGATAATGTATATGTAATCACCTAGTATTTGAGCTCAAATTGCAAGTTTTGTGTGTTAAATGAAGTCCTTAGACAATAGATATAGTAAAGCTTTAGATTTTGATGCATTAAACAAGTTTTCTCATAGAAAATATGCAAGAAATGAAATTTTCCAAAATTCGGATTTTTGTGAAAATTCATCTCTCTCTCTCTCTCTCTTCTTCTCCTTCTTCTTTAAATAAATATAAAAATAAACATTGGGGTTCTTTAACCTAGAACAATCACTAACCTTTAACCAAGCCGGCTCCATCACCATTAACCACCTCTAATACCTTCACTCAACGGCACCGAAACAAACACAAACCAAACCAAGCCCATTTGCCCACAACCAAAATCAAACCCAGAGCCACCGCCTCCAACCCCAAAATTCTAACCTAAACACAACCACCAGCCATAACTAAAACCAAACCACCACTCATAACCAAACCTCCAGCACTACCTTCATCCCAATCTAGACTCAAGACAACACTACTCCCACCACCACTTCAAAACTGAACCACAGATCATAAAGCCAAGACGACAAACCCATAACTATTGACACTTAATTGGAAAATAAAACCAAAAATCCACACGTAAACGTAAACCCATAACTAGACAAAGGAGACGACTCATAACAGTAGACTCCGTGACGGTTTAGCTAGGATCGAATGAAACGAAATTTTGAGAATCGGGTCCCCAATTTTGAGTAATGGGTATAGAAATTGGAGGAGGAAATTAAGGTTTTTTGTTGATGGGTTGTGGTGGGATGTGTGAGGAGTATAGGGAGGAGGGCGAAGAAGAAGGAGGAGGAGGAGAAGTGGAGATGGGTTCGTAGTTGAGATGGATTGGATAGAGAACCCATTGAAGAGAGAAGAGAAAGAGAGAGAGAGGAAAGAGAAAGGAATGATTATACAATGTTGTTTGGCTGGTGTTTATGTTCATCTCATTAATAGCAAAAAGGAATAGTTTTTTTGTTTGATATATATATATATAAAGAGAGAGAGAGAAAGGTAGAATCAGTAGAAAGATAGCGTAATAAGGGAAAGTAAAAAACAAAAAGAGGAGAGTAAAGAAAAATTTAACAATTTTTTTGGGTTGTTCAATTTAATAGCAAAAAATATATTTTTCGAAGAATTGGCCCGACAGAAGGTCGATATATATATATATATATTTGTTAAGAAAGATGTATAGAGAGAGGAGGGAAGAAGAATAAGTAGAAGCATCTATAGCACAGAGAGATAGAGAGAGATAAAGACGGAGTAAAAAATAGTGAAGATACCTTTGCTAGCTAGGAGAGAGAATGTGAATTATAGGAGAATGAAATTGTCCACGTTAGCATCTCGCTTGACGGTTGGTTGGATTATGGCTAAACGTATAGTGGATGCAAGAATAAAAAAGTTTAAATATTTTTATGAGCCAAAATTTTATTCAAGAACAAATCCATTATAGTCAAAATATCCAGGTACTGCCAGTAAAATTAGTCCAATAGTTAGAAATACTTTTGCAAAATCTGTTTTTTATTATTTCAAATTTACAACTGCAAAAATATATGAATGAATATTAACAAACAACATATACATTACTATTTTTTATACACTGTAAATTAGACATAGCATCGCCAGTTATATTATTTTACAGCTATCGGCCAAAACAAAGAATATCTAACAGCCTACATAAAACCTATAAAAGGAGGACCATGTTTTGACTGTAATTATTAATTTTTTTTTTCAACTGAAAAAGAAGAAGAAGAAGTATGGCCTTGTTTTTGCTGCTAAATATTCAATTTCCGACTTTTGTACAGAAATAAGGCTTTTTTGAAAATAATTATGGAAATATGGTGAGTTAGAAAAATATTCCAAATATAAAGGTTAAAGGGGCATGTACTACATGTGTAATATACAAGTAAATATTTCATAGTGAGGGGTATTAGTGTAATATATAGTCGATTAAAAGGGTATTTTTGTCTTTGAACAGATGAATTTGGACTCAAGGAAGTTGTACGCGAATGACCAGTCGATTTTGGAGTAAGCCGGCATATAGGCCACTAGCCTATAATTCTAAGCCGCCGGCCTATATCCAAGGACGATGGCCGATAGCACCAGCTTTGGAGTTTTTGGATTTGTCGAAGAATTTCGCTGTAAGCCGGCCTTTAAGCCGTCGGCGTACCCAAGAAGGCCGTCGCCCTAAGTGGCGGCCTTGGATTTTATTTTACAACCCGAGAGTTTTAAGCACCAGCTTTATTTCCTACGTGTCTAGCCTATATCCCTTCGAGATTTAACTCTATAAATTCGTCCCATAACCTATCCTAACCCTCATAACCTCTCTTAAACATATAGAAACCTAAGCCGACACTCTCCAAGGTAGATTTCATCAAGGAATTGGGTAAGTAACCTCTCTTAAACCTTTAATTCATTCTATGATGTTTTCTTTCTAAGATTGTGTTGTTAATTGGTGAAGGGAATTGATCTTTGGTGGAAATTGAAGGAAAACCCTAAGTGTGGAAATTAGGGATTTCAAATCTACAATCAATTGGAGAAGGTAAGACTCAACCTGGAACTATAATTCATAGATCTTAAGTTGTTAGAGGAATTTGAATCATATTTGTTCTTGAGAATGATTTGTGAATGTATGAACAATGATGAATAGGTAATCTTGAGAATTAGGGTTTCAATATTTCGTGATGTTGATTTGAGATATGGTGATTCTACGGGTTTCACAGGAGAAAGGTGTGTTGGAGATTCTAGATTGATGAATTAGGGTTTAGGATTTATATTTCTTATGTTTATATCAACGTTGTAAATTGATTAGTGGAACGAATGATTCTTTGTTCAGGTGTTTATTTGATAATAGGATTTCGATTTCTTAAGCGGAAATAGGTACGACCTTACCATGCTTGTATGTTTGTGCTTGTAGGATTAGTTGTTAAATCTGACTAATTTATATTCGACTTTAATTGAATCAAGTGTTGATTGTGCGTGGCTACGCTTAGTATAGAACTCATGGAATAGTGAAACCATAGTAGAGGGATATACTAACGCTGGCAACCTGATAATCCTTGTGCCGCGTTGTCCTGAGTGGAGCCACACCTGAAGATGATTCCGGTAAATTAGAAATTGTTACAAGCTTAATTGTGGAACGCAGTTATATATGTATATATTATGGTCATGAGTTGCTCTGAGTTTATGATAAGTGATCAATAGTCCCAAATTGTGTTGGTTGCAAGCTAATGAAAAAAAAAAAAGATAATTAATTGGTCCCTATTGCATTAGAATATAAATTACATGTGATATTGTGATTTGCATGATCATGTGCATGTGTTTTCAGTTTGGCATACTGGGCATTTTTTGCTCAATCCTTATTTTTCCCATAGGTAAAGGTGAAGATTCTATTATTTATAACTTGACGGGCTATGACGTATTCGTCGATGATGGGAAGAGCGATAGTGGTTATGACCATTTTGTTGATAATTGAAATTAGTTATTAGTAATTGAGAAGAAGAAACGTATGATGATTTAGTTAGTTTTCTTTTGGAGACATTTTACATGTGAGGATTTCTTATTTTTGTTATAGATTGGATTTTTAGTTATACTAGTCGATGATGAGGACACTTATTTTGATATGAAGAAAGTTTAAAAGTTACTCTTTATGCGAGTGATTGGTGATATTCGAAAGATATATTTGTGGTTTTAGAAATCTATAGCCATAACGTATCTATTCTAGTAAGGACACGTAGCAGGCTGATAACGCCTTTAGGTTAGGGCGTTACAACATGCACCTTTGACTAAAATTTTGAAAACAAAGAGAGCGCATGTGATCGCTCCTACAATGCAAGTGTTTACTGATAAGTCCCCTAAATACACATCAATGTCTAAATTTATTACAGTGTACTACATCCAGAGTTGTAATTTAACCTTGGACCCAACCAACACATTATTCAACCAACAAATTCCCAATTCATTCAACAATTACTTAGCAAAACATTAGTCAATTGCAATCAAATATACAATGACATTGATAACAACAAGTTTGAATTTGTCTCAACAATAAGTTTCAAATAATTACAATATGAATAATTCTATCTTTGAATTTCTTCTCCCTTCTCTTGAAGATAACCCCGCCAAAGCAAGCGAAGGCTGAAGTCTTCTACCTTAGCTGCTCCTGATGCACTTCTTGTTCTTCCGTACCACCTTGTTTCTCTTGTTTAGGTGAATCAATGAACTCACATGGGGCTATCAAACTATGCTAATATAGGAGGAAATATCAACATGGCTTTCCTCATGTTGCTACTCTCTATAAGGTGCTGGAGGTGTCTGTGCTGTACCGATGGTTAACCTTATGTTTGGTGTGTAAAATGAATCATGTACCAACTGATATGCCACCAATATCATCTGGATAACTACTTGTGGAAGGAAATATACTACTGTATATGTTTGATCTAGTGCCCTAGAAGAATCCACAGCAAAACCCATGTGATAGGGTGGTATGGTATAGGTAGGCGCATCAAAGAACATTTATGAAGAAGATCCCTACTCAAGAATGGAAGAGGTGGAATGTCGACCATGATGGAGTCATCATGGTTACTGTACACGTCGTCATGCAACTCCTTACTCCTAGTCGGCTACATGATGTGCTACAGGATCAGCTTTATCCTCATAATCTTCTTCCTCATCACCCACATCAGGAGTGCTATGCTGAACAAACGGGAAAAGCCTCTGAGCTCCATGTTGGTCTTGATATCGCATGACTTTCTAGGCAATACAAACCATGTGAGATGCACTATCGACGAGGTGATCTTCTCAAAGTCTTAGATCTATTGAAAAGTCAGCAACTATATCAAATTTATGTAAAAAGGAAATACCTTGGTTTAATAAAAGGGCTAGAACTATTGTACTTCTCATACAATCGAACAAAGCTCTAAATTGACCTATGTATCGACGTTTGATGCGTCGATACTAGCTAAGGTAATCTGGATGTACCCCTACACTCATCTTTAAAGGGACTAAACGATTTGCTTAGTCATTCTAAATCTAGATGTAGCCTCTTTGCAATTCCGCCCATTTTGTGTCAAGTGTATTGCGCAAGTCAATTGCATGGAGTTGGGCATCAGTGTTAGCATCTAGAGGAATGCCCTGGTAACCACCAAACTATTGGATCACTCTCCTAGGGAGATGCCACTCAATAATCCAAAAGCAAATAAGAGACACTTGTGCCCGCGCATATATGTTGCCCTGTATGGCAAAATGGGGAGAGGCTTTCTAGTGGGCCATTAGGATATGACTCCCACTCTATCTGCAATCATAACAAAGAAAACATCAGCCTCTATTGCAGCGAAAATATGAATTTACAACAAGCAAAGAAAATATTATTACCTCATCTGTTGCTTGCCTATCCAGTACATCAAGTAGGATGACACAACATGAGTGGGGTGATGTGTCATGTCACTGCTATGAAAGCAACAAATCCAGGAACCCATGTTGAGTGAGGTTAGACAGATTCACTTGTCCCTACAAAGTCAATCCTAAAATGGGTTTTAGACATTCAGTCCGTGTATGGAAGCCTTTAAGCACTGTAGACCTGTTGCATGTGTGGATGGACATTCCTTTATGGAAAATACAAACATGTTCTACTCATAGCATGTGGCATCGGTGAGCCAACCAAATCATCCCATTGGGATTTGCTTGACACAAAAAGAATCACAGGAGCTTAGAATCAGTTTTAAGTAAATTGAAGGTTGTGTTATCGGCCACCAAGGAGAAGAGATGGTGTGCCTAATATCCGACCAGGTAAAAGAAATTATTCAAGCATATAAGGAACTATTGAATGGTTGGCTTCCACCTTTTGCAGTCCATCGCTTCTTCATTCATCATGTTGCGAGTAATTTCAATAAGGTGTACAAGAATCATCGAATGAGGAACATTGTGACTTATGCTGCGTTCCAGGCAAACCTCGCAAGTTTGAGAATTTCATGGAACTACTTGTAAATATAAACAAAGATGAAGTTGAGTTGTTCAACCAGACAAAACCGAATGTCTCATTGTGTTTGGAAAAGGAGCAATGGATGCTTGCATATGATGGTTTCTATCGCTTCAGGCATACAACAAGTAATATTGTTGAAGCATACAATTCTATACTAGTTGGTGCTAGACATATAGCTACATTTGTGAAAAAAAATTTCTACAATTGTGTTATGAATTGGGAGAGCAATCATGCTCAGGCTATGATGGGTATTCAAAAGAAAGAAATATTCACTATATATGCAGTGAAAATGCTAAACAAATGGATTGGTACGGCTAGTGGACATTCAGTAACAAGCTTCCATTGTAGCATAGGGCTCTATGAAATTTACACATGAAGCCAGTGAGTTGCGTATGGTCTAAAAAGAGGTGGGTGGACACAAAAGGTTGACATTGTTAATCATACATATGACTACAATAAATGGCAGATATGTCGAATCCCTTGCTCACATGCTATAGCTATGAGTGCTCATGTTAGAGTAAACAATAACTCATTTATTGGGTATTGGTATACGTGGTTCAATCATTTGCAGGTTTATAATGCTCATTTTCTTTCTCTTGGTGATGAACTTGACTGGCCTGCTCCTGCAAACTTTCCAATTTTAGTATCTGATCAAAATACTGCACGTGAAAAGGGTAAGCGAAGGAGAAAGCGATACAAGATGGAAATGGATATCCGTGGTCAGCCAGATACGCTCAATTGCAATTTGTGTAGGGAAGAGAGTCATAATCATAGGACTTGCCAACGTAGAAATTTACAAGACTAGATAATTATACTTACAAAGTGTATTAGAAAAAAAAAAAGTGTTGTACTGTTAACATTATATCTAGAACAATTTTGAACTTCTTATACTTAATATTATTGTTTCTTTCATTAAAGTTGATTGTTGTTAGATTGAGTAAATTGAATGGGTAAAAATTTATTACTGGCATAATGTCTTGGCTAGATACATGAAAGAAATAGAGCTGCATAAGTAGTATATTGGAACAAATTTTAATATTGATAAGTATTTAGGGCTCATCAGAAATTTGTGACAAAGTTACATGTACAAAACAAAGAGGATGCATGTACTTTGTAAAATTTTGGTCAAAGGCCTGTATAGTTATTTTTCCATTTTTTTTATTACATTTTTAAACCTCGCCTTATTTTATAACTAATTTAAAAAAGAAAAACGTCGTCTTGGGTTATGAAAACACTAGTTGCAGATTCTAATCGACCCTCGTTGACCCAAAACCTAGTACTAGACTGAAACAGTAGCAAGAATTTCGGCGTTGCATCTGCTTCAAGAAGTTGAGATGAGACCGCAAGCTACCATAGTAACGATTTGTTCTTGAGCTCTAAAGGAGAAGATACCGGCAGCCGTGGTCTCTTAGACGATCAGCGGGAAGTATCCAAATTATTTTTGGATAGTGAGGAATTGCATAAAGGTAAAGAGAGCTTAGAAATCGAAAATCCTACGGTTGCAGTAAAGGTTTTCTGAAAACACCACGCGACCTCGTATTGGTGTTTGGATACAGGGCTAAGATGGTTGGGTGTGAGTGAAAGGGTCTGAGAGTTCTGCCCAATTCTCCGATGTGGATCTAAGTTACTAACCAAACAGGCGGTCCATATGCTCAAGCATTTGCCAAAGACGAACCGAAACGGAAGGACAAAATAAAGAGGTGGAGAGGTGTCCAGAAAGCAGGCGGTTTAAAAGTAGCTTATGAGGTTAAATCAAATAGGTAAGTATGGCTATGCTCTTGTCCTTCTACTTCGTCTCTGATTATGCTTAATTGCTTGAATGGATATGGAAATCAATTGTTCTCATTATTTCTAAAAATTTAATTTCTCAACACACATGAAAACTAGCTCTTCTATTATCAATGTGAAGCAGCCAGGATATGCAAAATCTAGGGCGGTGGCTCCAGGTGGAGTAGGATAATGTGTAAACACACGAATGAAAATCCTTAAACAGAAACCAAGGTCATATCTTGGAAGAGAAAGGAGAATCAATACATTCGTCCTTACGTAAGGGAAATCGTAATAAAAGATGAAGGAAAGATGACCCTCAAAAACACAGAAGAAGTCAACTGAAATAGGTTTTGGGTCAGCTTAAGTCTGTAGTCGCATCTAGCGCCATTCTTCTCTCTTTTGGGAAGAACTTGATGCAGAGTTCAGCTCTGGATATAATGCCAACTCTGAATCAGAGTATCCATAAATATCAGCCACAATAAACCTTTGGTGAATCCCCCATTGACTCTAGTAAATCAACCATAAAAAAGTTGACACCAATTCACTTTAGAATTTTATGTGGCCTATAAATCTTTGGCTGCAACGACTGAGGATCTCTTTTTGTCTCAATAACATCAACAAATCATGTCCCTCTGAGTCTCTGACAATACCATCTCTTTCCTGTGCTTCTCTTTGGAAATTTGTATAGCACCTAGACATTCCTGGGGTGTTAGGCAGCTTGATCAGGGTCAAGGCATGTTGTGACATTCTAGTATACGCAATGGAGAAAGTGACTGCTGGATCGAACTTTTCACAAGATATTATAAGCAAACTCAGCCCAACTTAATGCTATGTCCCCTTATCTGTTACCTTAGTCTAATCGTAGATCTTTCTGCAGATGGACAGTTTTACTGAATTCCAAAGATGAGTTAAACAACTTAAGATACATGCGAAGAATCCCAAAATTTTGCTACCTCTGACTGAAGTGATAATTTTGGGCTCTTCATGCATATCTTACCACCTCTTTGAAGTGACATTCTTCTGGCATGGAATGAAAGGTTTCCCATATTGAGAAACAACCAACATAGAATTATATGTCTCTTGCACTAGTAATGAGCAAATCCTACCATATCTTTTTCAGCACTAGCAATGGCAAGAAAAGCTCACTGTTATTGAGAATCTGATAGATATAACATTTATAATCATATTTTGAGACATCTCGCCTCATATGCGGCTAATGATATCTCTCTTGAGCAACAATCAATGTCTTATCTTGCCCAATGTCTTTTCGAAGCCTTCCTCCATGTTGGTCACTCATCACCTTTCTCCCTTGAAGAAGTTACTGGCACTGGTGGACCATCTAGCGTCAGTTGCACTCTAGCTAGCACAATCACAATCTCTGGAACGTAAGTGGCGCCCAAGCTTATAACATCATCAGCAAACATATCAATAACTAAAAAGCTAAGTCTTAAAGGGTGAATCACTAAACCCGGGACTTTTAGCAGCTATACGATCACATACTACCTAAGGTTCATTGAAATAATTATGAAAGTGCAAAAAGAAGCACATTTACAACGTGCGGGAAACTGGAGTAATCTCATGATTCCAAATATACAACCTAGGAACGAGGGGTCCAAAGACCACTGTTGGAGGATGCCCAAGGGTTAACGGGAAAGGTCTGATCACCACGTCTAAAACGTAAAAACAGGAGTGGTTTCATACAGAGCTCTGCGCAAATTCTATCATCGACGATCATAGTCCCTGTATAATGTATTATTAGACGTCCCATAACAACCGGATAATACTCGTTACAACTTCGTCTTGCTTAATCTGACCATACCAGCCACGAATCCTTCCTATAAATTACTCACCAAGTTACATCGTAGTTTAGGGGTCTAACTACATATTCTCCCAAAAGAAAAGATGCATGTGTATCCCCAAATTAAGGGCGTCAACTTCTGACCCAGAATGACCACGCACAAGCACAGCAAGCCACATTTAAATCAGCCAAATTGATGTAGTAGTCTAGTTCTTGTTACATTCAGGTCAGCTAAATTTACATATTAGTCTAGTTTTCACTGACTAGCAGGTACATACAACATGTGATAACTACTACGTAGCTGTAAGCCGTTGTGATCACGAATCGAAAGTTGATCAGTCCAATTCAATCGACAAGTCAATTTATATGCAACAGAAGATAAGTATTTATATTGGATTACTTAAAGTTACATAAAAATATTTAGTCTTGTTTTGAGTCCTTTCATTTAGTAGTTCCTTATGTTGGATCCTATCCTAATGACTTGCCCAATTTGATTTTAAAATCAAGATGGCCCAACTTGAACGATTTAAATTTAATTATTAGTTATTTTATTTTATTTAGTCTTTATATTTAGATTTGATTTGAGTCACATGGTGTGATTGGTCCAAGCCAAAACAATCTGATTCTTGTTGATCCAAGTTAAAAAGTTCAATTCAAGAGGTTTCAATCTTTTTTTCATTTATTATAATTTTTTATTTTATTGTTGTAGGTGGCTAAATTTGGATTCTGGGTTTTAAAGCCTAGTGATGATTTAGGTTTAACTCTTTGGGGTGGATGATGGGATTTAGAGAGTTAAGTCTATGAAATTGGGGTAATTAAGGGAGATTTGACATGCTGAGATTAGAGTCGGAATCGTTGGATCGATAAAACTCGTCTATTCTCAACTTTCCTTAAAGAGCTCATGCACCTAAAGAGACCTTCCATGGACTAGAAAGCTCATGGAGAAATCTATTATTAGGAGAACCCGTGTCGTCTGTTGATTGTCAATACGATCCAATGGACGTTATTAAGAGATAAGCTCTATAAATATGCAGAGCTTCTCCTCATTTGATAGATGAAGAAATTGACAAAAACATCATCGTGCTGTTGGAATATTCTCATAAGAGATCAAATAGAGTTCAAAGCAAAGAATACACAGTATCTTCTCTAGAATCGTAAGATTTATGCTATATAACTCATCCACTTGTCATTAATGTGATGAAGAAATTGACAAAAACATCATCGTGCTGTTGGAATACTCTCATAAGAGATCAAATAGAGTTCAAAGCAAAGAATACACAGTATCTTCTCTAGAATCGTAAGATTTATGCTATATAACTCATCCACTTGTCATTAATGTGTTTGAACTCTTTGAGATTGTGTGTTCCTTCTACCTACCTTATCACTCTGAGTGATTTACTGCGTATGCTTTCACACCATTCCTCTTAGCAAAAATGCATCAAGAGACACAATCTACACACACGTGACCATTGTGATCGATCTACCCTACTACATTCTGGCAACTCCACTAGAGATAGAGGAAGTTAGCCATTTGTCAATGGTACCCACAAGGAAGAGGATAGTTGGTCGTTTTGATGCTAACAACTAAAAGCATGGGATCAATATGGAGAATGTTGATCAAAATATGACAACACTTGAGTTTGGTAATCCTACTATCGGCACTCACGACAATAATCTTGATAGCGCACAAGTAATGCATACAATGCAAGAAAATGCAAGAGCTTTGAACCATTTCATAGCAATGATGAATCAATTCATGCCTACCATGGGCACTTTTACAGTTGCATAACAAGGTATGGTATTGCCGAATTCTACTATTGTTGTGCCACAACGGGCCACCTAGTTAACTCCTTATAGTCGATGAAGACAATGCTCCTAGGGATAATGAGTCGTTCCCTGTTATAAAACCAGTTTTCATCCCATAACCTGCTCCTGAGGTAAGAGATACTGGAGTTTGCCCAAGAGGCCCCTTATCGTCACATGCTTCATTACAGGTTGTAATGGGAGGACCTATAGTTTATACTGCACACCCTCTTACTACACCAGTTGAAGTTGCAACCTCTGCTCTAAGAGGTTCTTTTGTTACCAAAGAAGATATGCATATGTATTTGAAGGAGATATAGAGCAAGTCTTTGATAGGAGTGTTGGATCTCAAACTCCTTGACAATTAACGCATTGCTGCTAAATCGTATCACAAGAACTGTTAGTCCTACATTTATGTTATTCAATGGCAAGAAAGAAGTGCAAAAAAAAAAAGAAAAAAAAAACTCGTTGAAATTTATTGAGATGCTGGAAGTCTATGAGTTAGATTATGACCGAAGTTGAAGGAATTCTTCAAATCTCTTACAAAGAAGGTATACACATGGTATGTCAATCTTTCTCCTGGATTAGTAGATTCATGGGGAAGCACGTGCTATATGTTTCTAGAGAGATTTTTCTCCACTCAATAATGAGTCACTTTCACTGACATGGGGCGTATTCAACAAAGCCTCAAGATTGAGTACTTCAAAGAGCGCTCACTAGACATCCAGGATATATGCGATGAGAAAGAGTTGGTGAAGATTTGCATACAAGGGATGTTCACCGAATATGTTATGCACTTAGAGAATTTGTTATTGGTCTCCTTTGCTACATTAGTTGAGAATATACTAAGGACTAATAATTCTATTACGCAATAGAGAGGGGATAGTGTAAAATTCAATAAGTGGACATCATCTGTAAGCTCGGCTCAAGGTGAGGATCCTAGAGGAGGAAAGAAATCGAGAAACGAGAAGCCCAAAGGCTCCACATCAACATTTCCCTGTCCATGGGGAATGCCCATGCTATGTTGGACCAGTGATTACGAGATGGGAATATCAAACTCCTAAGAGTTGAGCATATGCTCACTATAAACAAGAAGATTCCACAGGACTTTAGGTCCTCCTAATATGGATTGCTAGACTTCGAAGAGAATATTTAATGAGAGGGTGAAAAATGGGGAACTTATCATTGAAAACAATGATGTCTGAAGTAATCTATTGTTCACACACAATAATCAACATGATGCTACGAATGTTACCACTCATGATCCCGCAACAATGGAATGATTGAGGTATCGCCTTTTGAGGCACAAGAAGATAAAAAGGAAGTTGATCTAGGTTGAGAAACCTGAATGTTCGTCTGTTGTAGTAGTTATTTGAAAATCTTCTAACTTTAAGAGTTCTTTTGATCTCTTAAGGTTCGACGACAAGGTGCGGCTAGCAGTAGTAGTGCGCTCATGCGAATATCTGAGGGTCAGTGTGTGGGGTGCAATGCAACATAGCATGTAAACAGAATGGCTCATGCCCATGAAAATGCCATCTTATTCATTGATGCTGAAATATGTGCGAAAAAAACCCACATCACAATCAACCTTTGTACATGGAGGGTGTGCTCAATGGATATCCCATAGAGAAGAAATTTCAAGATAATAGTTTCTCTATAAATATTCTACTAATGGGTACATTAAAAGCTACTAAGCTTGATATCAGAAATTTAATAAAGCAGCCTATAGCAACAAATAGCCTTAATGATACGACCATAAATACCATAAGCTATATCAATGTGGATCCTAAGATTGGAACTACTCAAGATTCTACTACTTTTCATGTGATTGAAAAGCCGGTATCCTACTCTTTACTCATCGGTCGGAAATGACTGCACGATCACCATTTAGCACCTTCAACATGGCACCAATACATCAAGGGCCATTGGAAGGGTAAAGTGTTTTCATCCCAGCCACAAAAAACCCTTTTGAGCATAATGAAGCATATTCCATAGAGAAATAGCTATTGCAAAGCCCTATGGTACTCTTCTACCTACATGGGAGGAAGTGCTCGTGGGGGTTGGGGGGTTTTAAGGGATTAGAGCAGATGGGTGAAGAGTATACCACTTATGACGGTCTTGGAGTGTTGAGGAGTTTTGCATGTCTTCCTTAGATCCCGTACCAGTGCAAATACACCAATTCCCAACCCCCCCCCCCCCCAACCAAATATAGGATCAAATAAAAGCCCTAGGTTGAGGAAGTTTAGGAATTGGATCCAGCGCAACTAGAAGAGTCACTGTGGCCAATCTTTGTGAGTAAAAGCCTCCAATAAGAAATCGAGACACCTCTTATATCCTTATTGAAAGAATATAGGGATGTCTTTGCATGGACTTATGAGAAAATTCCATGGTTAGAACCCACTCTCATGGTGCATAGGTTGAATATAGTGCCAAGGATTAAATCTATAAAGCAAAGCTAACGTGTCTTCCACCCAAAGGTGGAAGTACAAATCAAAACTAAAACAATGAAGCTACTGCAAGTTGGTTTCATTAAACCGATTGAACATCCTACATGGGTTGTAAATGTTGTCTTAGTGTAAAAGAATAATGGTCAAATACGTGTATCCATGGACTTTCAGGATTTAAATAAGGCATGCCCAAAAGATGATTTCCCACTACCAAACATTGACATGTTAGTTGATACAATGGCAGGACATGAGCTATTTTCGTTTATAGATGGCTTTAGTGGCTATAATCAAGTTAAAATAGCCACTAGAGATGCTGAGCACACTACCTTCCAAACACTTGTGGGAAATTTCTACTATACAGTCATGCCATTTAAACTTAAGAATGTAGTAGCCACCTACAACGAGCTATGACTACCATATTCCATAACATGATGCATGACTTTGTGAGGGATCATGCTGATGACATTGTCATCAAATCAAGATAGGCACCTGATCATCTGGTTCATCTCAAAAAGGTGTTCGAGCAATGCTGTGTTTATAAACTACACATGAATCCTTTATAGGGCGTATTTGGAGTAGCTTTCTGTGAATTTCTTAGCATTGTAGTCCATCACAAAGGAACAGATGTTGATCCGGTGAAGGTTTAAGCGATTCAATCGATGCCCTGACTAAGAAATCATAAAGAGTTGAAGAGCTTCGTGGGCAATGTATCTTGTGTAAGGAGATTCATGCTAGCACTTGCAAAAATCTCCTACCTCTTGTAGCAACTAATGGGGAAAGGAGTTTCGTTTAAGTGAAGATAACCACATGAAGATCTAATCCAACAAATTAAAAAGATCTTCACTTCCCCTCAAACCATGGCAATTCCTATTAAGGGTTTACAAATGATCTTGTATCATACTTCTACAGATAAGTCCATTGGAGCTTTAGTAGCACAGGAAGTAGGTGGACACAAATGAATTGTTTACTACCTATGCCGAACTTTGCAAAGAAGTAGAGTCAATTACCTTGCTTGCAAAAAACATTGTCTTTACTGGTATTTGCCATGCAAAAATTATGACATTATTTCTTAGCACACAAGTTAATCCGGTGACTCGTTGGGACCCAATCAAATATTTGCTATCACTGCTAGTATTATCTCATCGAATTGCTAAGTGGTTACTTTTACTTGGAGAATTTGACATTACGTTCCAACCTCCTAAAGCAATCAAACCACAAGCACTAGCTGACCTGTTACCGTAATTTCCATGTGCGCTTGAGAATCTAATCATGGATGCCATCCCAGTAGAATTTCACGAAGACTTCTTGATGGGTAATATTTAAGGAGAATGGCCTGTCTAATTTGATGGCTTTACAAGGAATAAAGGATGAGCAGCAGAGTGGTGCTAACCTCACCAATAAGTTAAGAGACACCTTTAGCATTTAAGCTAGATTTCCTTGTATCAACAATGAAACTGAATATGAAGCTTTGCTCCTTGGACTAATATTTCCTTAAGAAGTCAGAGCACGGCATTTTATGTATTAGAGGTGACTCTAGTCTAATAATTAAACATGCTAATGGTGAGTTCGGCCTCAAGGAACCTGCAGTAGCACTTTATAGGGTCGTAGTACAAGCCTTAGTTGGAAAACTTCAATCAGTGCATTATGAACATAAAACACAATCTGTCAATAGATATGCAAATGCACCGATTATATTAACATCTAAAATCCCTATCCACATCTTGGTAATTTGAACATCCAAGTAATTAAGAAATCTATTCCATGTACAACATTGAAACTCATTAATGAGGAATATGAAGCGCATGGTGATTGGTGTACTCTAATCAAGGAACAATTAGCATACCCTAGTGCTGCTTCTATTACCACTTTAAAAAAAATTTATCGAAATCAATGAAGCATTATACTGTAAGGACCTAAAAGGTATACTATCCTGTTATATTGGTGAAAAAGAAGCTAGCATGAAGTTAGACGAGTATCATAAGATTTGTTGTGGAGAAGATCCAACCCTATATCGTCACATTCAGCGCGTGGGGTACTACTGGCCATCCATGGCCAAAGATATCTCTTATGTCTAGACGCATTATCCTAGATGTTTTAAACTACCAAATGTAGGAGAATCAAACTTTGTCCCAAGTGCTAGTGACTAGCGATGCTTGTACGTGGATTACTTAAAGAACACTGTGATACCTACTGATGGTACGAATGCTAGACTTGTCAAAAGGAAGGCAAGGAAATATCTCATGCATGAGAATGAATTATCCCATGTCTCGTTCATGGGAAAACCTCTAAGATGTGTGGTATCTCTTGAGACAGACACAATCTTATCCGAATTGCTTCTTAGAGATTTTGGCAAACATCATGGAGGAAGGAAGTTGTATTATTAGTTGCTTGATAAAGGGTATTATTGGCTAATTATGGAAATTAATGCCTTCAATTTTTGCAAGAAGTGTTGTTTGCCAACAACATGGCGATGCTATCCATGATCCCATGGTTGCACTCCATAGTTTGATGACTCCATAACCTTCCTACACTTGTTCATTTGATTTGATTTGATTAGCCCATACATCCACCATTTAGAGGATGCATCTAGATTTTGGTAGGAACTGAGTGCTTCACAAAATGGGTAGAAGTTGTTTCTTTAAAAAAGGCAACAGGACAGATAGTAGTAAATTGTATAAAAGAGTATGTTATATGTAGATTTGGAATTCCAAAGTGCATACTTTTTGACAATGGAACTCATTTTATTAATTCACACGTGTGGTGGGTATTTGCTTCCTATAGTATTAACTATGTCAAGTCTATGTCATACTATCCTAAAGAAAATGGTCAGGTAGAGGCCACAAATAAAAGTCCACTGAAAGTGCTCAATTGTGGTGCATGATAACCATAAAGAATGACATGATAAATTACTACTAGCACTTTTGGCTTATAAAACTTCCAAATGTGGATTGACACAAGTAACACCTTTTTCCCTAGCCTACGAGTTTGAAGCAATAGTACCTTTGGAAGTTCTGGTTCCCTTTATACGCCTTACTATTAATGCTGAGTTGAAACCAGATACCTTATGCATGTGATCACGCCTTTTCTATATGTCATTTTTTTAAAAACTCTTTTTAGTCTCTTTACAAATTCCTTTCAACAAGCAGATATTAACCAGTCAGTATACCGGGTGCGTGTGCAGTAATAATATATCGGTGAATACCGAGTCGTGTCCACAAGGAGTGAGGATTAGCTATTAACTATATCAGTTTTAATTGTAGCTAGGCAAATCAGGAGAAAATATTTTTAGGTTTTTGATTTGAGACTAATCTACAAAAATTTAGGATTTTCAACGCCTGTAATTGATTAGGTTAAGAGCCAACAGATTTGAACAATAATCGAATGTATGCTACTGATCAGAAGTACACTTTCCAATCCAAATTAACAAAAGCTTACTTTGAAGAGATAGATATTACAACAATTTGTAAAACCTTTGAAATGTATATACATATATTTATTGACTCATATCAAATTTAGTTTTCAAACAATCAAGCACAAGACAGCAACTCATTTTTCCAAAGGAAGCAATTATCCTAGATTAACCAATCAATATTTCCTATTTTTAGGAAAGTGATCAATTAACAAATCTGTTTCAATTACCAAGCCCTAATAGAATTGCAATCCATATGTCTATGTAATATGTAATCCTAATTAACTATTCACGGAAACGATTAAAAAGGAATTTTCCAATTACAATCCTAATCTATCATAAATTCCAGGATCAATCCAAAATACATGAACGGTGAATTAGTATCAACAATTCAAATATGAACAAAGATTCAATCAACAGTAAGGATCATCAATCATATAATTCAGATTAACAATTCAAAACCAAATTAAGATAAAAAAAACAAGTTTCAAACATCATCCAATAAATGAATATAAGAAAAAGAACAAAATCACCTTGTCAAAGAAATCCTGTTCTTGAATTCAAACACAAATGATGTCTTTCACATGAATCCGGTGTAGGATCCTTAATTAAAATAAAAACAAAAAGCTTTCTCTACTATCTAATGCCCTAATCTATCAAGGAGTTATGGAGAAAATGACAAGAATTCGTGCTTAGGGTTTCTTCATACCCAAAAGATACAACAAGAGATGAATATATATGAAAAGTCTCGCTTGGACATATGCTAGCAATGTACACCACTGGTGGTGTATATTGAAAATTGGTTAGCGTTGCTTTGAGAAATAAACTTCCGAGAGCAATTATGCATTTATGCCGGCTATAACACCAACGGCGTATGATCCAATCGTTGTTAGCATTCGTTGAATGAAATGCCTAGAATGTTTACACTGCCTAAAACACTAGCAATGTTTAAGCAGTGTAATCCTACACCGGTACGTATGCCGGCAACGTAGGCTGAAGATGTGTCAGTGTATGTGTGAAAAATTACAAGACGCTTGATTTGTCATGAATGCTAGTAGTGTAACTCCTTTAAAGGCTGGTGTCGAATGTCATTTCACTGTAAGCTGGCGGTGTTGCTTTGTTTGGAGCTGGCCTGCTTTGTTTTCTTTGCCAAATTTGCTCAAAACTTCTTCTCAAATGCTTGTTTTTTGTATGATAAGTCCTTCAAGACCTAAAATAACAATTTAAACACACTTAAGTACCATTTCTATTCGATTTCTATAAAATCTATAATAGTTAAACATGATTTGATCAATGAAAATTAAGTAAAATATGACTTCATTGGCATGATGGACTTAGATGCATTAGACGAACATTGTAACTTGGCAAAACGCAACCTTGCCAACTATCACCAACGGCTAAGTATTACTTATGATTAGCTAATCCAAAAACTATCTTTCCATCAAGGCAACATCCTTCGTGCAGCAAACCATGTGTGTTGTGTCATCCCAGCACCAAAATTCACACCTAAATGGGAAGGCCCCTTCATCGTTGAAGAAGTACACGGTAGTTCCCAATCCAAGAGCAGATGCTATCACTGCGTCTGTCAATTTTCAATATATCAAGAAATTCCATTTGTAATAGCATTGTACTTTATAAAGAAATGAATAAAAGTATAACTCATGAATTCAAGCTTTTCATTTCAACTCTCTCTCTTACTTATATGGGATTATTTCCTTTATACTACTACAAAATTGCGATTCTGTCTTCTTAGTATACATGGACATGTATGTGGTATCAATCCAAAATATATTCTAAACATTGTTGTCACTTGGTTTGAGATTTTTCTCCCAAGCACGTGATATAACCATTAAACCTAGAAATTGGTGATTGGTTTGAGCACCGTCTCCTAGGTGCATAAAACTAAGTTTCAAAGATATTAAGAAAGATATTCTACTCTTCATAAGAGTATGTGCACTTAACAGTTAGGAAGTGATCAATACCCCCTTAACTAAGAATTCAATTGTTTTAAATAACATGATGCATGTAGTTGTCATTTGCATACTAACGAATAACATTATAAAGAAGTTATTGCTTGCAAGCGAGAGTATTGCTTTGATGCACGACATCTCACTAAAGACCTAACAAGTCATTAGAAGTAGTGTTAACAACATTATACTTATTTCATGTAAGTGCAACTAAATGGGTAAGGCTTATCCTAAGCACACAACACGTTGTATAAGTACCATGAAATAAATAAATTGGGAACACACTTCAATAATAGAAAATCGAGAAATGGCAAAGTGGTATGACAAAATAAAGTTATTGTCATTTACTAAATGCCGCTCAAGCATACAAATTGTCAAGTGTACAAGGAAACGTAATTCAAAATACAATACTATTTCAAGGCTTGATGACTGACTTTACAGTTGAGTTGAGATCCCTACTTCCAAGCCACCTTTCTATCTTAAGTTCAACTTCATTGAGTTCAATTTTGAGTCGATCTTAGCACTCTACAATGTCATTGCAATCCAATACCTTCTAAGCTTTAATAGCAATAAGCTCCATCTTATTTAGTCTAAATATGAAGGTACGCCTTACGACAACGCTACTTACTAGAAACTTCAGTTCAATTGTTGATAATGAATCCCATGTTCTATCCAAAAGCTTAGCAGCTTTGCTAAGTAATGACATGATATTACTAGTCAATTCAATACCTAGACAAACCGAACTTGATCAAAAGTTACACTCTATCTCGTGCAGCTATTCCAATGAATGCAGAAGAGGAAGCCATGGAAATTGGCAAATCCCCCTGACATAATGTTGTCGTATTAGAAATCTTTGTAATATTCAATTGTGGCAAGTCAACAACTTGGGGAGGTGGAGGTGGAACATTTTAATTCTCTACAGACAAATGTTCATGGGACTATTTGCTAGGTATGGTTCTAATGTGGCATGGATAGTGACAGAAACTGGTTTGTTACCTTTGGGTGATCTAAAGACCCTATCTGAAGACCCTTATTGAAGGACTCCCGCATCTTGATCACTATCAAGAATATGACGTTGTCAACACCGTCGTTAGTTACCATCTCGCAAGAGTTGACCATGCTCTGATGCCGTCAACACCATGTGTGTTTGAGAGTGCAAAAGTGAGTAGGCAAATTCTAAGTGTGTGCTTTTATATCGTGCGAGGATATGAGATAGGGACATGACCTGTCTCTGTCTTGTCATTTTAAAAATAAGAGCACAGCAAGTTACACGACACAGGGCCAAGTCATGTCCTAGTCTCTTCGTTTCAGTTTCATGTCCACAAAAAGTTGCATAACGTAAGAACAAGTCATGTCTCAATGGTGCCATGCTAGAGATGCGTCTTGTGCCTACAGTGAGTTATACAACTTAGGGATTTCCCTCTTGTGACGTTTTAAGAGCTTTTTAATAGAAATTTATTGCATCAAATCATCAACAAACATGAAAAGTATGATATGAATATAGGTCTAGAAAGTAAATAAAGTTAAAAAGAAAAAGAGAAGGGTAAGTTAGGTATTGGTTGCCTCCTATATAGCACTTTTATTTATTATTTTTAGCTCGACATTGGTGTTGCTTATCTGCCTAGATTCTATAGGAATATATAACACTCTCACAACTTTAGAACACATGAGAGATGCTCCATTCTTAGCGAATGTCAATACAATTATATATCAAATCCTATAAAGCTCTCAATAACAAAACACAATAGAAAAATTAGTTTGTAAATCTTGTGTCTGCTCAAACTCAGGTATATATCCTAGAAGTTCTAGGCACACTAGCACAAAATATGTTTTTTCTATCTCACTCCTCAACAACATCTAAAGAAGGCTCTATATCATAGATTTCTTATTGATTGTGAAGCTCTTCATTCTTCTTACTTGGAATTAAAGGAATTTCACACTTTTTTTCATGAAGTAACTGTATATCCTGAGATCTAAAATCCTCTTTACTTTCAATCAATTTTACTTTAACTAGGTGGCTATCAAGATCCACCTTTTCATCGAAAGTGCAAGAGTGTTATGATACATGAGGTGATGTCAGGATAAGAAGAAAGGTATTTACATCATGCTCATCTATATATAACCAAGGTAATACCATACATGGGGGTGAATCAAAGTAAAAAGGATTTATGCCCTTACATGAAGGTGGTTTTCCACAATACCAACATACCAAATTTATAGAGCTCATGGAGACAGGTTCTTCTGTACTATCGGGTGCACTTCAATAGCTAAAATGACAATTCTACCATTCGTACTCCATCTATCAATAGCCACTGCAAAATATATCAAGAAAATCTTTAAATCCTAAATTAGAAACAAATTCAAACAATAAAAAGAGTGGCAAGAAAAAATGGTTAGAAAGAATAAGAAGGAAGAAGAGAATGATTAAATCAATAACATAGTAGTTTTCTTAATATCGTCGATCCTTGGCAACAATGCCAAAAACTTGGTATAAAGATTATAGATAATCAATAACAAGTTAAAAATCAAATCACAATTCCAAACTACGACTACTAAAGGCAAATGTACTTATCGATACTATAGTATAAAGATTGAGTTCAAGTATCATCTCCACAAGGATCAGTAAGTACCAATACTTACCTTTCCCTTCTTGTTTAACCTATAAAATTGAGTAAGTTGAATAATATTTATTATATTACTATTAATTATAGATCAAGCACAAGTCATGTAAAAAGATAACTAAATTGCAAGAATGTTTAGATCTTGAATTCTCACTATGTGTTATGTGATTATGCTAAGGATAGTTCTAATATAATTGTTGATACTCTTAAATGGTAGAGATTACTAATGTAATCTAATATCTCTTTCGAAATTATTGAAATCTTATCCTTGGTTCATTAATTGAAATTTCCTTTTAGTCAAAACCCCTAAAATAGTATTATCGATCAAGAATTCCCCTATTAGGTTTCTCCCTAATCCCAAAGAATTATGTTGTTATAATTTTAAGGTTCCATGCAACTCCTTCTAATTGTATTGATCTAGTCATACAAACAATCTTTCAATTAATTTGCATGAATATTTAATCAAGAATCAATATTGCGTACTATTAATTTAAGATAAACAATAAAGAATAACACATTAGATTCAAAAAATCAATCAATATATTAAAATCAATAAAGAATAAATCACATAATCATCATAGGATCCATCAAAATCTAAACTAGTAGTCTGCTCCTCCATAGGAGAAGTAGCAACAACTTAAAAAGATATACAATCAAGCATAATCCCCAATTACAATTTGAAATTAAAGCACAACTTTGACTTGCAAATAATATAATTAACCTAATGATAAATTCACAATAATTCTCTCCCAGCTGTCTTAGGGTCTTCTCCTTATATAGAGACTCTTCAAACTTCAAAATGGGAAGTTCCATTCATCCATTATAGGAAAGTTGAAGATTGAAAGAATAAAAAAGGTGTCTTGTTCTTATTTGGCAAGCTATGGCTTCAAAATAGGAGAGTAGATCCCAGGAATAGAAAGTTGTTGAAGTTCTTGAATGTAGAGGTTTAAGCCTTGTGAACTTTCCAAAACTATCTCAAGATATCTTTTTCTTTAAGTCAAAAGAGGAATCTTTTCAAACTCGAGTGGTTTTCTAAAAACTACTCGCTATTAAATCAATATGATTAAGATAAGTCGTGTCCTTGATCCGTAATTTTATGTATATAAGAAATCTAAAATGTTTGCGCGGCACAACTGAGACAAGTCATGTTATTAAGTCGTGTCTAATTCTGTGCCCAAATTCCAAAACGACTTGACTTGGGAACATGGCCACATTTGTCTCATGTCACCTGCAAATTATTTCCAAACTTCATATTTTTTACCCAAAACTCTTCCTTTTCATAAAATTTCTCTTAAAAACTTGAAAATAAATTTTAATGATTTTAAGTATTAAATTCATAATAATTACTAATAAAATAATTGATAAAAGCATATTTTAGCACTCAAAAATTAAAAATAAATTGGGTTTATCAACATGCTACAAACGAAGTCTCCTAAAAGCTAAGACAAACTTATATATGTATATATATGATTTATGTGTCTGAGCGGGATTCATTGGTGCTTGATTTTAAAAATTTTTCTCGACCATGGCGATTACATTAGATAACTGTTGTGGGTCTTTGATTTCAAAGGCTATCTCCTCTGATGCTAAAAAACATATTGGTTAGAGAAAAATTATTATTTCATGTAATTGAAAATTTTCTAACAGTTCCTCTTTTTGAAAAACTTGTTTCCACCTCCTCAAAAAAAAGTTGATTGTCTTAAGCTTGATATCTTCATTATGTCCCCACAAATAAATATCTGACAAGTGTCAAAAAGCACCTCTTTTATTTAGGGATTTTTATATTTTTTAATTTTTTTAATATGTATTAGATATTTATTAGTAGGGACACGATGAAGACATGATAATAAGGACATCAAACATGTTTTCACCTCCTTTAAAAAGTTGGCTGTCCCAAGCTTGGTGTCTTCATTATATCCTGCAAATAAACATCTAATACGTATTAAGAAGCACCTCCTTTATTTTAGGGATTTTTATATTTTTTTAATTTATTTAATACGTGTTAGATGTTTATTAGTAGGTACATAATGGAGATAAGATGATAGGGACAGCAAACATGTTTCCACCTCCTTGGAAAAAGGTTGGCTGTTCCAAACTTGGTGTCTTCATTATGTTTCCGCAAATAAATATCTGACACGTATCAAGAAGCATCTTTTTTATTTTAAAGATTTTTATATTTTTTAATTTATTTAATACGTGTTAGATGTTTATTAATAGGGCAATAATAGAAACAAGGTGATAGAGACAGCAAACATGTTTCCCTCCTCCTCCATACTAGGTTGATATCAATACGTGCAATACATGACAGCTACCACTGTATTTCACGTTTTACCTCTTTTGACGAAGCACGACATGTTAGCGTAGTTTTTGGCATTTAAAGTGATACTTTTTCTTTTCTTTTTTTTTTTTTTTTTTTCATTCACTCAAAATAGTTATCCAGAAACATCACCTTTTGCTTATTGTTTTTCATGGGCAGGTTGAGTCGCTTCTCAAGTACATTGTTTATGGTGTGTTGTCAGCAATGAACGACCCGTGTTTACAATCTCCTCCAAAACCTGCCGGAATAAAATCTCGTCTAGAAGCAATAAAGGCTCTACTAGATCTTGAAAAAAAGGATGTACGAATGGTCGCAATTTGTGGGACGAGAGGAATAGGGAAAACGACAATAGCTAAGACCATCTATGATGAAATTGGTCGTTCCTTCAGATATCGTGCCTTTTTTTCGAAAAATGATACTAGCCGTGAGCCCTCTCAAAATGGCCTGCTTAACTTGCAACTGCAACGACTTTGCGAGGATGTGAAGAGATGCAAGAAGATTTGTGATGTTGACGAAGGAGCTGACATGATAAAACATTACTGCCGTGGCAAGAACATGCTTCTTGTCGTTGACGATGTTAACGATGGAAATCAGCTAGAAAAACTTGCTGGAGAATGTGATATCTTTGGTCCAGGAAGCAGAATTATTGTGACCACAGCAGATAAGAGTTTACTGGAGTGCCGTAGAGAAATGAAGTCATATCATGTTCCGCTGCTGACACGTGCTGAAGCCCGTGAACTTTTCACAAGCAAGGCTTTTCAGGATGATGATGAGACGGAAGCCTACAAAGACATTGTACAAGCTATACTGGAATATGCCAAGGGTCTTCCTCTAGTTATCATAGTTCTCAGTGGTTTATTTCGCAGTAAACCAAAAAACGAATGGAGAAGTGCCTTACGGCTACTGGAAAGTTCTCCTCCCGATGATATTGTTGCCCCACTAAGAAAGATTTATGATAGTCTAAATAAACCCGAGAAAACCGCGTTTCTTGATATTGCATGTTTCTTGAAGGGACGACCTGAACGTCATGTGAGAAACATACTAACATGCTGTGATCTCTATCCGGATGCTGTGATGGGACCTCTCGAGAGAAAATATCTCATATCTGTCGAAAACAAGAAAGTTGATATGCCTAGATGGTTACAAGAAATGGGAAGGGATATTGTTCGAGATGAGTCGAGAAGTCCAGGCAAACGTAGTAGATTGTGGGATCCACGGGTAATTCGTGACATCTTGATGGGAGAAACGGTAAGAGACATTAATGTTATAATAAATATAATAACCCACACTATATCTATAAACTTAATCTTTTAGATCAGATATTTATGGTGCTAATCTAACATAGTATCAAGTAGACACTCATTATAACTCCATTTAATTAAGTCATCCAACTAAGTCCTAGTCCACAAATGAGGGAGTATTATATTTATATGATATCAAATGGTTGTTCTGGTTTTACTAATTCAAAAGGGTGAAATAACTTTGTCACAACTCTTTCTGATTTACATTGTAAAGAAAGAAGGAGACATTCTATAATATGGTTAAACTTCTTGCACGATTTTCACAAGGTAACACTTCTTGTGTGCCTTATGATTTCCAGGTGAGGGACAAAATTCGAGGCATGACGATGGAGTTAGATGATTCAGAAGCAGTAGTATTGAGTGAGAAAGCTTTCAGACCCTTGGAACGCCTGAGATTGTTTCTAGCATACAAGGGACAGTATTCTGGGAAACCTATAAATATTCCAAAAACATTGAGGTGTCTTGAGTGGGAAGGGTATTCTTCGTCATCCCTGCCTCTCAGTGGTTCTGCAGATTGGGAACTTGTTGGGCTTTATATGAGAGGGAGCAAAATTGAACGTATCAATAATGAGCTTGAGGTACGATTAGTTCCTAGGGGATGAAATCTAAAATTTTCTGATTACTAGTTTAACTTATGTCCCCTTTTTCATGCAGCCTTTCATCAATTTGAGATTTCTTTACTTGAGTAAGAGTACATCGCTGAGGAATATCCCTGACTTATCATTACTCCCGCTGCTTGAGATTTTGGATGCTGAAGGATGCACTGGATTAGTAGAGGTCGATCGGTCACTTGAAAAACTTTCTAAGCTAGTCTATTTGAACTTTTTAAATTGCAGGAATCTACGTACCTTCCCACTCATTCTCAATTCAAATCATCTTGAAGAACTAGCTCTTAAAGGTTGCACAAAACTGCCGAGATTTCCAGATATTGCTGTGAAAATGGCTAAGCTGAAACAACTCTCTTTACAAAAGACTGCTATTGATGAATTGCCTCCATCCATAGAGAATCTCATTGGACTAGAAGAGTTAAGTTTACATGGCTGCAAAAGGCTAAAGACCCTACCGGATAGCATTTACAGGTTGCAAAGTCTCCAGAGTGTTTCTCTTAATGATTGCTGTAATTTGGAAAATTTCCCTGAATATGCAGACAAATTTTGTAGTACCCCATCTACCCAAGAGCAATTGTTGTTTCCAAAAGTGATTCATATAGATCTGGGAGGGTGCAGTCTAGGTGATATTAATTTTATGGGGAATCTTCATTGCACTTATACACTGAAAAGCTTAGATCTATCTCAAAACAAACTTGTCACAATTCCTGAATTCATTGGCAATTTCCCCTCCTTGCAAGTGCTTCATTTGGGAAATTGCACGCAGCTTCGTTATATTCATGGTCTTCCTCCAAACATAAGGAATTTAAATGCAGAAGGTTGTGAATCACTGGAATATTGTGTGCCATTATCGAGATTTTTAAATCCTGATTCAATGAACTCACATTCATTGGAATTCTCTGGCTGTTATAAGCTAAGTCAGGACAATTCCTCCATAGCTGTTTGTCCATCCATTGAGGTGTCTCTTTCTCCCTCCCTCTCTCTCTCTCTCTCTCTCTGCATATATATATGTATATACATATTATCTATCTATCTATCTGCTTAAGCTTTATTTGTGGTTTTGCTTGGCAGGAATTAACTTTGAAGTCTGAAATCAAGATTTTACATCCAGGAAGTGAAATTCCAAAGTTGTTTGCTCGTGAGAGGCAGAGCAAGGGAGGGCTTATAAGTTTTTCTGTTAATTCAAAGGAATACAAGAACATTGCTGGGCTGGCTTTCTGCATGATTATAGCATTAGAGGGGTTGAGCAGAAAATCAGTTTCATGCGATATCCAAGTGGACATCAACAATCAATGGGCATATTGTTCTCAAAATCATTTCGAATCATTGGGTTCAGACCATATATGGTTGATTTATGTTCCATGCCATATGATATGTGGGTGGGATAAAAATATGCAAAACCAGTGCAACGTGTTCAAGGTCAAGTTTGAGGAATCTTGGGGTAATCTGAAATGCTGTGGAGTGCATCTGGTGCTCGAGAAAGATAGGCAATCAATGCAGACCACCACTCACTTGGATCATTAATGCAAGCAATGCTGACCACCAATCCCTTGGATCATTAGCTGGACTGCAATGCCGAGCAATGGAAGATGTTGCTAGACCTCAAAAAAGGATGAAATCTTCCTAATTGTTTGCTTTTCCTTGTTACTTCATGTATGACCATCTTTTAGATGGAAACCTGGTGTGTAATATACATTTCTTTCTAGCGTTGACAAAGGAAACTGGAAGTCCAAGGTGCTCTAAGCCCTAAACACGTTTTCTGGATTTTTATTCCTTTTTAATTCCTTTTTCATTTGCATAAGGTTTCAGCAGAAAAGTTGTAGAAAGTGCCGCTGCACCTATTAGACTGCACAGATATAACTCCTGCTAGGTGTGACATGTGCCACGGTTGGACTAGTCCAGCACAAACTGTTTTTTGCTGTCAGGATATGAAGAACCGATCTCTTGGAGACATCAGCAGAACGCAGACCTAACAAAAGATGAAACCTTCATTTTTCTTGCATGGGACATGGATTCTCCTAATTGTATTCTCTTCCTGGTTACTTCATGTAAAACCATTTTCTAGACAAAAATCTTGGTTTGATATGTATTTTTCTAGGACCGATGATTATGCTCTATTTGGTTTACCAATGTGTAGACAATAAACAAACTGTGTGTTAAGAAATAAATACAGATGAAAAATAGATATTTTTAATCATAAATAATCATACAAATCAGATATAAATGCAAAGTAAATATGGATGAAAAATTGACCATCTAAACACGCAATAAAGGGATGTTTGCAAGACTAGCATAATTAGCCATTTCTTTGCACTTCTCAAAATGTGTTCTCGTGAAAATGGTCATCTGTACAATCTTCACCACATATTTGAGTCCCATTTAGAAAGCAAAATTATGCAAGACAAACATATATGTTTTACACGAATGGCAGAGGAGTAACCAAGGGATAACAATGTTTATACCCAAGTAGCTGACGGCCATGGCTATTGCCATATTAATATCTTCATTTGGTGATCTGAAAGATGACACTAGAGCTCTACAACTACAAAGCAAAAGCATCAAAGAGTGACTGCATATCATCACTTACCTTTTCTTTTTCCTCCTTTCTTTTCTGGACTGGAAATTAGACATCCTAATAGATCTCTTTCTGCAGCAGCTGATCTACAATATAACTGAAGAATGGAAATGATGACCCAGAAGCAATCTGATGGCATGGCTGTAAGTGGACTCCTAATGTGGACCATGCAGAACAATATCAACAAGAAGAACATTTGAGCATCATTTTACTGATCATTGCCTATGATGCAGCGGAGAGCATTCTCTTAGACCAGGGCAATCCTATTGATGACAAAAGTGATAATGCTGCAGATAAAGCTATACTAAACTATTGGAGCTCTTCCTGTCCTGATTGAATGCCTTGCCAAGGATTTCTTGATATTCCATGGACTTCTGTCTCTTGAGAAGCCTTTCCTCTGAAGTTCTATGATCGAACTGCGCTAGTTCTTCGATGTAATCCTGCTCCATGATCTTATCAAGCACGTTAGAGTATAGAGGAAGAAGCGGATTCCAAGTTATAATACTCATTAGGTGACCACACAAATAATTTAAGAACATTAAAAAACTACAACACGCATATGGTTGTGACAATTTGATCTTTTAAAATTACTGCTATAGCCTATATGCTCAATAAAATATTTCTAGCATAAATATCACTTTGTTAAAAATACACAAAGATATGCTACTAAAATCAGATTGCAAATTTATTTTTAAACATCTCCTAGGAATGCGCTAAATATTTAAAAAGATCAACAAAGCTATGACCACGAGTCACCACATAGAGATTATTATTTGGCTGAGGATCCCATCCAGCGATTATCCATGATTGTATACAGCATCACGCTAGAAGACTTTCAACTTTTGATAATTGCTACCTGTTCATGAGGGCTTTAGGCCCACAACTCTAAACAGATCAAGAATAGATATTATCATAATATATTCGTTTGGCTAGCTTTTTTGAACAGATATATAGATACTTTTTTCAAAATTTTTTCTAGCAAATTATTTATAAAAAAATAGATACGGATAAAAAAAAAAGTTGACAATTCTCATGAAAAGATTAAATATAAATAAAATATAGATATAAATCAAACATATTTACACATCGTTTTACTACAGATACAGATATAAATAAAAAACAGACCATCCAAATAGACTCATAATAACCCAAAGGTTTTAAGGAATAAACTTTAGGGTTTGATTTCATTATTCAAATAAGAATATACATAAATTCTCGTAAACCTAAGATGGCTGAGATAATTACTAAAATACTAGCCATGGGAATGATAATTAGGTTAATACTAAAAATAGAAGAATCCTAAAACTTATAGGTAGAAAATAAATAAAAAGACAGTAAAATGTCACAAACAACAAACAAAACGAAATTATCTATAAAAAGCTATAGCACATCTAAAACTTTTTCAAAATAGAAAAATTATTGTTTTGAAGGCCTAAATAATGAAAGTTTCCCTAAAACCGATATAGCACACTACCGAAGGTTGTGACTTCTCCATGTTGGCTCCTTTCTTTTAAGATAGGGACCTAAAATCATAAAACTATCATTGACCAGTTTTTGTTCCATTTTGCTAGGTATCTAATGGCCATTGTCTCAACCTCACCATGTTCTAAACACAAGGATAGAGATTTGTTTAAGGCTTGAGGATGAATTTCAATGGTTTGTAGCTTTATTGAAAATACACAAGTAGCAATGCAAGTTGTGTTGAAGGTCATGCTCAGAGGTAAAGTGAAGAGGAATGATGCTACTATACTAAACATGACCATAGTACATGACCCGTGCTTTCAATCGTATAGTCCTTCTAAGCTCAACACGAGAGAAGTACAACCCGTGTTTGGGGTTGTGCACAAGCTAATTTCATAAATTGCTTTGTATGTATTAAGTACATGAGTGACCTACATGACCCATGTTACGAGTAGTATTGAGCACAGAGACATCAACTTTTCTATTTTTAATTATTTTTATTAAGATTATTATTAGGGGTTTTTAGTCATTTATTAATATTTAATTATTCTTTTAGACTACTATAAATAGTCATTTATCTTATCATAAACTCATTTTTAATCATTACCTTTAGTTTGAATAAAATTATTTCTCCTTGAGTGTTCTCACTCTTAAAACTCTACTCTTATCAATAAAGTTTTTTTTTTATTGTAGCGAGTGTAACACTCATGAGTTATTGTGTGCAATATCAATTGCTTGTGAGTGTATCATCTATATTGTTTTTCTTAGTGAGTAATATCAAGGTAAGTAAAGGTTTCATCTTTTTATTAACAAAACCTTAATTTTTATCTTAGCATCAGAAATTCAACTAAATTTTATTTTGTAGCCTTAATGATATTCTTCCTAAATATATTATATTTATTGATATTATGTTTACAGTGGGTCATTCAATAGAAAGCCTAGCGATCGTCTTCGTAGATATATCATATATTTGGTATTAAGGTGTTTTAGGTACATTATATTTTGGTATCAAATCATAGGTTGAGGCAAGGTTTCTAGCTTATTTTGTATATTTTATGTGACTAGGGTTTTGTGTCACAACTCTAATTAGGGTCTAATAGGATTGCCTTAAAATCGTCAAATCATGTGTACACCCGTAATATGATGATCGCCTTGCAAGTCGGAGTTTGAACACTCTAATTAATTATTCTATCTTTGTGTTACACATAGATATTAAATTATTATGAAAATATTTTTGGATATCGACATTTCACAAACTACAAGAATCAGATACCCTACCAAAAGATAAGATAAGATAAACCTAAGTCTACAAGATATATCAACTAGGTTTGATTGAAGAAGATTCAAGTTTTTGTTTCATCTCTCAAACTAGGTTTATCCTAACATATTTCTAATCTTCTACTTATTTATTGAAACTTAAATTGGATACACTTTGCAGTCAAATCCTATCTCACTCCTGGCTTTAAATTACCTGCAAAAATAGACTATAGGGGAGTCAACTATATCTAGTTGTGTGAAATCCTCTCATATTACACTTTTATGGATGGTTATCAATCAATTATTAGCAAACATAGCAATGCAACAACCACATGAGCCAACATATATGATCTACCAGTTATATTGTACATGGTACGAACTTATGCCCTCCGTGACTGGGTTGGGGAAGTGTGTGTGTGATCGTCATGACTCAACTCATACCCATTAGTTTCAGGTTATCGTGTAACCTTGGGTATCTCATAAAACACTTAATGAAAGCGACCTCTTTTATTTTTTCTGAAATGGTTTCAAAAACAATTCCGAGTATACAAACCCTAAGTCAAGCCTCCACACAATTCTACACACAAGACCAGTTTCCATATGACTTAGTTGCTCATTAGTAGAAACAAATTCACGAACTTAAGCATGCTAGGTGGTCAACTTAGCATGACACTGGCTGTTCAAACTATGTAAAATGCATGGTATGCTTGATCCGTTTAATAATTCAAGGCCAAATAATTTTAAGTACATTTTTATGCGATCAAATCAATTTTCCACACACTTAAATCAATATAACTAATCTAAACAATATAATTGTGCTCAATGTCAATACTACATTTTAGCACACTCAAGCAATTCAAGCACAAATAACATCAAAGCCCAACACACATATCAATTTATTATCATTATATTCAATGCATTAAGCTATACGCACAAAACAATGTTATAATCTTACAGAACTCACTTATAATCACCTATTGGTCATAGTAATCGAATGGGTAACACAAAGTTGGAGTTTATGTCACCTGAATGTAGTTAGGAATTGGGAAAATATATAAGGAATAGCAATAGATAACAATCTCACAACCTATACTCCAGAAGTTTTAAGTTTTCAGTAGTTTTATTGTCAAATTTTTAATTGCATATAACTTTCTCATTTCAATATTGATTCTGACGAATAAATAGTTGATTCAATATGGTTTTCTACTACTTTTCAAATGTAAGTTTGGTTTTTTTGAGAGAAGAAACATAAGAGATGGAATTGACCAAAAATAACTTGAAATGTCGAAAAGAATTTAACAACTTTTTCTAAATTCTTGTTTTTGTTATATATTAACCGTTTCTTATTTGTTTTCATAACAAATGGGTAGTCAATTTCATAGGATTTCTTGAGTACTTTCCAATGATGATGGGATTGCTCTTACCAAGAGAAGTTTGCATGGTATTGATTTAGCTAATGTCAATTCATTATTTAATTTATTCTACTATTGATTTCTATCGATTTCTTAATTTTGCAATAATTTGGTTGTTTCTAATTTCGATTTCGTTATATAAATAATCGATTTCATATGGTTTCCAATGTACTTTCCATTGGTAGAATTATATTTCACACAGTAGGTTTTTGTAGGTAGTTAAACTAGAGGGTTCAAATTCAAATTGATTAAGCTTTCTTGATAAATTTTAATATTCTCAAAATCTAACTTAACGAAATCATCTCCAAACTCATCTACACTTAATATTTAAGCATCATATATGACTATTTATACATTTATCGTGAATTACATCCAATATCCACTTTGTTCTTACTCATTCACTAGAAAAACTCCAATAGGAAATTTTCCATTCCGAAATCAACTATATCTGCAAATTTATTAAATTCATTACTTGTCATTGACCAATCTTAAACCAAAAATCCATCTCCTGGATGCCTATGTGTCTCAACCTATTATAGAACATAACTCCTTTACCATGTTATCCTTATGAGAACTCAAACACCATCTTAAATCTCCATTCATTTCTAATTTGGCAATTTCATCAATTTCATTGCATAAATTAATTATAATTGCCCCAATGGCTTTAAGATTATAGACTAAAATAAGGAATAAGGAAATTTTTAACGATTCCTCTATGGTTTCTATAATATATTGTAGGGTCGTATGATTGCATTTTTCAATAATCACTTCCATTCATATTCTATTATTTGGGTTAGTCCTTGTATCACTTCAATTACATGCATCAATCATATTACTTCCCTACTTTAGTAATTTCATTGAATTTAATTATTTAAGCTTAATCCAAAACCTCATTTAACTTATCTAAAGTCTCAGTGACTTAAGCTAAACGAAGTTTTATATGATTCTCCTTTCAAATCCACCATTTCACAATTTTGTCCACATTATAAAGTTCATCAAGCATCCAATAAACTAAATTATTATTGATATTAGCAAAGTTATCATTGCTATTCAAGTTCATCCTTAAAGGTATCAATTGTAATTACCCCATATATATATATGTGTCTCACCTACTTTCACAATTTGGGGATTAACATGTTATTCATCAGATGATTATTTTTATTTTTATTTTTTTTATCAATTTAGGTCCAAATGAGGATTTAGTGGACCTTGACCACTTAATTATTAAGTTTATATTTCTTCCCATCACATGAAAGATCCTTGGCCTAACAAACGAGAATTTGAAATTGATGGCGTTCACATACTATATCTACACTTGTCTCGGCTCACTCAGAAGAGAATGAAGACATGATTTTTTTTTTATATTTTTTTTAAATCCGTGCAATCTCACGTTTTGTCATATTTTCTATAATCAAATGATTGCACATTCATTCCTATTTTCCTCATAATATGTTCATTTACTCGAAAGATTATATACTAAACTCCATTTTTAAATCTAGTATCTTACACAATATGCTTATATAAATGAAAATAAGGTTTGAGATTTTTACCAAACAATGGATGTGATAGGAAATTGGCTTTCTCCCTAGGTGCTTCTTAAGGATGGAAAAGTAAGAAGACAGTAAGTGTAGACATGGGCACGGTTCTGGCACTGTTCTGAATTGAATTAGAATGAAAACCGCTGGTTTCGAGTCTTAAAATTGAGGAATCGGAACGGGAACCACCTCCCACGGTTTCAGTTTGGCTCCATAAAATCGTTGGTTACATGTAGAACCGCCTTTTTTTCAAATAAAAATAAATAAATAAATAAATGAATTTTAGCTTTCAATAAAATAAATTTTAAACTCAAAATAATTATTGGAGCTAAAAGTGTCAAATTATTTAATCAGATTTTTTAAAAATTTGTTTAGAATGTATATTTATTTATATACAAATACGTCTAATATAAATGTAGTTAGTAATATAAGATTGCAAAATACTCTAGAGGATAAAAAAAAGATTGCAATGCAAAAAATATCTTACATTATTAAGGAAATCAATGTTTATTTTAGGAGAAGTTTATTTAAACTAGTTATATATGATTTAAGCTATGTTTATTTGTGTTGTTAATAATAACATATTAAATATTGTGAATAAGTAATAAATTTAACTTTTTATATGAAATAATTTAAATAATAATAATTATATATTAAATATTATTTTTTTCTTCTTTGTTTTTTCATTAGAACTTAGTGGAACCATTGGTTTTAGGCCAAGGAACCACCAATTCTAGGCCAGAGAACCTCCTAGGAACTATGAAACTAGCGATTCCATCGCCAATTCTAGAACCAGTCAACCGGTCCGATTCCAATTCTAAAACCACCAGTGACGGTTCCGTTTGGTTCTTAGTTCGGAGCCAAACTGTGCCTATGTTTAAGTGAGGAAATTAAGAACAGAATTGAAAAGGAAAAATAACATGGGAGTGAAGGATTGGGAGGAATAGGAAAATTAATGGAATAATAATATAAAGGGAATGGCATCTATGTTTGTATTTAGACGTGGAGAGTAAGGAGAGAATGGAAACTCTTTCTCTATAAGAAAAAGTAAAAGAAATGATATTTTATTGTACTTGTAATATTATTTGTCCTTTGTTTGATGTTTACTTAACGCCTATTATAAGTTACTTATTTTGGGGTTCGTAAGGAGGAAGGAGCAAAGGTTGGATTTAGATGGGAAGGGGATTATCCTGTTGTAATCCAACTAATTTAATTCCTCTATGTTCTTGGATTTGGTTACACATTTGTCTCTTTAGGATAGATTGTTGGCGTCGTTTGATATGTGGAGTCAAGTTTAATTCAATTGTTTTCTTAAATTTAATGGTGGCATTTAAAATTTGAAAGAACAAATTTATCTGATATGGATTATTACGTGAATAAGGTTCTAACTCGCAAAATTTTGTTTTATGCATTTTAAGTTCAGAGGAGTTTTATATCTATGTTTTTTTTAAAGTTATATTGGCAGGCAATATTATTACACTTTGTTTTATTATTTCTTTTTGTTCAAAATTTTTTCTTGACTTGATATAATGTTTTGGAATGCATTTGAGTAATTTTTAGTTGATATGAAGTCCTAAGATTCATACGTGATAAATTTTATTTTATGCGATTAAATGTTTATGTATAAAACATATAAGTTTTAGTTGGGTGTATAAGTCGCGACAACTATTTATTTACTTTATAGATTTAAGAGATGTTATCGAAGTTAGAGGAATGAAATAGGAAGTGTTACTTTTAATGAAGTATAGCATGAATCATGTCATAGGAAAAACGTGTTTATTAATTTATTTATGCTGGAAGTTAATAATTTCTGAGAAGTTTTATGTGTTTGCTAACTGCAAGTGGAATGGCAATGGCAGTAGAATCATATTTTTCATACATTCTTGGAATAACAAGATCTCATATATATGTGTGTGTGTTATATATATATATATATATCCAACTCCATCTACTGTTGTCTTATTTATTATATATTTATGATGATATTAATATACATAGTTTAGTAGCACTAGATTTTTAAAGGACTATAGTGGTAGAATAGTTCATGGAATATGTTATTCATAAGATTCTGATAACTTTTATATTTAACGATTAGAGTTTCAATTTATCAAATAAATATGCAATTTAAATTCTAGTATTTTAGTGATACATTTATAGTTTATCTATTTTTATGTTCACTCTTTGGATATTATTATTTTTTTTTTCTTTACATATATTTATCTATATTAAAGTTATCTTATAATTTCTATATATAGCATTTGAGGTTTCTAGCCTATTGATTATATATGTAATTTTTGTTTTAAGGTTCTTGTTTATGTTTCAATATTAGCTTTAATATTCATGCCATTTATGATATTTTGAAAACTGAATCATAGTAGGATTTTAAACTAACATTTTCAATTTGCGAAAAAGAAGAAGAAAAACATATTTGTGTATATATATTCAGATGCATTTTAGACCCTTTGAATATTTGATTCTATATTCAAGTATAATATTTAGAACTTGATTCCTTAATATATTCTAGAATCCTATCAATGATTATCAAATATTAATGTCTCAAAAATTTCTAGGAGTCGATAATATAAAAGGTGTCATATTAGATGGTCCATCCTTAATGGGCATGATTCAGTACAATTTCCATTTTTGCGACATGGTAGATGTCGTGGGAACAATTTGGATATATCTTAAGAATTTAAATTATCTTCAATATTAAAGTTAAAGTGTCATTCCTATTTAGCTATATTTAAGACAGCTCTATTGTTTAAATTGTTTCCTTTGCCCAGAAATTGACTCTTCCAATGATTAATGGCTCAAATTTGGTTTTGACTTTCGTTACACATCCTAAAGTTTCCAGGATTCAGTTATATAGTCAGCCGTTTATTTGATGTCTGTATCATATGGTAATATGAAATCCTATTAATTATTTGCCTATTGTTGAATTATAGTTTGCTCATGATTGTTTTAAGGAAAATAAATAGATAAACAAATGAATAGATGTACATTTTAAATTTTAACTACACTCAATTGCATATGTAAAAATTCAACATGGTGCCAAAACTAATTTAAGTACTTTGTTCACGAATCTACAGCTAGACTAATTGTGTTTCAATATTTTTAAATTATGAAAAATATTGAGACTAAGTTTTCTAACATTTTCTTAAAGTTGTATAGCATTTTCTTACCTAATTAGATAACTATCAAGAATTTAGTTCATGTAAAAATCTAGGCGATTACATTTTGTATGGGATTACGACTTTTTGATATTGCATATTGTTAGGGTGTAATTGTTGTGCATTTGTGTGGTGATCAAAGGTTGGTGTTTTTATCATTTTTGTGCATTCGTGATATGATTAAAAGCTAGGATTGCGCATGGTGTAATTTAAGGCTTTATATGGATTTGTATGTTTAGGTATTGGATTGTGATTGCAATTGGATATTAGGGTTTTGCAAACACACTATATGTTGACAAATTGTTTTAATTAGAATGTCATGTTGATGGGGTTGGAAAATTGTGAAGGTTTTGTTAATCATAAATCGAGTAAATTTGTTGAGGTATTAGATGACATTAACTCTATATGCAAGCCGTGAAATCCACAATTGCATTATGATGTCATTCAGGAGAAGGTTCCACAATCTACAAAATTAAGAGAGTCTAACTTCTACCTTAGTGGGAGAATGGACCAAGGACTTTTGTTATTTTAGATTAACGATTTTTTAGCAAATTTGATATTTGAAGGTATGGTTTAGTGGTTTGGTTTTAAAACCATTGGTCTTACACATCGTTATGAAGTGATTTATAATGAAGAGGTAAAGCAAGTAATAGGGGGACAATGTGACCTGCTCTATAAGTAGGCTCTAAGAGGAAACCCTTTGTGACATGATAGGCATTAGCAATTGTCATGGAGCCCCCTATGACTATTTGAGAAATGTTTTTTTTTTTCTTCCTATAAAACGAGCTATACTACCTCCTGCATTTTCAAAAAGAGGCCTTGATGCAACATTGGAGGACGGAGAAATAAATTGTCAGGACAAAAAATCAACTAGTTCCAAAGTTGAAATGACAGAGTCAGCATTGACCCTTGTTAACATCTCTAAAGACCAAGAAGTTAAGTGGATAAAAATGTAGAGCAGATGAATATTACTGGTGGTGTAGATTGTGACATTGATGCTGAGTATACAAAGGAGTCTAGTGTAGAGAAGATAGGTATTACAAGGTACGTGCAATGTGACATTCAATTAGAGTCGCATCTTGATATTTGTGTACCTTAATCCTCGTCCGAGCAGAAGGCCGAAAGCATAAGCTTATCTACTACATCCTCCAAGGCCTAGAAGAAAGGTATTCTAAGGTTGAAAAATCTATCCTAGCTGTTGTCATTTTAGCCAGGAGACTTAGGCTATATTTGTTGGGAATTTTCGATCCAAATCTGAATCGTGCAGCGGAAAATCGTTTTTTTTTTTTTTTTTAAATTCCCAATCGGATCCAAGCGCTCCAATTAAATCAGAAAGAAAAGGGAATCGTGTACCTTTTTTTTGTCTTGATGATGGGATCAAAGGAGATGCAGATTACACCAACTCCCTCTACCGGTATCCACACGAATGAATTGGATCTTCGTGTGTGCTAGCACGTCGAAAAAGTTTCGACCTTTGGGAATCCCTTACACTCTCTTTCTAGGTTATGAAATTTCTTTCTAAATGACGGCCAGCGTCAGATGATTGAAAAATTAACCTAGTGGAGAATATATATAATGATATATATAAGGGTTATGTCTCTTTAAATTACCCTGATATATATAAGGGTTATGTCTCTTTAAATTACCCTGATATATATAAAGGTTATGTCTCTTTAAATTATCCTGAATAAATTAGGGTTTATTTGGAAAGACATATATATCCTTATTATCCGAATTTATTTATTTGTTAATTTTAATCTAATTAAAATCGACAAATAAATAATTAATCAATTCCCAATACGATTATCGAAGATCCATTTTATTCATTCTTTGTGTGTGACCCTGTAGGTTCACTTAAAATTGGTAGTAGCTCTTAAACATTCTTTTAGGACTACAAGACATAATTGGTCTCTAGCAAGACATTATGTCTACCCAATTTTAGTGAAGATCGATGATCCGACTTTACCTACTAACAGTTAGTCATTCAGTCCTTTTGTTACACGATATCTTATAATCAAACATAAGGTGTGGATCAAAATACTCTTATATTGTCTAATTACTTATTTCTTGAATCTAGAGTTTGATTGACTTAAACAAATGATATTGATAACTCTTTATCAATTCATTCGAGCATGGCCATGCATTTCTCAGTCTTACCCATCAAGAGGCCTGATAGATATCTCTCTCAAATTAATGAGATGAACAAATCCCTTTACTAACACTCACATTCCTCTATATAACATATTGCATGCCCAAGTTTATTCTTACAATCATCCGATTAAAGATGATGAAGAGATGAATCAAAACATGGAAACTGCTATATAGGAATCCATGGTGCCATTAGGTCAAAGGACTAAAACAACATTGTAAATAAGAATACTTATTGCATTGATCCATACAGTATTCTTATAGTTGGTCAATCCAATACAATACACTCCTGTTTGTATCTATGTGCTGAATTGATATCCCATATCCATGATCAGTAAAACTTGATCATCATACAGTAATCATACTAGTCTTAATTCATTATCATTCCACATAATGAGTGACTAGGGATAATTTAGAATAAAGTTATAATTCAGCTTATGGTTCTACTATTAAAGTCACATACTTTAACGACATAAGGTATAACTAAATATTCAAGGAATAACATTACCAAAGTAAATAGGCCAAAAATAACTTTGATAATTAGAATGACTTGATAACAAACATACAAATGATAAAGAATCCATATGGCCTAGGGCACATCACTAGCAATATTATGAAGCTTATCAGGTCATAAATCTTAACCACTCAGGCACTTTATAGCATCCTCCACAAACTCGATGTCTTAGGATATTAATGAAATATGCACTTCAGCTTAGTACATGTAGTGTCCAATTTGAAGCTCAAGTTTTAGCATATTTTGTGGGTGCATATACAGGTCCCCTTCACGAACCCTTTAGAGAAGGAAAACCTGAATGGAACCTCCATATAGATGGGTCCTCTGATCAAGAAGGATACGAAACCAGCTTAATTTTGTAGGACCCTAATAAAATGAACGACACCTAGTTTAATAATGACTAATTGAGGGAGTTTTGCCAATACTACCACATTGAGCTAAGGTAGACAGTTGTTTCTCATCCCTAAACAAACGACCAAGTCAAAAGGATTAATAAAACAATCACTGAAAGTCTAAAGAAATTGGTCGATTGCGATAATGTTAGTTATGCAGAACAACTACCCAATGTGTTGGTAAGATATAAAACCATAAATAGAATATCCATGGGAGAAACCCCTTACCAAATGGCATTCCGTACTAAGGCAGCCCACCCTACTAGGTTGGAAATCTCGTTTATTAGAACACAAGAGTTCTAGGGTGATGGAAAATGAGATAGGATGCAAGGCTAACCTAGATAATATTGAGGAAATCCATGACAAGGGCACGTAAAGACGGATGGGCAACCAATTAAGAATCATCGAAGATCAAGTACAAAGATTTTCGATTAGACAATCATGTGTGACATAAGTTAGTTAATATAGCCGTCAAAGAAGGCTGGAGGAAACATGCCCCTACTTGGGAAAACTAAATCTAAGTCATGGAGAATCCAGGTAATGGTATCTACCACTGGGAATGGCTTGATGAATAGCCCATAACTAGAACTTGGAAGGCTAATAAGCTCGGAAAGTATTTCACTTAAGTTGTTTATGTGTCATCAGTTTCATTTCCCTTATGTAACTTTTATTTCCGTATGAATAAACAGTTTTTGTTTTATCCACATTTCTATGTAAAGTAGTTCTCTTGAAAACTAAGAAACACTAGTTGGCACGCAAAAATTTAAGTCCTATGTGGAAACGCTGTCAAGTCTTAGGGACCTGATTGAGCTTCCTCCAATTGACTGTTGCCTTAAAAATTCAAGTCCCATGTGAAAATGCTCTAACAAATGAGCTAAGTCTTACGGATCCAACTAAACTGCCCCTATCAACACTTATGTAAAAAAAAAAAAAAAAGAGTTTATGTTGCACAAGGAAACTCTGAACAAATAAGCCAAGTCATAAGCACCGGACTAAGTTGTCCCCTGACAATAGTCATGTTAAAAAAGAAAAAAAAACCATTAAGTCCCACGTAGAACATTCCAACAATAGAGCTAAGTCATGGGACCGATCAAGCTGTGCTAAGGGAGCATTCACCTTAAGAAAACTTTAATTCTCAAGAAGAAACACTCTAACATCGAGCTAAACCTTATGGGCTTTATCAACTTGCCCCTAATAAGCAATTACATCTGAAGAAACCCTAAATCCCAAATGGAAGTGCTTATGAGTATAAGCCAAATCTTGGAGACCCAACTCGACTGCCCTTAAAAGGCACTTACCAAAAGATGCTAATTCCAAGTATAGTGCTTACAAATATAAGCAGGATGCTAGGAAACCCAACCAAGCTATCCAATTAGCACCAATAACAACATCGCAAAGTGCCATAGAAAGCACCTAAGAAGTTGTATGGAATCAAATGCAGAAAAATATCAAGGAAAGATCTAAAATAAAAAAGAAGCAAGTATTACAACAAAGTGAAGCGCTCATAATAGAATATGTGAAATGAAGAAGATTGCATTGATATTGAGAAAGTGATACAATAGGTTTGACCAACATCTCGGCCAAATGCTACAAAATCAATTACTAAGTCTATATTACCTATAGGCTATAATGCTTTCTCCCAGCCTTGACGAATCAAACAGTCACTTCACACATGACTTTGACAAATTGGAAGTTATCCTATGTCGATGCCCTTAAATTAAGCAAGCTATTATGATTGGATGATAGAAGTAGACGTGGTGAGAAAGCCTAATTACCTAGACTCTTACCTGAGCTATGCCAACCAACCACACGAGACCTTACCTATGAATTGCATGGGTATTTGATGTGCCTACAAGCTAGTTTCATGATAAAGCACCATCTATAGACCAAGTGTGAGCTCTTAGTAGACAAAGAGCTCATTTGGTCGGTGCTCCTTAGGATTAGGCTCCATTATAAGGGGATGACATGGAAAACCTACTAGAATGAAATCCTTGTAGAGAGAATTTAGGAGAAGAAGATCTTAACAACTCAAGACTTGCTCCATATCACAATAGAAGGACAATCCCCTCTCCTTTGAACTTTCAACATGATTTGCGATAATGAGGCTTTAAACCCATATTGTATGCTATAGTACAAGACTGGTGGTCTCGCAGTATGATGCCAATGGATATTACTTCAGACATAAGTCCTTTAAGAAAACTTGTTTCACCCGAGTGATTGAAGCAGTACACCTTAAGGGCTTGACTCTCTAGCTAAATTTCGGTTCTTGGACAAAAGGGAGTTTTGGGTAGGGGGGGGGGGGGGGGGGGGGTGGTGGGGTTGCAAGTGTTGGCCTCCTAATCAAAGCCATCAGCAGCATAGGTTTGTCACGCTCCAAAGGGTATCATAAATATGACAGTCAATCGCACACACTATCAAAGCTTAGGAATGACTTTCTTAGTCATGCAAAAAGCTTTGACATTATGTGCAAGGCGTACCTATACAACAATACAAGACATCGATGGAGTTATGAAATTTAAGAAGATAGCAATGAATAGCATACAAGAATTTTAAACATAATCATTGAACTTTGAAGGATCAAAGTTTTACAACTCAAAGGAGCGTTCATCCATTAAAAGTCTCAAAAGTACATATCATCAAATCTTTCAATAGTACACAAATATGTGCATGTGTGTGTGTGTAGGGTAATTTACAAAAAAAAAAAAAAAAAAAAGACATGTGTTTTTAGCTTTTTGCAATTAACTGACTTGTGTTATTTATTTATTTATTTATTTTTTGCAAATACTGACCTGAGTAAGAGTCTATTTTGTCACACTAGAAAATCCATTAAGTGCCCCCATATGACATCACGTGACCATTTTAAACACTCTAGGCCTATTTTTTTAAGCTTTCTCTCCATACCTCTCCCCAAATAATAGCAATAATGCTTTACACCCAAAATGAAACACAAATGAGAAACCCTAACCCTTCAAATTTGTCAAACCCAAAATCATAAATGAAAGAGAAACCCTATCAATTAAAATCAGTGTAGAGGTGCCCACCTTAAGCTTCGTTAAGACACTGGGTCAAGAATCGCATCACCATCGTAACTGTGACACATTTAAAGGTAAAGCTTTGTTTATTTCTTCCAATAGCAACAACACTTTTTTTTGTTGTTTTAATGTGCATTTCGGACTTGGGTGGTATTACAGACATGAAAAATTCCACTAAGTTGTTGTTTATTTCTATTCATTTTAGTCTATTTATTTATGGTCTGTTCGTTGCTATTTATTTTGTTCTCTTTAATTTATGGGCTATTCATTTGTAGTCTGTTTTACTACTGGTCTATTAAATTTCTGGTCTGTTTACTTCTAGTCTGTTAAAATATGCTAATAATAGTAAATTTACATCCATAAGCTTTGAAACGAATTAAAGAGAATATAACCCAGCATATTCCCTTTTACAACACTGGAATTTTGTTATTCAAAATTAGAATATTCTCACCATGATTATGAAAAACAGAACAAACCAAAGTCTAACCCTTATTAAAGAGTTGAAGTCATCTAAAGAATGATCAGCAATGTGGATATGTATTGACTTGCATAGAAGGGGAAATTTTGTGTTTTCCAGGGAAGTGTTTTATTTGTATCATATTTGCCAACCATTAATGTTAAAAAGAATCGATGCAATATACCATTGTGGTAAAAGATGTGTTGTTGTATCATCACGGCAGCTTAGAAGTTTTGGAAGAAGATTCCGTGGATGTCATAATTACTAGGTATGTGTTGATCTTGTTATGTTGAATGAAATATTTGTTTTCAACATCTACTAACTATTAATGGCTTAATAATTGTATAGATTGGAGATGGATGCAAATATCTCAAGTGGGTAGATCTACCTAGTTGTAACTATGGCTTAGAATTTGGGAAAAAAGTGTTAGAATAGGTTGGTAGCTTGAGCATGAATTAGAGTCTACAAAACAAAAGGACAAGAATGATCAAAAACCTTGAAGCTGAGATGAAGCTTCTATAACGTAAGAGAAGAAAGCTTTGTAGTCTCATTTTCCTTTTAAGTATGTTGATTTTCTTTTGTACTAGTTATTGGAGGTTCTATAGTAGTCAGTAATTAATATGGAATGTAGACACTTTTTAAAACATAAAATGGGATTCAATTTGAAGTGAGGTTATATTTTGCCATATGTAAAAGCTTTATTAACTTAGAGGATGCATGTTGAATCCATTTGGGTCAATGCAATGTGTAATTATAGGTCTTCAATTTTAGTCATTTGTTATGATGTTACATGGCTTAAATTTTTCCAACATATAACGTAAAATAAATGTAAACAAATGAATTCCATTGTGTGTTTAGCATTACTATTTATAAGGATTAGAAAATGTATTCCCAAATTCTAGCAGTCGAGCAATCCACTTGGATATGAACTCGAAAGCATAACATGCGAACTTGCTATTATCAACTTGCATTGCAACATCGAAAACAAGTTGAAATGGTTGTAGGATGGAGACAAAGATTTGCGTTACTCCGTTGCCTTACATCTCTCAATCACTAACACCAAAGTATCAAACCTTTTCCTGTTAACAAAACAATTATACACATTCATTAAACGTCTTTATTTATAGCATACAGCTAGAGTTCAACGTGAAATCAATGTATTTTAATGCAAAATCAATCTGATCATCCTGGGAGAGCATTGAAAAAACTAAACCATACGACTTGTCATCATGCTAAGATTCTTTCCTACCTGGAGCATCCTCTCGAGCAACTTTTCGAGATGGAGCATCCTCTGGAGCATTTCCAAAACTAACCAACAAAAAAATATTTATATTTGAAGATGGACAATTTTTTTTAAACTATATATCTAGCAAGCAAAAAAGTATTTTTTTTCATCAATTGTAAACATTCAAATTGAAATATTTTTTCAATATCTTTGTTAACTGAATTCCCACATTCACATAGCAGCAAGATTAGCTTCATTTTTTTTGGAAATTTAATGGGTGCCAAGCACAATTTATACAAACTTTCATTTTAAGGTGCCCTTACATACACTAACCAAAATATCAAAAAGGCATCTTAGTGTTTCCCAAAACAAGGCAAATTGTTAACTACTGGTACAAAAGTTCAAAATTGCTAACTCAAAAAACATCATTATCTGGCCACACACCTACCATTAATACAAACACAAAAAAAAAAAAAAACATATTCAGTTGTAGGACCAGTTGTAGTTGCTTGGCAACCTCATGCATTATGCCCTACACCAACACATTTTCCACACGTGTTGAATCGCTTACTTCGACTGGTAAGATTAGGATTTTGTGGCTCATTTTTACCATGTTTTCTTGACTTCTTCGACTTACTTAATGGTGCCTTGTATTTAGGAGATAAATCAATGTAAGTTATTAAATTTCGTCAACAAAACAACTTCATTCACTGTGAAACAACAGATTTAAATTTCATATCCAATGCATACGAATTTACTTAAAACAATAATAGACATAAATTTTTACTATAAGTAGCACTTAATTTTCTTAAACATGCATATTATAATCCAAATTTAAACAAGAAAAAAAAAATCACAGTCATCGAGCCTTCATAAACTAACTGAATTCTCAATTGGGTTGTTGCACAATTAAACATTATTCAATATTAAACCAAACAGAATTAATTCACAACGAGGAGATTGAAGAAAGGATAAGAGAGAAGGTCCATGTTCATTCTATGTGTATGTGAGTGAAAGAGTAGAGCCCACTCTAGCACATACTGATAACATTAACACATATATCTCATGATGTTCCAATTACATATTAAACACTTCATAGTAATAATGTATCGAGTTACGTACAGGGTAATTTATTTAGGATTTCTAGATATACATAATGGAAGCATCATCAAATCAAAAATTCGATCTTAAAATAAATATAATAAGTATGATATATTATGGTATCATTATATCTGAATATGAATATGACCATAGCCTATGGATGTAAATTTATTGTTATTAGCAGCTTTTAACAGGCCAGCAATGAAACAAACCACAAATGAACCTAGAAATTAAGTAGAACCAGATGATCAACAACAAACAAACAAAAATAAATAGCAGCTTAGTCGAATTTCTCATGTTTCTAATACTACCCCATGAAATGCGCATTAAAAGACCAAGAAAAACCGACTAAAAATAAATCCCAACTACAACATTAAGGTTGAAGACGCTTTTTCCAAAAATTCACCATCAATGATGTACCCATAATCACATACAAAAGATTACAAAATAAAGTTGCAAGATTTCACCTATGAATGTGTCGCATTATGATGGTGACGCGATTCTTGACCCAGTATCCTAACGAAGCTTAGGAACTCACTCCATGTTGATTTGAACAATAAGGTTTCTCTTTCATTTTATGATTTTGGGTTTGATAATTTGAAGGGCTAGGGGTTCTCATTTGTGTTTCATTTTATGTGTAAAGCATTATTGTTATATGGGGAGAGCTATGGGGAGAGAAAGCTTAAAAAAATAGGCTTGAAGTGTTTAAAAATGGTCACATGATGTCACATGGGGGCACTTAACGGTGTTTTCTAATGTGACAAAAAAAGACTTTTACTCAAGTCAGTTGTTTGCAAAAATAAATAAATAACATGGGTTAGTTAATTGCAAAAAGTTAAAAACACAAGTAAGTTTTTTTTTAATTCACCCTATATATATAGGGCTAATTTCTACGTAAGGAGATTTCTATAGAAGTCTACACCCAAAAAATCTTCTTGTAAATTTCTTCCAAAAGCTCCTCCAATCCTAGAAGTCATTAGATGAGTAAAGACCCTTCGAAGATATAACCATAAGTAGTTTTGTGTTAAAAGAAATCTATGGAAGTATAAGCATATCATGCTTAGTGAGTAAATTCCAGTAATAACATACCCATATAAACAACCAAGTTTGATAATTAGACATATGAAATGTAGCATCTATATGATTTGAAAATACATATGATTAACCGAAAACCATACGCATAATGGATTATGCCCTTCATATCAAGGGTTAGGGAATGTTTTGAAAATAGGTTTGTACGACCATCAAGATTTAGATAAATAGTATTTGGGTTCTAAACAACCACCACTACTAGTCTCTAGGATTCTTGCCTAGGCGATCGATTCGGCATGGTTCATCCAAGAGGTTGCATTACCCAAACGACTTGGTTCCTCATGTTGCAGTAGGGCACCTTGTCCATCCGATCCCACGCGTAAGATTAGTAGCAAAAATAATGTGACTTAACTTTATGATATGCACAAACATTTTTTAGTTCATCCCCAACCAAGTTAATGTATATTTTTAAGGTGATTATCGATATATATAAATATACAACAACATGGTATTAGATCAAAAATAATAATCAACAATTCAAGTTCCAATATACTTATCGTTCATTTTTCGAGCATAATGAAACAAAAACATGATCTCATGATGATCCACATGCAATTTCATTTTTATCTTTCCTTTTTATATTTTAGTGGTTCTATTATACAAGCACATACAAAAATATGTAAAGTAAGGAGATAAACTCATTCAACCATTAGGTATCTTTTAGTTGAAGTAGTCCTTTGGGAATAGAACTTTGAAATCCTCATCACCTAAACAAAAGAAATACTCATAATGAATATTTCATATTAGTCTTTCTCATTTTTCTGATTCTACTGACTCTATTTGCGGTAAATTTCCGGTTGCTAAGTTTGACCTTATAACAACCATAACTAATTCATTCTAGCTTCGATTTTTTGCGTATAAGTAGTTGATTTCTACCTACTACGGATGGTCTCACCATTTCTAAGGTGCTTTAAACATTTAAAGTCATTTAGGCCTCAGAATCCTACTAATCACATCATGCCCAAATTGCTCCAGTATTTGATTTTGTTATTTTTACAATTCTCGTCTTCCGTAGACTTTCTAAGTCAAGTATATATATTCTATGCTTGAAAATCAATTGACAATAAAAGTAATCCATAATACATGCATGATTCTAGTGATGTTGGTTAAGTAGAATTTTTACTAAAATGGTCTTTTGGGAAAGTCAAGAATTTAAGCTTATGGAAAAATAATCTTTGAATTTGTTAGTAAAACTTTATTTCTTAGAGTTTTATAAATGTGTGATTTAACTTAAAATTAAGGTTTTATACTTTGCTTTATTTAATTTGAAAGCTTCGGCCATCACATGTAATTATAATCAAAGTTTTGTTTGACCATTTATTTTTTCAAAACATGGAACCTAATATGATTTTAAGAAAAAAATTTCAAGTTTTAAGAATTTCAAAATCCTATACTCATGTCTCGGCATTTTTAAGAAGATTAAGAGATTAATTTTGTTTCAAAATTTTCTTTGTACAAATGATTTACTGGGCATTGAAAATATAATTTTTAAAAAATACTTCATATAACAATAAATTATCAACATTTAAAGTTTAGGAGTTTTCTTTAGCATTATAACAACATCACTATAAAGCACTTATATATATAAACATCATACTTACCCTAAAATATTGCTATGACAAAAATGAACTTAAAGAAATAAAGAGTTAACAAAGATAGTGTAGATGGTCACTTCGGTAATTGGGTTTGAAGCCCAATTTAATGTTAGGAACTTGTCGTTTTGGGCTAGTGAGGGATGCTGTAGGAAAATTTGACTTGGTAGGCTCGGAACATGGATCGAACCAGCTCATTCTACTCTCTACTTGATTTAGTTTTCTCATGCGTGAAGACTAGACTTCAAAATTATCTTTCTGAGCTAATTTAGATTTTGTTCGGCTAAAATATGGCTAATCTAGAATAAAATAAGCTTATTTATGTTTTATATTAAAGATGGACTATTTTAATAAGAAAATAAGCTCCTTTTTATATTATAAAAGACGTCATTTTATTAGGCCCATATCCAAAGCCATGCCTACATACATAAAAGAAAGGATGAATTCTAGCTGTTAGATCCATAGAAGAGGTCCAATGGTCGTAGATGGTACTTCATTTTAACCATTCATCTAAAATTCATCTAACGGCTACCATCAGCCTCTAACATCTATAAATGAGAGATTTCCCTCTCATTTGAGAAGAATTTTGCACATTGCTAAGATCGAAAGCAATGTGGAAACTCTATCGAAATAACTCTAGAAAGAATAAAAGCAGCTACTTCATGAAGAACGAGTCAAGAACGATTAAATTTATCTAGTTTGATCTTCTGTCACACTCATATACTCAAGAAACCGGGTTTGCTTGTTCCTCCTCTTATGCTTCTCTCTATGATATCTGTACACGTGTAATTAATTCAAGACTTCTCTCAAGTCAATGCCATGCTTATTGCATGTGATTAGCCAGTGGCAACAATCCTACCATACGGATAGAAATAAAATTACAAAGATAATGAAATAGAACATGGGAGTCTTAGCTTATGATCAAGGCTTTCCAAGATTTGAAATAATCCACTCACCATGTAAAATTATTAAAAACAAAACAAGATGAAATAAAATAAAGTGGGAATCTTAGATATTTGTCAAGCTCCTCGAGGCTTGAAGTAATCTAGTGTCCTTTAAATTTGAATATGGACAAGTCGAAGACTAGACTGGATTAGCCTTATGAACAAGTAAGTAAATATATAAATCGCATCAAGTAAAGAGCATGAAACAAAATGTTATATTAGTGAATGATATGCTCAAATGATTATATTTACATAATCACATAGATGCATGCATATAAAGGTTAGATTAGTATCAAGAATATAACGAACATAATCATGGCAAAGCTTGAGTCATGTATGATATTCATGCATTTCCATCCCTAAATTTTGAGCATCATAGGAATATTTTTCTTTAGGATATTCCATGAATATTTACATGAACATAATATAAGGGTAGTGTATAGAGGAATAACCTAAAACAAATTGTAAAAAGTCGTGTGTATGGGGGGTAAGAGAGAAGTAGGAAGAGAGAAAAATTTACAAAGAAAAAATGAGAGAGTTTGAGTAGTGTTGTAAAGTAAAAAAAGAGAGAGAAGATGTGGGTATTTATAGATTAAAAAAAAGATGATTTAACGTATGAAAGAAAAATGAAAAAGAAAATAAAAGGATGAGTAGAAGAGAGAGAGGGGCGACCATGAGAGAAAAGAGGGGGAGAGAGAGAAGAAAAGAAAGAAAATAGAGAAAATAAAGTAAAGAAGTGATATAAAGTAAGATGGATGAAAGAATAGGTGTAAGAAAATAAGGACAAATAGTGATTGAAATAAATAGTAGTTAATAGTAATGAATAGTAAAAAAGACAAATTATTTATTAGTAGAAAGTAAAATATGCACATAAGTTGTTATAACTAACGTTTTTATGATTCGATAAAATTTTATTTGATATTATAACGGTGGATCTAATGTTATTTGATTATTAATTGTTTATCGGAATATTTTATCTTAATTTTCGTGTCGTGATTGGACACAAAAACCGTTATCGAAAAAGTTTCGGAAAGATTAGGGTTTTAGAAACTCCTACCATTTTATGGTGTAAGTCCTACTCGACTATTTTAGGGTTTCCATCACTTATCTAATCGTATGATATTTTAGGGTCTTAGAATATGTTTGATCGAGTCTACAGTTTTCTAGGTTTAGAGTGGCTCGATTTGACTTTAGGTTTGATTTTGGTATCGACTTAAGGTTTCAAATGTAAGGTTATTGTAAATTCTAGGGGTTTACACGATCGATCATTAGACTAATGTCTATCTTACGACAATTAGAGCTCAAAGCTTCGCTGGGGTACCTTGGCTTGGAATACCAATCGACTCTAGCAAACATCTTAATGGAACCCAATTTAGCATCTTTCAGCATAACTCTCTTTGCTTGAGCTAAACGCGAGTGTATGTAGATGAATGGGCTTGCCCCCACATACACTGTAACTACTACCACTGCTACTTGCATATGATCCCATAGCACGCTCAATTGCTAAGGACTTGTTTGTTGCTACTCCACGGGAATGATAATGTCACATAAACTCTCTTTCTCATATCCATTGATTATCTTTGAATCAACATGCTTGTTGATTTAAGTATCGAAGTGGTCACGTCTCCAATCTCAGTATGCCACTAATCGTATTCTGTTTTGTAGGCCTATTACCCACATGATTCAAGTCTAGTTACTCTCTCTTCGACCTCTAGCGGATTAGAACTAACAATAATAGAATAAGTTTCAAATTCCATTAGAATTACCTACTCTGTTGAATGTTTACTTAGAGGATAGCTTAAGTCCCCTTAATAAATGAGTACGTCATATCAATTTTAGTAAAGAAACTTATATCATATTGTTCTTCCTGTGTTGTGCTTCCTTGCTTTTATGTCTTGTAATAGAAACCAAATATTACTTTTTAAGTGAGTTTACATATAAATTATAATTTGTATCTTATACTATACTTAGTATGGATATGTTCCTTGAATATTGGAATTATAATTAACCTTCAATACTCATCCAAAACTTATCCCATAATATATGGTATAATAGCGAGTTTCATGATCAATAGAATTACCCATTCAATAAGATTATGTAAATTATATTGGAAGGTCAGAATTTTTGGGGTAAGTTCGTTTGAAGTCATAAACTTTGAGTGGTTAAAAAGATGTTACAACGTTTAAAGAAGTAGGTCAATTGAGATCATCATTTGCACGCATTATAACGTGCCAAATATTCTATGTTTTAATTTTGAATATTTTTCCTCTTGACAAGTGTTAATTGTGATGTTAGTTGATCAACTTCTTTAAATATTGTGACCTCAAATGAACTTACCCTAAAATATTGTGACATTTTAGTGTAATTTACCCCAATAATATTACTTGTTTACAAGAGAAATGATTCTTTAACCCCCCCTCTTTGTTAAAATGAATTATATCAAATATGATTTTGATGAGTGCCAAAGTTATGATTTTTTATGGATTTATAAAGAAACATCAAACACATAAGACTTGCCTTTTGTGTGTGTGTGTTGTTTAATGTTGCAGGATCACATCGACAAGGCGGTGCATATGGGACCGGTGAGCCGGTAAAATATTTTCAAGCATCGAGCCCAAATATTAAGATGCGACACAAGGCGCGAAGAGAACATGGTAAGTATGGCATTTGTCTTGCTTAAATCGGCAAGCCGATCCGGCATGCTTTTAACAAAGAAGAAGTTGAGTCTAAGACTTGAGGCAAGATAAATGCGTAACAAAAGCAAAATTAAGGTGTGACACGAGAAGACCATACCGGCGAGTCAGTGAGTTTAAAGACCAGCAGGCTAGTCCTTTATTAAATCCGATCATTGCGTGCATTAAATGTTGCCGTCTGAGAGATGAAATCTCCAATAGGCATTTAAGTTTTGAAAAGCTATAAATACCTTGACTTGGAGATTTAGATATTCTTCTTGACAACTTTTGAGAGCTTTCATTTGCATTCAAACAAAACTTTTCTTGTTCTCTTGTACATTAGAATTTGTAAATATTTGTATAGAGAGAGAGAAATGCTCTAGAGCTCTGTTCTTATTTTTGCCATCTATCTGAGAGCATTCTAGAGAGAAAGAAAATAATCTATTTTCTTTGTGTTGGAAATTGGTGTATTGCTCATCTTGAGCGAACTTTTGTAGTGAAATAAAGTAGTTATGAAGTCCTCATTTGGAGGCATTTGTGGACCGTGAAAATAGGAAATGAGTCGAACTCGACGTTATATCTTGACTTTTTTCTCTTTCCCTATCTTTTTTTAATATTATTGTCTGCTTTATTTTATCTGCTGCTTTATTTGATCCATCGCATGAAAAATAAATTGTTTGTGCTTATTATCAAATACTCAATACACCCCTTTCCTAAGTATCTTAGTGTATTTTCATTCTTGTCATTCTATACAAAGTTTCGATTATGCTATATATTTATATTTTAAATACCAAATGGCAATTTCTTACAAGTAACTGTTAAAAAAATAATACTTATTTATATATATATATTTTAAAGGCTTAATCATTAATGGAAAAAAAAAGGCTTATTCATTACTATCTCAAATACTCTTACGTGAAACGATAATAATCATCTGTCTCTAACAAAACATTGCTATTACAATAAAGGTACGGTATATATTAAGCTTTTATTTTAATAATTTTTTTAGTCATTTTTATTATCAACTATAAGATTAAACAATCATGTAATAACTATATTTTTATTATTCTCTATAGAATTATGATTAGTTTTCACTTATTTGACGTGGTAAAATGAATGAGTTGTTAATGTATATAATAAATTGCAAAAAGAAGAGATTAGTCTCATCGAATTCACATAAAAGACCTTTAAAAAAAAAAGTACCTCTCGCAATAAAAATTGGAAAAACTAAAATTACAGATTTTATATCATATATTTATATATATATATATCTATTTAAAGTACCCCTTTTTTCTCTACACTGTCATAATAAGTTTATTTCAAATTATATTAACAACTGTATTATTTAATATTTGATTGAATTCAGTTTCTCCCCTTTTGTAGCCCTTTTTGTTTTGCCAGCTTGAAATTGCTAATTAGACCCAGAACACAATAATACACTTAAAAAGTAAGCATTACCGCCGTTTAATATAAATACAGAAGATGAAAGACAGAGCAGGTTAGGTTTTCCAGAGAGGGAGAGGATTTAAAAAGAGGCCATCTTGGTGTCGCCTCTTCAGAACAGTTTCTCTCTCTCTCTATAGGGTTTTAGCTTCCCAACCCTCACTGCCCACTTGAAAAACCGATCAATAACTCCACGCATTCCTAAAAATGACAAACCCTAAGGACAATCTCAACATGGCAGATCTCACCGCCGGTAATTATTTTCCACATAACCCTATCCTTTTGTTTTGTTCAATTTATTGAATTTTTGAGTTTAATTTACTAATTGTTGTTTTTGTTTGTTGCTTATTTTATTTGCAGCTCTGAACGATGAAGATAGAGCTGGTCTTGTTAATGCTCTTAAGGTTTGCAAGTCTTGAGTACTATTGTCTTGTTTGGATGATGCTTGAAATTGGGAGGAAAAGGAAAAATTGAAAAGTAGCTCTTTTGTTGCTTTTTGGTTATGTTTTACTGATTTTCCCTTGCTGGGTCTTGTTGATTTACGCTAATCGTTGTAGTTTTAAGTTCGTGTTATGATATATATATATATATATATATATTTGGATTATTAGTTTATCACTGTTATTTTACTGATCATAGTGATTTGTATTATTAGTTGATTCTGTGAGTTGGGATTTGTTTGAGGACTAGATTTGTGCGGTTATTGATGTGTGTTAATTGAATTGTGTTGTTTTGTTTTGGTTTGTATGTTGTGATGTGTAATTTATGTGGGGTTTCTTTTGGATTTGTAGGATAAGCTTCAGAATCTTGCCGGCCAGCACCATGATATGCTGGAGAACCTGTCACACATGTTAGAAAGCGAGTTGAGGTCCTCAGGGAGATCCAGGTATAAATAATAGTCTACAGTTTATGTCTCCATTTGGACCTTTCGGTATTTTAGTGTTATGAGCAATATCTAGTCTCTCACCTTTACTTGGGTAGTTGTGTGGTCTTTATTGGAAGTGCTTATGCTCTGTGAATAATTGGATATTGAGCTTCCAGTTTCATTGTGTTGCTTGGTCATGAATTATTGTAGTTTAATTTCACATGCCTTTCAATTATTTTGATCTGATGAGTATTCCTCTGTCCCAGATCATACATATCTCGTTGTTTAAATTCACATTTCTCCTTGATTGTTTAAGATCCAATCAGGATCCCTTTGTCCCAGATGATACGTTTCTTACATATAAGTCTAAGTGATGTTAATGCTGTAAAAAGATCTTAATACCTTGAAGTCTCTAAGAGTGGTATATTAAGCAAAGAGGAGGTTAGTATGTTATATCTGCACTTTATGGACTATCGAGTCTTGTTTTGTTAACACAAGAGTTAACTTGGTAATCACCTTAATCAAAAGAAAATCAGTGTGTTACTAATTCATCATGATTAGTAATTCTAGGATTGTTATTTCTCTTTGTTTGTTATCCAAAATATCACCTATTTGCACTTCCAGAGCTACACATTCAGCAATTAACTTATTTTTGCTAAACATTTCATTGCATGGGCTTGTACCCTTTTTCTGTTGTGGAATTTGTCAAGTGACTGTTGTAACTTCAGTTTACAAGCATTCAACTTACTAAATTAGCGGTGGAAACTAAATCTTATATCTCATATTCAGTCATATCTTAAATTTTGTGGTCTCCTCCTCTGCTATGCCAAATTTGCATGAGCTTTCTGTGTGTATTATGAAGTGAATGAGCCCTCATGTAGGAGTACTGTATTCAGTTTCTTAGCTTCTAGTTTGTGTGAATATATTAAAATTCAATATAGCTGATTTTAAACTTGTTCCATCAACAGAGCCAGCATGATGAGTTGGAAGCAAAATTTTTTGAGGAAAGGGCAGCACTTGAGGCTAAATACCAAAAATCATATCAACCTTTATACACCAAGGTATTAATTTTGCTGCGGGTTTATTCTCATATGAGAATGGAATCTTGTTTTCAAGCATTTGGCCATCATGTATGCATGTCTTACATGCTCTTACTTTAGTGGATGTTATAGAATGAGTTAGGAAATTTGTTTCTAGAAGTTTGATGTTACCTTTCTATAGTTCTTGGTGTAGAATCATTTTGTAATTTGTAGGTGACTCCTTAAGTTTGTGGTATGTGTTTTTGCAGAGATATGAAATTGTAACTGGCGCTGTTGAAGTTGATGGTATTACAAATGAGGGTGCAAACAACCAAGAGGAGGATAAGGCTGCTGAAGGTACATTTTTGATAGCTTATATGTGCAATTCTATCCATTGCAATGGATTCGTGACATATCTCAATTTTTATTGCAGACAAGGGAGTGCCTGACTTTTGGCTAATGGCAATGAAGAATAATGAAGTCCTTGCTGAGGAGGTACATATTCAAAATGCTTTGGTTGCCATTCCTAAATGTTGTAATGTGGACTATAATAATGATTTGACATTCTAATTTTGTTTCAGATTTCCGAGCGTGATGAGGGTGCTTTGAAATATCTCAAAGATATTAAGTGGTGTAGAATTGATGATCCCAAAGGTTTCAAGATTGAGTTCTTCTTTGACACCAATCCTTATTTCAAGAACACTGTTTTGACAAAGATTTATCACATGATTGATGAGGATGAGCCTATCTTGGAAAAAGCAATTGGGTAACTTAGGCTTTCCTGCAAATTAAGTGTTCCTCATTAGTCATACACGTCTATCTGCATACTTAGTGCTATTGGAAATGTTTTTAACAGGACGGAGATTGAGTGGTATCCTGGAAAATGCTTAACTCAAAAAGTCCTTAAGAAGAAGCCAAAGAAGGGTTCAAAGAATGCCAAGCCAATTACAAAAACTGAAAATTGTGATAGTTTTTTCAATTTCTTTAATCCACCTCAAGTTCCTGAAGATGATGAAGATATAGATGAAGAGACAGTATGTTGATAAATAATTTTGCAATCCTTTTACCTCTGTTTTGGTGATTTCTTTTTGGTTATTTTATTTATTTATGTATTTATGCAGGCTGAGGAGCTCCAAAATCTAATGGAACAAGATTACGACATTGGGTTAGTACTCGTTTTTTGTTTTCTGGACACTTTAGGAAGTGATCATTATGACGCTGAATTTACTCTATTTTAAAATAGAAATCCAGTTTAAGTGAGAGTAGTCAGCTATTATTCTTTTTGTCTTTTGCATTGTGTCAATACGTTTGTTTTGACTATGTCCTCTAGGTCAACTATTAGAGACAAGATCATTCCTCATGCTGTGTCATGGTTTACTGGGGAGGCTATGCAAGGAGATGAATTTGCAGACCTGGATGACGATGATGATGAAGATATTGATGAAGACGAAGAGGAAGACGAGGAAGAGGAGGAAGAAGATGAGGATGATGAGGAAGAAGAGAATGATAAATTTAAAAATAAGGTGGGCTTTAAATGTCTTGTGGATTTTACTTTTTTCCCCTTCTAAGTCTGTACTCTTTTGCTTTTATTTGAGTTTGAACTAGTTCTAACCACCTTTTTGTTGTATATTTGTTTTGCTGCAGTCGTCTGGACGAAAGGTATGTTTGTCGTGATTGCCCTTTCATCTTAACCTGGTTTCTTTATCTCAATTCAATATGATATGAGTTTTACATATTAATTGTCATGGTTCATGTTATAAATTTAGAAGGCTGGAAGGGTGCCAGTTGGAGATGGTCAACAAGGCGAGAGGCCTCCTGAGTGCAAGCAGCAGTAGCATTATATTCCCATGTTGGAGTTGTTAGGAGAGTTAATCTTACGGTGGATAGTGTTTGGAAGCAAAAGTATTTTTGGGTGTAAGGGAGATGTCTGCAGTTTTGGTGGTCATTTATTTTTCTTTGATTTTATTTTTCATTTTTTTTTTATTTTTTTCCTCAAAATATATTGAATCATTGTGTCTGAGAATTATCCTTTATATGCTTTGGAAGGTACAAGGTCTTTATAGGATAGAATTGAGAATTGCTGTGTGGCATCATTGTATGTTAAATATATTCATGTTCTTTAAACTGAGTTAGGACATTAGTTATATTTATTGGTTTAAATTTATGCATCTCCCATTTGATTACAATTTTTATGTCGATTGGGCTTTGTGTCTAATTATTCTCAAGAACTCCTAAACCAACCTGGCCTTGGTGCATCTGCATCTGATGACTTAATTGTAGGATGCTGCTTGCTCAAATTCATGAATCATCTTTCTAAAATTCTGTTTTCATTTGTTGCATCAATCTCATGTACCATGACATTAAATGGGGGGTAATCACGGTATCTTCGATGGTTTTCAAGCATTAGTTAGATTTCAAAGCGAAAATGGTTGATGTGGATTGAAAGGTGGTTTCTCCTTGAAGTGTTGAACAGACAAAACAATGGGAAACGATAGGTTTCTCCTTGATGTGAATGATGATTAGCCTTACTAAGGCCGTGGAGGATTCATGATCTGGAATCTAGGACAATGCGATGTTTGGTTAAAATATATCTTGTCAGGTCTCACACACACTTCCATGTTCTTCGAACCCAGTTAGTGCATGAAAATATATTAGAGTTTTGACTAAATGGTCAAAAGTAAGGGAAAAATAGATATGTAGTCCTTGATGTTTTAATTTTTTTTTTTCTATTTAAGTCGTTGATCTATTCTTTTTTCGCTTTTTTTTTCCCTCAATGTTTTGAGCCTATTTAAGTTTCAATGATATTGGAAAATTTACAATATTGGTCTTTCGTTTATGCTGTTAGTTTTTATGTTAAATTTTGAAGCATAGCACATTATGATTAATCATATAATAAATTTTGAAAGTAAGATAATTAAATTTGAACAAATTAAACAAATTAATTAATAATGAAGTTCAATTTAAAAAAAAAAAAAAACCTCGCAGAAAATTAAAGAAAGGGAAGAGGGGTGAAAGCTATTCTGATCCAATGATTTCTTTTTCCTGTATTTTAGAATATGATTAACAAAGGTAACTAATCAATTACGATAAATTCGATAATTGAATTGGATTTTGCAGTTTTTTTTCCTCCGGCACCTTGGCGTTGACGTGACATAAGCGGGAAAGGTTGAGGATGGCCTGCTGGCGGTCACTTGGATTTTTATCATGAGGAAATTCCGTTAATTTTATTTGGCTCTCATATATATATATATGTATATATTGGTGGTGGCATTTCCAACTTGAAAAGACTCATATTGCATGAATGTTTGTAAACCTCGCTTAGATGCATTTTCCTCCTTATTTGACCATAACCCATTTAATAATTCGTGATCAACACAAATAAAGCTAACTTCAGTATATGATTTCTATTGTCGTCTGAAGCAACATTATGTACACATTGAAATAATGAATCATGAAGTTAGGTTTGGTATAAGATGAAAGGAGACGAGGAGCTTCTAGGATAATTAATGCTACAAAATGAAAGGAGATTAGTGTTAGGACAATATAGGTTTATGTAATTGCAAAATAAATAACGCATGTTATAAAAATATGATTTTATATGGATGTCCATTTAATTAATCATAACCTTTAATTGTCCCACGACCCCTTGATTTCCTATGTCCACTCATCTACCATATTAATTGCTGTGACTTTTTATTTCTCGTAAGTTATGATGTATATGTTTCTTATAAATAAGGAATATCCCTATATTGCACAAAGTGAACAAGAAAATATGATAATACAATATCATTCTTTCTACCTCTTTTCTTTTACGGCTTTTATTTTTTGTTGTGAGTACTCTTATTTTATCTAACATGTTATCAACACGATTTTTTAAGTAAGCTATCAATTTAAGCGCAAGAGTCCTCAAAATTAATTTTAAGTGCCTTAATGAAAGACATCTCATTGCTCCATCAAGATAAAAGCATCTTCCCTTGACTTTAATGAAATGTATCTCATTGTTTTTAGTTATATCAATGTTATATATTAATATTATATATATATATATATATATAACTTACAAATCCATTAACAAGTTTGTTAATGAGTTGACTTGCAAGTCTTCCATAAGCCTAAACGAGTCTTTCTATAAATCTAAATGAGTTTGTTTACGAGATGACTTACAAGCCTAAATCAAAGCTTGAACTTAACTCGTTTAGATAAACAAATTTTATTTTAAACTCGAGTTTGACTTGTTTACTAACTGAGTTCAAACAAAATCAAGCCTAAAGCAAGTTAAGTTTGAATAGCTTGTTAGAAGCTTAACTCATTTGTAGCTATAATATTACATAAATACACATTTTGGTCTTCCCCTTCATAAGGAAAAGGGGTGTGAAACTTCTAATTCAACAATTAAAATAAAAAATAAAGAAATCGTAATAATAGGCATGCATTTTGATTTTCAGCTTTTGGATTGATTTGGCATATCTTTATTTTGAAAGATAATTTTGATATTAAATTTAAAGTTTGAAGACATTAATTGTAAAGTCTTAGATTATAAAGTTTTTTATAATATTGAAAATTATATTAAAGTAAAAATTATTTTTTGAACTTATTATAATATATTTTAACACCTATTAAAGCTAAAATTTATCATAAAAATAAAACTTATTGCATTTGACATTAATGACAGTGCTTTTGTTTGTCTTTCAATTAGTGCGTTTGGGGGGTTTCTTCCATCTGTCCCTCTGTCTTCATATTTGATTAGATTTGAGATTAAAATAATTTACAGAAAATGCTACATACAAGAGTCAAACCCACATACTTCACATTGAACCACTTAAGTCCTCATTAGTTACCAGTGCACTGCATTACGATATATGTCGTGTTATATTGAAATCGTGACTATTTTGTGTCTGCAAGCCATGGTTTCACGTGTGGTATTTTTGGTATTGTTTTTGAAAACTTATGATTTTTAGAATTTTTTACTTTTTTCACATTTTTTCCTCATCCCTAAATAAGGATCCCTGCCTTGCATAAAGGGAATAAAAAAAATGATAAGATAATATCATTCTCTCTATATCTTTTCTTTTAAATTTATTTGCTGTGAATATTTCTTATTTTTAGATAACAATATTACAATTTTTGAAATTTTGTATGTGAAATAATATATTTTTTTCTCTCCTTTCCTTACAAGAAAAAAAAATTTCATATTTTTTTTTCACTTTTAATTTTGTAGCATGCATGCGTTTTCATGGAGGTCTTTGCACTTTGTCATTTTTTTTTTTTATTGCAATAAAACCTTATAGTCCAAAACACATGTTGCATGTTGGGTCATAAAACCTCAAGCTGGGACTTATGTGGTTTTGATAATAAGCTACAATATGTTGCATAATGGCGTGCAAGGAGGGTCCGTGGTCATGAAAGCAAAGTTAGGGAGACGCTCATTTATTTGCTCAGGTTTGATTCGACTATAGTAAATTCAAACTCAAGCTCCAGTAATTTAACTTAATGAGTTATTATTATTTTTTTTTATGGCCATTACAATAGGGGAGGGAGAAATCGATCTTGAAATATCTCACTTGAGAATTTAGAAGATGTCACTAGGTTACAACTTTATTAACATTTAACTTAATGAGTTAGCAAGCCTAATAAGTTTAAATTGAGATAATGTATAAATGAAGTTTTCATTATTATTGTAGTTAGAAAAAGGATATACATACATATGAATTTGAGTGTGTTTCTATGTATACAAACGAAAAATAAATAGGTGTGGCAAAAATGAGGTCAGGTACTTAGAGTTAAGCTGGAAACTAAAAATTTCTCAATCGAGCTCATATTTAAACTCAATGTCGTAAGATCCTAATTTGACTCATTTTCGCTTGTTGGTAGCGTCAGTTATATGAATTAGGATGGTAATGGATGATTGCACCTAAAAGAATGTTGCACATCTTGTTTTAAACTTCACCTCTGGGAGAGCTAGCTAAAGCCATTAGACAAGCTTTGGAAGTCCTATTTCTCTACAAGGTGCACTAGGGCCATCCATATTTGATAGAGAGTCAAATTTTTTATTTGTTAAAAAACAAATATGTTAATGGTAAATTAAGCTAAAATGTATCAATATTTAAGGGTAAATTTATTTAAGGTATAAACTTTTTTAGTATTTTAAAAAAAAAATCGATATTCTGTAAAGTGGATCAAATTATAGATCAACATTTTGGAAAATTCATTTAAGATATTAATATTTAGATAGTTTTTACTTATAAATTTTCTTGGATTTTTCCTTTTTTGACTATTTTTGAATTGTTACTTCATTTTTTTAATAACTTTAAATATTGATATCTAATTGATACAATTTAGTGCAATTTATCCAAATAATTGAGTAAACATAGCAATTTTGCAAAGTCCATTTTATTAAAAAACTCACAATAACACAAAATAACAAGGACTACCATGATTCGACTACTTAATAAAAAGATAGACAGGAAAAGACTACTGACCATAAAATAACTCATAATATGAAAAGAAACAACCAAAGACACCAACAATATGAAGTCGAACACATTAGAGTGCATAATGACGAAAGACACAATTGCTAGTTGCATTCTAAAACTTCCTAAACTTGATGGTCATCACTCGCCAGATGTCTTGTTCCCCTCTGCAATTTAACGTAGAAAAAAACAGTTTATTATAACATCTTGACAACAAAAAAGAAAATAACATTAAATAGAAAGAGAGCAATCTATGTATCTGCTTTCCTTTGTTACAGTAGTTGATATTGAAATGAAAAGTTAAGATAATATATGGAAAATTGCAAAATAACCCTTTTACAATCTGATATTGGTGCGGGTATATACCCCATAAATTTTTAAATGATGCATGTAACCCTCTAAATTATGTTAAATCAAAAACATAAAGGACTTTCACTCTTTTTAGTTAAAACAATGCACATTTAGGTCAAAATGTAGGGAATATTAAAAGTTTATTTGGATAAGTTTGAGTGGTTTTTCTAAACTAAAGTCAAAATTTACTTGGTTATTTTTAAATTTTGAGTGTTATTTGTCAATTTATCAAAGTTTAAGGGGTATGCTTACAATATTTGAAAGTTGAGGGAAAATTTACACTGAAGTCAAAGTTTAAGAAATTGCTTTCATTTTCTCATCGAACCAAATTGACCCTCATACAAAATCAATTAAAACCAATATGTGACAATACTTCAAAGATATCAAGTACTAACCACATTTATTAGTTCAACGATTCAGGCTCGCCATTGTCATCTACAACTTCATCTATGTCCACATTATTATCATCGACATCGCTGTCATCAGATGAATCATCATCTGAATCGTCACCATAAAATGAATCATCATAATTTGAGTCATCATCAGTGTCATTCCAATCAGAATCTTCATAATTGTTGTTAATATCAACATCACTATAACCTCCAATGACATCATCATCTGGGATGAGCATATCTGTTACTATGCACCTGCAACTATATAAAGTACATATTGAAGAAGGAACTAACAAAAATATAAAATAGGAGGATTTTTGATAATCCAATGGGACACTATCACATCCTTGAACATAATACCTAGAAACTTCCAATTTTAACCTCCAAGTCACATTTAAATTTGAAAGAACCTAATCTTGGATGTTTACAAAGGGAAAAAATAACAATCTTTCAAAATGATGAAGTTTTGAAAATAAGTAAGGTATAAAGAACTTACGGAGCATCACGGTCTTCCTCTAGTTGGTTTTCAAACTCCATCAACTCCTTGAAAAATTATGTGATAAAATAAGCATTTGAAGAATCATTACAATGTAAAAGATATGTATAGAATCATGATTAAATAACATTTATGCTGACATGAAAAGATTAAACCAATATATATCCATACATTAAAATATGGTCAAATAACATGCAAATTATCTATGAATTTTAAAAGTACACTTTGGACCCCTAACTTTCAATAATTGACTTAGTTAAGGACAATTAACAATTTCCACTTTTAAAGAGTGCACTTTGAAAGTTTAGAGAAATAAATTAGCACATAGATGAACATTGAGAGGTAAATTCATACATAAGTGAAAGTTCAATGAGGTAATTTACAATTTCTTACCACTTTATTTTAAACATGAAAAGTTAGTTGTCTCTAATTGTGTCAGTTGTTGAAATTTCAAGGGTTTAAAAGTATATCTTGAAAGTTTAGAGATGAATCCACACCTAGGTGAATATTGAAATGGTAATTTGCAATTTCCAAACAAAGAAAGCCATCATCAATTAAAAGAAATCCAGTATAGTATCTAATCCTCTAAAGACATGATCACAACAAACACAACCATACAATTGCAACAGATCTAATGAAGGATAAACATTCAATTATTAAGAGCTAATTTCTTTTAGCTTGCACATGAACAACAATAATCTTGAACAAACTAATTCAATCCTTCTATGCTTTACAAGAGTAAAAAGGTTTACTAACCATGAAATCAGCAATGACGGTAGTCATTTTTTTTTCCGAGAGCTACAAATACAGATAATAAAAAATCAATGTTATTTAAAAAAAAAAACAATGAATTATAGAAATGAAAAAGTAGGTAGAAGAGTCGAGGAAGAAGGAATAGAAGTTACTAACAAAAGCACCAAGCATTGAAGTTGTAATTGGCACTGCTAAAGTATGTTTTACTATTAACACTGAGTAAAGCTAATGGGAAGAGGGGTGGACTATCTCTAACCATGAAGAGAGTCATGACAATTGCTTCGTATATATATAGCCAAGTGAAAGGGCGGTTATGAATGTTGGTTATTTACTAAGTTTGCCGAATTTTAGTGGACATGCGGATTTGGAAATAGTTACAACTAATATTCATAATTGTCCATTAGTTGTATGAAGATGTGCGGAATTCCAAAATTTGCCTGTTAATTAATATTCTTCTTAATTCTATTGATTATGGAAAGTATTATAACCAATTCATAGGAGTCTCATAATGAGCGAGCGGTTTTGTTTTTAAATATTTATTTTTTTTTTTTTTTCTTGCAAACAAATGATATAGAAATATGATGATTACAGATATTCATAAATTTCCTTTACTAGCATATAAAGGGATTAAGGAAAAAATGCCTTTTTATACAAATCTTGCCATGACTAAAAATCCCAAAAATAGGTTGTAAGTGACGAGGATATGATGAATCTCATCTCTTCAAGAAATGAGGTTAACTTGTCTGATTCTAGGATAGTGGTATTTTTTAATACATACATTAATTTCCTTTCCTCCATATAAAGATGGATATAATTCAAATTTATCTTATTAATTTTCTTTGAATTTCATTAATTTAGTCAAGGAAAATTTTATTCAAAGGCATCAAGATTTGATGATAAGTTCATAGGATAAATTATAATGAAAGATATCAATATTTGAGGGTAAGTCCATACATTAATGTTTCAAATGGTTCAAAAGATGAATCATCGTTTGAGGATAAATTCATTTAATATATCAGCATTGCAAATGGTTAAAAAGAAGTTTCATCATGTTGCAAAGTAAGTGAAATAAGGTATTAATAATTGACTATTAATAGAAATTTAGGAAACTTAATAAAAAACTAATTGAAATGTTGATACCTTAAATGAACTTTGCAAAATGTTGATACGTCATTTGATTCATTTTGTGAAATATTGATTCTTCTTTTTAATCACTTGAAACGTTGATACATTAAATGAATGTATCCCTAAAAGCTGATATTTTTTGGTGTAATTTACTTTAAATATTTCAATTGGTTAAAAAAAGAAATTAACATTTTACAAAGTAAATCAAACAAATAATAGCTAACTCAGCCATGATTACCCTGTTATAATGTTAATGGTGTGAATCGTTATTTGCCATGGCTCTAAATCTTTTATTTTAAAAAAAACATTTGAAGGCAACTTGTATTTGAAACAAAATAAAAGAAAACTCAAACCCAATTCATACAAGCAAACAATGCCCTTATTAAAATTCAAAACTCATAAACCTTAAACCAATCCCCCTAGCTTGAAAACCCCCATATCCATTCATGTGAAATCTTAATCAAAATCGTACACACAAATTTAAAATTAAATTAAACTAACAATTATTTATCACATCTAGAAAAGGCTTAGAGGGAAAGTGTATGCAGGGGTCGAGCACAGGTTTGATGTGAACTTGGTTCACATAGGTTGGTGTTCTTTAGTAGAATAGTTGTTAATTCCCAGTCTTTTCTTCATTGCTAAATTAGGCCACATGAGCATGAGTAGTTTGTTAGTGAACTTTGTGGAAGTTACTCTGGTGGTCAATGGGATTCAAAAAAGTGTTGAGTTGAGACTTCTAGCAGAGGCAAGCATGGCGACAGCATTGGTTTCACTTTAAATATGTGGTGGTAAAGTAGCGACGTTTGTCTCTTGTTGACTCAAGCTTTATTGGATGAATTAAAGCACAAGACTACTCTTTAAGACTAATTTCATAATCTAAAGTTGAGTATAGAGAGAGAACTTTTTATGAGAAGGTAAAGGTTGTTTGTGGAGTTGTAGTAGAGAATGAAAATTTGTGTATGGATATTTTTCAGTAATTCCACTCTAGTTATATATCTTTTTATTTCTCACACTTTTTTTTTTCAATTACAAGTAAGCTTTGAATGTATTATTTTATGAAAGATTTAGAGTCACACTAGTACATGATGACCCATGTCATCAACATTGTAACAAGGTCACATCGATTTAGTTAGTAATTCCTCATTTCACTCTCCTTACAAATTATTGTTTTTTACTTTTAACCACTCGAAATGTTTATATTTTGTTTGGACTGATCTCCAACAATTATGCCAACCTATGTGATTTTTTCAATTTATTTAGTTTATGGAAACTATTACATAATATCTTACCTTGTGTAAAAGTTGATGATCAACATAACTAAATGGAATAGAGGTTTAGATTATATGAAAATTATCATAAAATTAGTCAAGTTCATAGAGAATGGGGCTCTCTCTCTCTCTCTCTCTATATATATATATATATATATAGATGGATATACCTTTTTAATGACCTTTTTTTTTCAAGGATTTAGTAGTGTGCAGGGATAAAATTGGATTCTGTGCTTCAAACCCAATAATGATATAGGCTTGATTTTTTAGGCTATTTTGTAGGGTCCAAAAAATTAAGTCCATGAATATAGGATGGCTTAGGATGATTTATCATGGTGAACTTAGGAGAAAATTCACTCTTAATCTTTTTCGAGGAAATTCATGAACTTAGGGAAGCTCCTCCATGAGCTTAAACTTAGGAGAATTCCATCAAGTGGTACTTAAACTTTTCGACCATCAATGCTAACATACATAGTCAAAAGCTAAACTTTATGAATACTTAAGAGTTCATTCTCATTTATAAATTAAGAATTGAGAGAAATGACATCATGTTGTTAAACTATTGCTCAAAGTTTAAAACCAAGAACACTCTAATCCTCTTAGAAAACTGCTAGATTGATGCTATGTAACTCCTTCATTTGTAACATATGTATTCAAGCTTCATGAAATTGCCCTCTCCTCCTCTTTCTTCCTCATCTTAATTGACGTCACGTGTGTCATTCCATGTGACACAATGGGCTACATTTATATGGTGTGAGACTTCTTGCAACATGCATGTGACCATCACAATTAGATTCCTTCTCTACATTTTAGTGTCTCTATTAGGGATAAAGAGAGTTGATAACCTCATGATAGCACTTGTAAGAAAGAAGACAACTAGCCTTACTAAAGCACTAATAAATAGTATGAAACTAATCTCGAATCATTGAACAAAGAATGTAAGTAGTCAGACCTATAAGCAATACTACAACATAAAGCTGCATGCTTGACACTACATAGATGATGCACATTTTACGAAGACCTAAGATCACGAATCAATTAATGGTAATGTTCACTGAATCATGCCTATCATGGCTACTTTTGCTATGTCAATGGGTTATGTCTTTACAAAATCTTGCTACTATTGTATATCCATGCCTATTTGGGTTAATCAATTATCTAATGCCCGTACATTAATAAGGAAGTACTCAAATTAGTGATTAATAGTTTTTACTTTTTTTTTTATGCTGGAGCCTACACTCGTGTAACGCTAGGTGCTAGAATTCAAAATTAAAGTCAAAGTCAAAGATATGAGAGTTCAACTTGATGGCTTATCATCTCATGTGTTATTTAACATATTACATTAGGTGAACTTGCTAAACACCTAATTCTACCCTTGCCACATAGATGAAGTTGAAATGTTTCCCATAAGGGGTTCTTTTGTTAGTAAAGAAGACCTAGAAAAAATGTATCCAAAAGAGATACAAGTTAGATGGGAGTATTATATTTCAAACTTCCATACAACAAGTGCATTACCTCTAAGCCATACCCGAAGGACTAGATAAATCCTACATTTATATACATTGTTCAACGACAAGAAAAGAAATGTTAAATAACACTTTCTAAAACTTATCAAGATTTTCAAGTATATGGGTAGTACAATGACTTAATACTAAAGGAGTTTTTTAAATATCTCACTGTTTAGATACATATTTGGTATGTTAATCTTCACTTCAAATCAATACATTTACAAGGAAGCATGTACATAATGCTTTAAGAAAAATTTCTCCACTTTAAAATGGTTGTCTAGTTGAGAGCCACCAATCAATTCAAGCACTCTAAGCTCAAGTAATTAAAAACCCCAAAATAGGAAGCACTTATCTATTGAATCCATTGAGATTGATCAATTCATACTCGAACCCTAAATGTAGAATTGAAACTCTCAAATGAAGGTTTAGTTTACTAAAGTGAAATTGTATGTAGTAAAACCCTTAAAATATTGAAAATTTAAAAAGTTGGATATTACTAATTAGGAAGCTTGATTATCATCATAAGTGGGGGTGGACAGGTATAGAGTGGGTGAGGTATGGGTAAGTAAAGTACAAAACTTTGCTTGTACCCTACTTGTAGGATACATATACTAAATTTTGCATATGGAAGTTACCCGTAGCACTTTATATGCACCTTGTACTCTATAAAACACACAACGTACATAGTTTCCTGTGGAACTTGTATATATAATTTTTTTTGTTCTTTTTTTATTTTAAAATTATCGTAGTATATATAGTTTTATATAACATGAAAAATCACTTTGTCTTCGAATTTTACGATAGCAAAATTGCCTATGGAAGGAAATTTAAAAGTAATTTCTTAATATGAAATATTTTATAATATTCATAATTTGTTTATGTGATATTAGAAAAAGCAATATAAAAATTGAAATATACAACCAAAAGAATATATTACAATGTAAAACATTATAAGCTAAAAACACTTCCATATTAACTAGCCTCAAAAGATAACTGATACTTTCGTAATGCAACTTGTCTCTAAATATAAAGTATTAAAACATCCATGTCTTTAGTCTTTGGCTTGATAAAGCAAACTTATATATCTTTACATATAGAACTTGTTTCTACAAAAAAAAAAAGTAGTAGTGTGGAATATGAAATAAAAAACAAAACTGAATATTTGCTACATAAAAAAAAAAGAAAAGAAATTAAACATTATTCCAAGGAACTTAGCTGTTTATCTTTCAGCATTGTCCAAGTATTCTTCCAAAGAAATTGGCTTTAGAATATTTCTCAATAGGGGTGTTCACGGTTTGGTTAACCGGTCTGTGGCCCTATTTTTTTTTATCCTAACTGTAATCATCAGATTTTCAATATCCTGATCCTAAACCGATTCATTATGAAAGGTTAACCGCCTTAACGGTTAACCGTTTTTTCGGTTTTCGGTTTTTAATCGTTTAACATAATGGTTATGCAAATTTTGTATTTAACCATATTTTTCAATATGTCCGTAAAAAAATTTGAGTATTTTTTTGTATAATTATATTAAAAACTATAAATTAATAATGTAAGACATGTAAATAGTTGTTAATATATATATGTGCCATCAAGATAATCATCATAATAGCTTTTTTACTCATGTGTTCTTATCAACCTTGATCAATGAAGCTCAATACAAAATCTCAATCAAACACCACCATTCCAATTTTCAAACATCTATGCATTTGTTTCTTCTTATTTGAATCATTCATTTTAACATAATTCATATTGATAACACTAAAAATAATTATATGGGTATATTATAAATTATATATATTTATAATCATGGATCAGTTAACCGAATTCACCGGTTTCTAGAATCTAAAAACCGAAACTGAAACCGAAAACAAAAAAAAAAAATTAAAAATGTTATCCTAAACGAAACCGATGGATCCGTTAACCACTTTTTTTAGATTAGTTTTTCGGTTTCGGTTCGGTTATCCTAAATATTCGGTTTTTTTGCACACCCCTATTTCTCAACCAATCTTATCCACAAACCAAGCATTTGATAACCTTCGATGTCAAAGAGCTACAAAATTGATCAAGAACACAATCATAAGTATTAAATGTAGATTTTAATGTAACAAGCCATACGAGTAGCATTATTATAAAATAAATAGTAAAGACAACAAATAAGTGATATGCCTAATATAATATAGATATTAACAAAAAATTAGTAGAAATAAATAATACTATTGTTAATATTATTTATAAAACTTTTACAAAGTGGGTATATGGTACTCTGCAATCTGTATCTTAATTTAATAGAATGTAAATTTTAAAGTGGGTATAAGGTATGAAGATTTTATATCCATACCTTACCTTGTGGGAGCAGTTTTTAGAAATTTTATACCTGAAACTTACTATTGACCTTTAATACCCACCTTAAACTTTACAACTAAGTGGGGTCTATTTGAATACCCTGTACGATAGATTTATTTACTTATCCCCATTTATAAGTATGTAGATGATATGTGTTAAGAGATCCTTAGTCTTTGTACCTAATTGGACATATTTTTTATGTAATTTTTGTGATTTGTTGAAGAAAAGGATACTAAATTTGTGAAATATTCAAATCAGGGTTAACAGAGCATATTTGGAAGTTTTTATGATGATTCAAGAGAAATCAAGAAAAATTACACAAGTTTGGATTAGTTTTGCACAAGAAGAAATGCTTTGTTTCAACATTTCGATTAGCATGGCCATGCTAAATGACAAAGAAGAACATAGCAAGTAATAGAGGTTTTTAATTTTCAATCCCTCCTTCAACACGGCTAGGGTAGAATGGCAGGATGAAGTCAGTAAGTAAGAGGGCAAAATGTCTACAAGCAAGGAAGAATTAAGAGACTTATTTGTTGATGGTGATGGTAACAAGAACTTGGAGATGCAATGGAATGTGTTGGTGTTTGAGATGTGAAAATGAGAGAGTGAGTGGGTATGTGAGAGTAGTGAGTGAGAAGCAAATGCTTCAAATGTGTGTTTAAATGTGTTTTGCTTTTGCTTTGGTTTTTTCCAGTTGAATGATGATTGGGAAATAATACACCTTGATACATGTTTTTATTGCCAACTCTAGCTTTATCTCATATTTAATTTGACTCTGTGTTAAATCCATAAAATGATTGGTATATTCTAAATGATCATTGTACCATTTAATCATCCTATTATATTATTTCAATATATGTAACTATAAAAATAATATAGACGATATTTAATTTTACATATCGAATTATAATTACTACAACAAGTTCCTATTAATATCTAAAACATCTAAATTTAAGTCCTTAATATTATTTTAGATTTTTATATGAACTAAAATTATATTATTCTATGTAATTTGGTCTAGTTTATCTCCTAGCATTTTCAACGCATTATTATATCAACATACTGCTAGATTATGAAAACTTTATAGTAAAAAACTGAATTTTTAATAGTAATCATTAAAATAACACATTTATTTATCTTACTTTTTAAAAAAATGATTTTATTTTTATCCTTTTTTAAAACCAAATTCAGTTTGCTATTATATATGGATTTTTATGAGGGGATAATGTTACAAATGATATCTGAAATTTAATAAAATATGCCATTAAATATTTTTTTTCATATTCTATTTATTTGTTCTTTCCTACATGACCTTATAAAAGGTGTATAAGATATGTGCACAGTACAAAGTTGATAATTGAAACTCTTTTTTCTTTCTTTTTTTTTTATCAAAAGAGGGGCTTAAGAACGCCTAAAATTATATGGTACAATTTATGAGGAAAACTAGCACCAACAATATCTTGGTACAAATTTCAACATATGAGGAGGAATGAATTTTAGAACATGACAACCAATAGGCATAGAAAAGCCATACTTGCCAAAGCATCTGTTGCTTGATTTCCTTCTTTGTAGACATGCATAATCTGGGCATTCCAACATTTGTGAAGAAGATCTTTAATAGGAATGAGAACATTTTGAAATCGTAGATCAGCTACATCATCCTTTGCCAGCTAATCAGCTACACTTTTATCATCAAGTACACTTTTCTATAATTGAGATGTCATGCTAACTCCAAACCCTTCAAAGCACCCCAAAGCTCCGTCATAAGAGAAGAACGAGAACCTAAGCAAGTAGCAAACCCAATTAGCCATTGCCTTTAGAAATCACAAATCAAACCACCTGATGAAGATAAGGATTGATTTTGCTTCGCTGCGCCATCAATATTTAACTTAACAAACTTAGCTAAAGGAGCTTGCCAACCAATAAGGAAATTGATTCTCCTTTTATCCTTACCCACCATTTTCTTCGTCTCCATATTAGTAGTGTAGGCTTCCTCTGCTTTTGATTTAATTTGGTACAAAAGAGATTCTACATTCACATCAACCCCTTCAAATAACATTTTTTTCCTACAATTCCATAGCATCCAACAAGCAATACCAAAAAATGTTGACAAGGTAATCCTAAAAAAACTCTTCGTTAATCAAGTTATTCACTAACAATTTGTAAAAAAGAGAGTTAAGGAAATTGGAAAGCAGACTTGGTGTGATTATTTTGCACTAAAGACCAAAAGGTTTATCACATCCACGGAGGACATGATCAATATCTTTACATTTGTTGCTGCAAATTTGGCAACTGTTGCTCTCTTTCATGTGTTCCTTTCCATCACTTTCCATTCAAAAGATCATTGTGAAACGATAACCAAAGAAAATGCCTAACTCTTTCTGGCCCCATCCATCTCAAAACAATTCTCCATTTCTCCTCCTTATCATTCCACCTATCATCACACACCATCTCATAAGCCATAGAAACGCTGAAACGACTAGAGGAAGACGATTCCTAAAAGATGGAGTCATCTAGACCATCAGGACTAGGTGACCTAATATCCACAATGAGCAAAATCATAGAATTATTGACCAAACTTTAGAGTAGCGCCCAGTTCTAGTCATTGTTAGAAATCAACAAAATCATAGATATGCTGCACTTTGAAATCTTGGGGCAAGTTTTGACAAATTGTTAAAGAGGAGGAACAAAAGGGGAAATCCACCTATCTAGCTAGAATCGAATATGTTGCCCATTACCTACTAACCAGTAGATCCCTTGTATAAAGGATTTCTAGATTTTACTTAGGGCTTTCCATAGATGAGAAGCCATCTTGACCTCAAGATTATCAAGAATATACCCATCAACAAACCTATTTTTAGCTCGAAGAACTCTTACCTACAATGACTCTAATTCAGTTACAAGGCCCCAAGAAATTTTCATAAGCAAGGATCATTAAAGTTCAACATTGGTCTAATTCCGAGCCCCCATTCAATTTTGGTTGACATACCTGACCCCAACTCACAAGATCAGTTTTCTTTAAAAAAGTAGAAGATCCCCAAGTGAATTTCCTTTTAATTCTATTGATGTGCTACATACATCTTTAGGAATGCTTGAAGACTTGCAACGTGTATAGAGGAGTCATTGACAATGTGGATTGACATAATGTAACTCTTCTAGCAAGAGAAAAAAGATGAGGATTCCAATCTACTGCTCTTTTTTTTTTTTTTTTAACGTTATTCACCATATGACCATAGGTTTCCTTTATAACTCTTTTGTGAAGTAAAGGAACGCCCAGATACTTCCCTAAATCATTATTTCTCTTGAAACCTAAATCCTTACTCAATCGCAATGCTACCTTTTCTTTAAGATTAGGCGGAAAAAATACTTGAGTCTTCTCCTTGTTGACTAAATGACTAGAGAAAGAACAAAATTCTCTCAAAACATCAGTAATTATAGCTACCTAATCATCCGAAGTCTCCATAAATAGTACTAAATTGTTTGCAAAGAACAGATGTGACACTACAGTTTGACCATTACCAAATCAAAAAGGCTTCTACTTCCCTTCCTCTATTGCTTTTGAGATGACCTGAGATAAGCGCTCCATGCAAATAACAAACACATATGGAGATACTAGATCTCTTTGCTGCACCCACATTTAGGATTGAAGGAAGCACTAGGAATTCCATTTTAGGCTACTTGCATTGAACATATCTTAAAGGAACTCATGATGATAGAGGAAATAAACCAAGGAATACCTGCATCTTGAAGAGAATCCCTGATAAAATTCCAACTAATGCGGTCACATGCCTTTTCTAAGTCTATTTTTATAGATAGCCAACCTTATCATTCTTCTTGGACCTCATTGAATGAATGATATCCTGAGCCACAATGATGTTATCTACTATTTTGCAACCCATCAAAAAACTAGTTTGAGATGGGTGAAGTAGATGAGGCATAATAGGCTTAAACTTGCTAATTATACTTTAATGTAATTTTATAGCTTACATTGCATAGACTTATTTGTTAGAATTCGTTAAAACTTTCTAGAGATTCTACTTTTGGAATTAAACAAATTAATATCTTGTTCATCTCACTATGAATTCTCCCCACTGCAAAAATATCACAAACCATATTACACATAAACTGCCCCACAATATTGTAGTTTTTTTTTGATAAAAATGTGCATTAAGGCCAACCACACCCGGTGCCTTATTTGACCCCTTATCAAAAACTGCCTTATGAATTTCCTCATCCAATATTGGACCTTTTAGCAACAAAATTTACTGTTCATTAAGAGAAGGAAATAGACCATGAATATGGTACAAGTTACTGCTTATTGTTTTCCTAAAATAAACTTTTTTAAAAAACAAAGCAGCATCTTGTCATAGAATGCTGGTATCAACACACCATAAACTCATCATTTAGGCTCAGTTGATGAACTATCCTCCTTTTGGCCCTCCCATTTGTTTGTGCATGAAAGAAGGAGGAGTTTCGATTGCCATGAGGTAACCAATTTTGATTTGTTCATTGCTGCCAAAGAAGATCCGCTTAAGTGAGAACCCTTTCATACTCCTTCCTGAGAGATGCTTCAAGATTATGGAGGTTGGGAGTTGAGTTGGTTTCAAGGGCTTTTTGCACCCCAACAATTCTTGCTATGAGATACCTTTCTTTGTGAAAAATATTTCCAAACATGCACCTATTCCAATCCGTAGCTTTAACACGTAATTCTTTTGCATTTGTTATCAAATCAACCTCATGCTTCCAATTGTTAAGAAAAAAAGATTCCCAAGATGAATGGGTACACCAAGCAAACAAATAATGAAACCTCTTTTCACTACCAACATCTTCATAATTAGAACACACATTAATTAAAAGAGGATTATGATCTAACCTGATCTTTGACAAGTGTTTAATCGTAGTACCTTCAAAATAATCCTTTCAACATTGATTCAAAAGAGTACGATCTAGCCGTTCATAGAACATGCCTCTTGACCATGTATAATGACATCAAATGCAAAACTCCTTTAATTCATCCTATTAGGTTTGTCTTAGCCCATCCCAAAGGAAAAAAAAAAAAGACTTAAAAAGTATTCTTAAAATTTTAGAATTTCAATAAGTCCCAAATTGTATTTATTTAGCACATTCCATACTATGGCTAAAACTTCAAATACTCTTACTAACACTTCTTAGATATCTGGAGTTACAAAATGAAGATTTGTTTCCCTTTTTACTATTTTATTCAATGAGCACTTGTATTTTATAATATACAAATTTTAAAATTAATCAATTTAGTATTTAAATTTTAAAATTGATCATTTAATATATAAAAACTTTAAAATCTATCAATTTAGTATTTAGAAAAAGTTGATGAAGTACTCTTGACATACATGAGAATCTCTTTTAGATAATAAATTAATCAAGTTAAAAGTCTATGTAGTTAATTATATATTTTATCAAAATTTAGTTACAATATATAACATTAATCTTTTTATAAAAAAAATTTATTATTACAACATAAACAAAACAAAGAGCAGACCATCGCTCAAGATACTCTCCATGTCGAAAGGTCGTTGTGTATTTGATGGCGAGGCCTCTACGAGGCTTGTGTTGCCTCAGACGCTTCTTCGTCTCCGGGTCCGAGGTATCATCAACTTCACCCCCCCCTCTCTCCCTCTCTCTCTCTTTCTTTTAGTTGGGTATTCTTAGTACATAGTTCAAAAGATGTTCGGGATCATATCATGGAATGCTTTGTGTTCTGTTATATATGCAAAAATTTAATCTTTTCTTTCAAGTTGAGGTCAAATTTGATCTTTTATGCTGAAAAGTTTGGGTATAAGGCGAACCCATATGTTTATTTCTTTGTTTCTATTCGTCTCGATGTTTCGATTTTCCTAGTAAGGAGTGGCACATATGTCTTTTTGGAGAGTATTTGAAAATTGGGTATTGTTTTTAGTTGTGACACTGTGTAAAAAAGAGTAAGTTTTCATAAAGAATCTGCATTTAGTTGGTGGGAGTGTATGAGGAGTGCCAAGGATGTTTCAGACTTTTTTTTTTTTTTTTTTTTTAAATTTTGAATCTATTTTCCTTTTCTTTCTTGCTTGTTTAGGTTCATAAGAGAGGGTTGTTGGCTGGTTCTCAACTTTGCAACTTTTCCTCTGGAGGTATATCCCCTTGATCTATATAATAGAATATTTGATTTCATAATTCAGGCAACGCAAGTTTTACCATTTCACTCATGATATTCTTTAAGTTTGACTAAGAATATTCTCATCCTTATGGGTCATAGGTTTAAATTTTTATGCAACTTGAAATTTGCGTGGTTCTATGTTCGGCTTGCTGGATTTGTTCTTGATAAAAAAATTTCATCGATGAATTTTGAATTACTATATGTTGGTGCTTAGACTTTGGTGGTTAATGGCATTGGTGTAGTCTGATGCACGAGTCTTATGTAATGCGGTCAAGGCATATGTCACAAGTCTTGAAGGCATGGGATTTAAGTTGCAAATGAGCAGCATTTCTGCATGCTTGGAAAGAGTGTGAATTACTAACAGCAGCATTCTGTTAATATGCAATTTCTATTTTTATAATGGTACAATTTTTCAATTATTTAGTGCAACATTACTTGGTTTGAATATTGTAGTTAATGAGTGCTCGATATATGAATGGCATAAGCACAATCTTTTTAAATTATCCATCTTCGTTATGATCTTACGTCTTCTGATATTTTGAAGGGAGGAGGTCAAAATCTGATGGAGATGATTCTAATGAGGAAAATATGTCAAAAAAAGAGCTGGCTCTCCAGCAAGCTCTGGAGCAGATTACATCTTCTTTTGGAAAGGGTTCAATAATGTGGCTTGGTCGTTTGGTCTCCCTAAAAATGTTCCTGTGGTTTCCACAGGTTCTTTTGCTCTGGATATAGCTCTTGGTATTGGTGGTCTTCCAAAGGTAAGCTACAATTCATTTATGGAGTAATGTGAAGCTGGTTGTGTGCGAGTGCCTTGAAGTTTTTGTGCACACAATATTTCTTCTTCTATACTTTGATGTACTATCTCCATTGTTAATATGGTTAGGGCCGTGTGGTGGAGATATATGGTCCTGAGGCATCTGGAAAAACAACTCTTGCCTTGCATGTAATTGCAGAAGCACAGAAGCAAGGAGGTCTGTTGTTTGCATTCTATTTGTTCTCTTGTATTCATATTACTTCTAGTTATCCTAACCACTTTTCCTGTGTTTGTTGCTGTCCACTTGAGTGACTAGCCTTAGCAAGACATCTTATTAGCCTGTTTATTAATTTATCTGAAAAGCCATCAGTTCATTTATTTACTTACACGATATATTGTTTACCATGGCAGGTTACTGTGTGTTTGTTGATGCTGAGCATGCTCTTGATCCAGCTTTAGCCGAGGCTATAGGAGTAAACACTAAGAATTTGCTTCTCTCACAACCAGATTGTGGTGAGCAAGCTTTGAGTCTTGTGGACACATTAATAAGGAGTGGGTCGGTAGATGTTGTCGTTGTTGACAGTGTAAGCTGAGCCACATCCAGTTAGGAATGACTGTTCATTATTGTTGGAGCATTAACTGACTTTGTTTTTCTGTGAGGGATAAAATATATATTATAAAAACTGATTTCAACCAGATGAATAAGAATTAGATAGGGAGAAGATAGGTAAGAATAAGACAATACATGTAGTTTTTTCTGGTTCTTGGATAAGGAAAATTTTGAACAACACTGGAGTTTTGTTTAACTCAAGCAAATGGAAGATTGAAAACAAAGCTAGAGTAGAATTGTTTAGAAGTGGTACATTAGAATTGTTTTGCAGAAAGTAGAAAAATTTCTTTGGAATTGAATAGGCAACTTGATTTGAGTAATATCTGTATCAAAATCCTGTAAAATGGCATGGCTGTAGTCATCTTGTAGTGTACATGGCAGCAGCAAGCTAAACAGATTTGCATATTTCTCAGACTAGGGCTAAAAGTTTTCTTGTAAGAATGCTGTCTTCATTTTTGTGTAGTTTGTAGATTTTGAGGAAGTTTTTTCTGCTTCATGGTATATGGAAATTCAGAAGCAGGCTCAGTTCATTGAATTAGCTCCATTTTCTGATCTTGAGTTTTCCTCTTTTCTTGAAAGATAGCTTATTTTGAAGATTTGGAGCCCTATTTGATTAAACATAACCTAGTTTGATTAGGCACTGAAATTCATCAAAATGAAGCTAGAAGTTCCTTATTGTATCACTTAGCTACTCAAGTAGTTTAATTGACTCTGGGGTTTGGTGAGGTGATACTTCGAACACATTTGCTAGACAGCTTGACTTGCTTACATCTCCTAAGGCATTTATGTTAATTGAGTGTGTAATAAGTTAGAAAGCTTACTTGCTGCTTACCTATACCTTACACTTCTTTTATTGGCTAAAATCAAGCCCATGAAGGTTTCTATAAGTTGTGTTCAATTTTCATCATAGGTAGCTGCACTTGTGCCTAAAAGTGAACTTGACGGTGAGATGGGAGATGCCCATATGGCAATGCAAGCTAGATTGATGAGCCAAGCACTTAGGAAATTGAGTCACTCATTATCAATGTCACAGACCATATTGATATTCGTAAATCAGGTAACTTTATCATTAAGAGTTTTAAATATGTATGCTGGCAATGTTCGTTTTCTCTCTGTATTTGTTTTTCTGGCAGCAAATTTTTATCTTTCTACACCCCTAAATTTGATAGGGATTTCCCTTCTTTTATTTTTTATTTATCATTTTATAAGTTCTTTTGAATTTTATAGCCTTTTTTACTCGTCTATTATGAGATAAAAAAGAGTGACTACTTTGCCTGAAGCTGACAACTTATGCAAATGTTGTGGCTTCAGTTGCAACCTAGACTGAATTCTGATCCACAATCTACCATGCTTGATCTATAGTGGTTACAGTCTGTGAGCAATAGTGTATGTATTATGTCTCAGCATCTTTGGTGGTACTATTGTTAAGATGGCAATGTCTTGATCTTGTAAAAATTTGTATAGAATATGCATGGAGCTTCCTTGCCAGTTTGTAATTCCTCTGTGCTGTCATGTTAATGGAGTTCAAATATAATGGCTGACTTATCTTCTGGCTAAATTTAGGTTAGGTCTAAGATTTCTACTTTTGGAGGATTGGCGGGCCAACTGAAGTAACATGTGGAGAAATGCCTTGAAATTTTATGCTTCTGTGCGGCTAGACATTAGAAGAACAGGGCTTATCAAGAAGGGGGAAGGAGGTAACTCTTTGTTGTTTCTATCTTCAACATCAATCTTATCTTGCCTTTATTGCTGATGTTTCACTGTCCATGATATTTCCTACCCATGCTCCGTTGTAGTTCCCTTAATCATCTAAATAGAAACCATGTAATGTTAATATGCATGTATTTGGCAAGTGGCTAATGTGTGAAAACTAAGAGAAGAGAGGCAAAATGTTGTTATTTTTTTTGTGGTATTGCAATTGTTATTTCTGTCAGTGAATTTTTTTGGGAAAGTTTTGACTTTGTACTGGAGGTTGGAAGCTAATGCAGGCACCTTGAGAAAAAGAAATTTTGGAAGTAGATGTGATTTTTTCCAAATTTTTTTATAGCACTTCATTTATTCGATGTTATGTATGGTAGTAGTAATTTCGACCATCCTCATCTGTCATGTCCAGATACCATTTCACCTCTTTGTTTGGTAGTCATTAAATACTATTTTGTAGTTTCTATCATAATATATTTATTTATAGGGCATTTGGAATTTCTGCTGTTTTCTGATAGACCTACTCCCTTGGGGTTTTTCATGAGTGTCTTTGGCATTTGTATTGCCTGCTGTGAGAGCTAGGTTGACATTGATCATATGTCTAATAAGAATGGCATTTTTGTAAACTTGAGAAGTCTTTCTGGTTTGGATTTGCTGTATTCTCGATGTTAAGATGCATCTTTTGATAACTTAATAATATTGGTCTGGTAGACAACAGGTGCGCAGGTTAAGGTGAAGATTGTGAAGAACAAGCTCGCTCCTCCATTTAAAACCGTGCAATTTGAGCTTGAATTTGGCAAGGGCATATGTAAGAATTCTGAGATTATTGATTTAGGACTAAAACACAAATTCATCACAAAGGCTGGGGCCATGTATTATTATGGTAGCCAGAGCGCCTGTGGCAAGGAAGCTTTGAAGCGATTTTTGAATGAGAACGAAAATATCTGTGAAGAGCTTATGATGAAGATAAGAGAAAAACTTCTGGCAGAGACACAGAAGAAACCCAGGTTAGAGGAAGAAGTTCCTGAAGGAAAAGTTTCTACTGATTCTACTGATGAAGAAGCCACTGCATTGGAAGCTTAAGTATGTCAAAACCTGAGTTCTTTTTCTTGCCTGTCCTCCTAACTGCTGATTTTGCTCATGCTTGTAAGTATTGTGCTTACCTCTTTGTTTCTCTTGATACAAAATTTACGGGGCACGGAAGTGGAGGGTTTTGCAGAAGGCTTGCTAATCATTCTCTCTGTAGTCTAGCATTGTTGTGTGTAACATAAGGAAGCTGGTGTTGTATATATTTATATCATAGTTAATCTACAGTTGTAAAGTCATTTTGATTACCTTTTTGGTGATGGCGCTGCATAGCTAGTTGTTGCTCCAAAATGCTAGCAGAATTATGGATGTTCATGCCTAATCAGTCATCCTTTTCTTCCCCTATATCCCTAAACTCTCCGAGTGCGGGGGCGAAAGTTTTTATATCTCCCATATCCATTGTGTAGAACTTTTCTTTGGAGATAGGTATGTATGACAAGTCCTGCATATATACTAAAATTTGATTAAGTGTTCTATATTTCAAATGACTCATTTAGTTCTCCATGATTGCTTTGTTGTATCAATGCATAGTATATAGCATTGCAATCATGCCGACTTAGTCCTGCTTGCTATATGTGTGTTGTCTGCCTGAGTTTTTGTGCTTTGATATTTGGTCTTTCATATAAACCATGGCATGCATTGCCTTGAACCATTGTGAAACTGTCAATGTGTTTCAACTTACCTACGTGTGTTTTGTGGAAAATGTTTCTTAATTGTTTATTTGTCAGTGATATGTTGGAGTAAAAAGTTATAATACTATCAAATATAATTGGGTCCGTTTGGATTGTCTATTTCTTATTTGTATCTGTATTTATATCTAAACTTTATGTGTAAAGATGTTTGATTTGTAGCTACATTTTATCTGTATTTGGTCTATTTGATATTTTTATGAGAACTATCATGTTTTTCATCAATATGTATCTCTTGATAGATAATTTGTTAGAAAAAGTTTAAAAAAGATGTCTACCATCTGCCGGATGCCAGATGCCAAACGGATCCATTATCTTAATATTTCCAAGTGGTTAGATGTTTTTATTTATACTTTTTTATGAAATCCTAAGAAGTTTGTAAAAGGTTTTATATGGAATATGTATTCTTGGTGTTAAAGCCCGGGCATCTTCTATCTGTCTTTATTATTAGAGGCTTTAGACATTTATGGTCTCTTAGGTGTTTTTATCATTTTATATTTAAAATTATCATCTCTATTAGTAATTACTATATAGCTGATTGCTACTTTTGTTAGTTTTCGATGGAGTTGGAATGTGCGATGCTAGTGGGGCTCTCCCTCATTTCCTAGAAGGGCAGTTCCATTTTACTAACCGACAAAACTTTTCCAAAATCGTGGGAGCCGCTGACCCTTTGGTTGTACCTCGTGTTTGAAGATTCGACTCAATTACTGTTTTTTGGTATAGAGTACAAGTTTCTTCGTTGTTGCACTTAGATCTCTTGGGTTAGTGACGAAACTTCAACACTATTAAACTTATCGGGGGTTGACATGTCTTACAACACATGGAAAATATATTGGTAAAATACATTTAGAGATAAAAGAACACAGTTTTTTTGGTCCCATTTAATTGGGAAAGGGAATGATTTAATTCAAGTCAGTTTAATTGGAAGAATACTGTTCATATCACTCTAGAATTAGGGTTTTGGCAAAATAATGGGTAAATGTTATATTTGATATCTAGAATTTGTCATTTCATGTAATTAGCTAGAACTATTTGGAACGTAAGTGTTAATTTACTGTTAATTTCACTTATGGCACTTGAAACTTTTTTATTATAATAGGGTTATACCTAAACAATTTTTCCTACAAGAAAATATCTAAACTTTTTAAGTATTTCACTCATAGTGCTTTTAGTTAGAATCCAGTCGAAATAATAAAATTAATTTTTCTCTTCCACATCAACATATTTATTTATTTGTTTATTTTATTTTACTTCCCTCTCTTTATCGTACATCATCTCCCTCTCTTTCTTCTTCTTCTTCAACCCAATCCTAACTCCCTTGTCTTCTCCCTCTACCTCAACTAAAAACTAACTTTTCAGTTGATTTTTAACACCATAAAAATTAAAAGCACTAGAGTGGTTTTCCCAACATTTTCTTATTTGTTTCTCTTTCTTTTGTTTTTGAAGTTTTAGTTGTATTTTCTTTATATTTATACCCAATTCGAGTATTCCGTTAAATTTGTCATCTCATTGATAGATTGAAATTCTAGGCAAAATCCTAGGTGATAGAAAGTGCATTACGAGATTACGGGGCTAGTAATTTTGTTAATGCAAGTGTGTTTTTTTGGTTGAGAATCTAGTTAGGTACTTTTAGGATGGAGCAAAAAGTAATTTTCTTTTTTTTTTTTGGGTAATGTAACATTGTTGTTTGATTTAGGTTTTTTTTTTTTTTTTTTTTTTTTTTTTTTTTTTGTGGTAAATGTGAGTGTGCTGATCCAATTGGGTACATTTGAGATTGAGCAAAAGGTGTTTTTTTTTTTTTTTTTTTTTTTTTAAAGGTTGCAAGAAGAGGAATAAAGTGTATCATAAAATCGATTTGATTTTAGGTTTTATGATTTGGTAAGGTGTGTTTGTTTGAGGTTTTGTTGGAAGTGGATATTTGTGAGATTGAGACAAAAGTGATTTTTTTTTTTTCGGAGTTTAGAGGCAAAGGAATTGGGTTTAGATTAAAAGGTTTCTAGATTGAGGAAGGAGATCCATAATGGTTTGTGGATTTTGGAGATGGTGATTGTTGTGTTGGGCGCAATGGTTGTTTTTTGTAGTGTTGTTTAGTGTTGGGTTCGGGGTTTGGCATTGGAGGGTCTAGGTAGTCGGGTGTTTGAGTGGGCAGTGTTGGATTTGTCGTGTTTGTTGTTGGAAATGGAGATAAATGTGGTGTGGTTGTGGGTGCAGTTGAGGCAGATTGTGGTTGTTTATGTGTGGATTGGTGGTGAGGTGGCTTTAGGAGGGGATTTTGGTGGGAAAAGAGAGAGAGGAAAGTGAAAAAAAAAAAAAAATATGTTGACGTGGAAAAGAAGTTAATTTTATGTTAGAATATCGCTAGACTTATGGCTAGATTTTGGCTAAACATACATTTTTCTTATGAGAAAATTTTGTTTAAGTATGATTCTGTTAGATAAAAAAAATTTTGGTACCGTTATGAAATTAGCTTCTCAATTTACTACCAATTAATTTTTTGATTCATTTATAGTACTTAAATTAAGTAGTAAAATGCAAAAATGTGTGAATTTTAAGTAGCTAATTGTAAATTTTGATAAAATTATGACAATTGATTGCAAAAATGTGTATTGTTTAAGTACTGAATTGACATTTCAAATTTATGATTGTTAATCATAAAAATATGTAAAGTTTAGATATTAGATGTGATTGTTGTTGTAGTTTTCTTTTAGAAAAATAAAATAAAATAATTAATGGTTTCGAAAGAAGTGTTTTTGGATGACTATATTGTATTGTAAATAATTTTTTTACTTAATTATTTATCATTTTAGACACTCCTAATAGGACACTTCTATAGTAATATTAACTGCGATGAGGGTTCTTGGTGTCTCATCCATTTTTCGTTCACATTATTCATTAATATGCCATTCCACTTCAAATTATGTCTTTTGACATTATTCATAAGTTATAAATGTAATTAAATACCTTATTCACCCTTTAGAAGCTATTTTCATCTGTGTATTTCTGTCTCTTCTATGCATGTACTTGAGAATAGTTGATTTCTTTAATGAAATCTCTATATCATAGTCTCAATAAATTAATTGCCCATTGTAATTTTAATTTTCAAAATTGCCACATATTCTTTTTAAATCTTTCTAACTTTTAGTGGATTAGTTTGTGAAGATGGAAGAAGTTGTTGACTCATTGCTAAATACAAATACATACATATGTTTTTCATTTGTCTATAAAATAATGAAGAACCAACATGAAGAAAGACATTTCACCCTCAATTTACATCATTCACTAGTTGATGTTAAAAGGAATTGCTAAATTATTGGTGGGAAGGTGGTTCGGCTCGAATCTTTAGAAAATGGGAATAAAATAACCCTTATATCATATTCCTTTAAAATAGATTAGGATAGTCTTATCATGGATATATTTATAGAACAAGTGAATAGATATTCTAACGGAGATGAAGAGCAAACCATCTTTTGATGGTTTCAACTTTGAGTTGATGCATGGACAAACAGAATATGCAAATCAAAAGAAGAATGATATGGAGAATTTGGTGTTAAAGATACGTATCGTTCTTAAAAAATTTGTGCCATGCAAAAGACGTCACAATATATCATGCCTACCAAAGCATTAAACAGCGGCAAGGACAGGGCATTGAATTTTTCTAATGGAGTGGAAAAAAAGAAAAAATTAAATCGTTCTGGAAATAACAAGGTTGACCTATGTCAAATTAGGGCGGTCTCATATTTCGTCAAAACCTACTCTGGGTCACAGATTGGTCAATACCAAGACATAAATCTGCCCGTCTCTTACGCGGGTTCACCTGCTTAAGTGTGTATAAGCCGTTAATCGGACTCGTTAAACGGCTTAATGCTGTATTATCCAATTCACACGACATGTATGGATGTTTAATATATAGATTGGTTGGTACTTTAACGATCTCAACAACTAATCCTTCTTTACAATGGTTAAATAATTGAATGCGTCTTCTCAAAAAAATTTTCGATGTACACAATTAAAGGTTTTCATCTCATCAAAACCAAATTTTATCCTAAACTCATTGGAGAGAATTTAGTGATGATAAAGAAAACTCTATAATTTTTACTACAGGGCTCTTTAAACTTTGAATTTTCTTTTTTTAAACGGAACTTGTGAACCCTGGAATTTTTCACATTAGTACAAGACTTTATAATAGATTTCATAAACTAGATAATAGATTAATATTTAGATTTTGGATAAATGAAGAATTTAGGAACCAAATAAAGGAATTATTTAACCCTAGTTAATACTGAAAACGAGATCTTGTATCTTGAATAACTAATTCAAGATATGATCTAAAATTTAAACCCGAAAACCTGATATACAAATAGATTTAAATAGAAAATATGAATATAGAGATTAAATGATTGTTTTAGATTCCGATAATGATTCGAGATTAGAATAACGAGTAGTAATGAGTTTATATTTAGACTTAAGCCCTAAATTTGAGATCCCTAGTTAAAATTAAAAGCTACTAATAAGAATTCACGTTCAATATCAAAACTAAAGATATATATATAGTTTGATTTCTGTATTAAGTCCAATACTGCATAAATGAGTATTTACGCTTATAAACAGAAAACGATGATCCAGAAATGAACTGTTAAGATTTTAAATACACAACAAAAATATAAACTGTCAAATAACTCAAAATCTAAACTCCAAACAAATAATCAGATACGCTATTGTTCTAAACCGAGTTTTCTTAAGCTATTGAGGTCTGAAACAAAAATTGACCTAGCAAGCTTAAGAGATCCAAATCGCAGGAGATAAAATTATACGAATAAATAACTACGTATATATATAATCTAAATTTGTATTATTTGAAAATCTAAGTGGTTTGTATAACTTTATACACATTTTTGTACAAAAACTTCCAAATATTAGCTAATTTATACCCGTATAACTCGTTTAATTATCTCAAAACTTAATTAAATAAATAAACTAATATTATATATATATATATATATATGTTTTGGCTGCTGAATTCGGTGAAGGATTTGGAGAAGAAAAGCACAGCCGAAATCCAACCAATAATTCCCTCAAATTTGTCAAACAAATTAACCACTCCACTAATCACATGTTGAAGTCATACTAGCATTAATTGCCATGAAAACAACATATTAAACACAGCCAAAACCGGAGAGAAATGAAGGAGAAGCAGCAGCCGAAGTCCTCTTCCTTCCCCCTATATATATGTATTTAATAACCTTAAAGAGTAAACAAACAAACCTCATTAATACTCAAACTCCTCAGCACGAAACTACTCTCAGATATCAACCAAAACAGACTGAAAACAAAGAATAAACCGAACAAAACAATCGAGTTCGGATCAAGGGAAAAACGAAACAAAAAACCCTTGAACAAGAGTTCAAAGGTAAGTTGAGGTAACTCGAGTTATTTTCGTTCAAATCTAAGCTTTGTAACTGACTTATAATCATCTTAGGAACGTAATAAACACAAACACAAGCCTCGGATTGCATCAAACAAGCTTCAACGAGGTAACACTCCAAAAACCCTAGCTTATGTTTAAGAATCGAGATCTATAGATCTATGTTTTTAAACGTGTTGAAAGTTGTTTTATGTCTTTATATAGGATATAAACACTTAGAAGTAGTTTAAGTATGCTTTTAACGTGAGAAAATCAAAGAAAGAGAATTGAATGAGGAGAAGATGATGAACAGTAAAACACTGCCTCAAGGCCGGCAGTGTAAACGTTGAACGCCGGTGGCTTACATGGATAGGCCGGCGGCTTATAGGCAGCTTACACTGATCAGAGCTACGTAAAATAATTTTCACTAAAAATTGAACGTAGCCGGCTTTCTGGAGATCTACGCCGACGGCGTAGGGCGACGTACGTTGAAAGCGACAGCTTTTAACGCCGGTGCACTCGAAATGAAATAAGTTACAAAATCAATTTTACACCGGCACCTGGGATGAAGGCCGGCGGCTTTGAGCCGCGTACGCCTAAACTTCTTTACCGAAAGCTTATTTTTTGAAAATAAATAGAACACACACACACACACACACATATATATATATATATATATTTCTTAAGCCTATTTAGTGTATTATATATATATGTGTACAACAATATAAGATTTATTACAAATGATTAGAATAACTAGATTAATATCTACTAACTTTTGAAACCCTAGAATTAAGAAAAATATTTACTATTAATTAAAGTTAGTAGTAGTCTAATATTTGTTTTAACAAGATAAAATAGATAAGAATGGAAATTGAAATAAGTTAATTTCTTGAGAAATATGACTTCTAAAAATAACAAAACAATTATGCGAGATAAAATAAGGGAAACACGACAACACTAAGTATTAATAATTACCAAAATATCGAGTCTAGGACACTAATCACATATAGGAATTTAGTTAATTTGTATTAATGAATACTTTGTCTTAAATAGGTGACTTTGACTCATTAGAGGATCTACCAATGGATTACTGCGATTGAGGCAGTATGAGCAGGTGAGTAATTCAGTCATATTGTACTGGTTGTGATTGTAGATAGTCAAATAAGTAATGCAAGATAATCAAATGAATGTTTGTTGAAAGTATGATATGATCTGATTGTGTGATTGTTAAAATATCCTTACAAAAGCGATAATGCAATGATTGACGTTGTGAAATAGTGTAACGATGATTGTGTGTAATGTATGGTCACCCTGAAATTGATTAAGAATTAAGACTTAACAAAATAATATGAACATGCATTGCACAAATTGCATTATTGCATATATGGTTGTGACAGCCTGCTACGTATTAATATTTTGGATCTCTGTTTTTGCTTGGTTGATCTAATGTGTAAATTCTTCCAAGGTTCTCTTTGGTCTGGGGTCCTATGAGGAACTAAAAGGCACCGAAGAACGTCGCCCGTAGAATCGCTTTGAAATGATTAATACTTAGGGAGTTTCTAAGAAGTTGTAGGAGATGGTCGGTTTAATCAACTATATTAATAGTGATAACTTAAAATGAGAAATTGCTGATGCTCCTGTGTACTTAGTCTCTCCTGGGCAGGTGGGTCATTAAGATTTGGTTCTTCAACCCATTAAAAAGAGGGCGTAAATCTTTTTCCTGTTTGGATTCTAGATCATCCAAACTTGTACCTGAGCATATGGTTGAGTGATTGCATTGCATATGATTTGTTAATGACTTGTGTGATGTATGGTATGTCTGGTTATTCACTGAGTTGTGGTTTCGCTCATACTCCTACAGTCTTTTCAGGTTCACTTTACGACCCTGGTTAGTTACATCCAGGAATATGGCTCCGGTAAGAGCTTTGAAGCTAGAAGTCTACAGATCTATTTTAGTTTGATGGCTATGTACTATTAGATTAGATTAGATTATTTAGTTGAGTACTACAAAGGAACCATATGGGTTGTAATAGTTTTGTAATGTTTATTTACTAAGTCATTTCTCTCATATATTTGTTATTTCTTATCAAGCAACTAAAAAGATCCTGTTGTTTTGAAAACCTGTCATTCTCTGAAAGTAATCTAGTGATAGTATTCAAGTATAACTTGTTTACTACTACTAGGGTACCTTCGGGGCATGACATAACTTCCTCCATTTCATTGTCTTCTTTTTTATATAGGCAGTCCCAATATAACAAAAAATACAAAACTCCCCATAATTTTAATGAATAAATAGCCAACATATGTGCCAATTGCTACTTACATGAGACAACTTATAATCAATAAAACAATTGCATACACATGCACCAAACAAGTATCACATAAAACATACGGCGCTGGTAAAACACATACACAAAGACAACATAATCACCGTATGTAGACATCTCTCTGGGTTGGGTCTGAACTGGGACCTGATTCGGTCCAGCTACGGTGGGTTTAGCCATGGACCCACGTTGGTGGGACGAGTCTAACTCGTCAAGTGGACCCGTTGTAGTCCATGGATCCACTAGTGGGACCCGTGAACTTGGTGGGTCTGAATGGGTCCCCCATTAAAAAATAAAAAATAATTAAAAAATTAATAAAAAACTAAAAAGGGACAGGTTAGACCCAACCCAACCTAACCCGCTAACCTGCCTCAAGACTTAATGAGTTCATGTGTCAGACCCGCTCCATCCCATTTGCGAGGTAGTTACATATCACTATAATTTAGATCTGAATCCGGTAGGCTGGATCTATGGGGTTAGACTCGAACTGACCTGGGGAAATGTCCAACCTTATGGATAAAAAATTGCTATTCTTATTATATTTCAACGAATAAATACTTGTCACATGTTCACAAAATAATAATAATTGTTTGCTTTATTTATGAGATGTTTTCATTATTTAAATTTATTTAACACATGACTACAACCGTTTATTTGTTGGGATAGGATGAAGACACCGTTCTTGATAGCAAATATTTATCCATCATTGTACCAAGTAGCTACACTTTCCACATGTTTGAAAGGAATGATTTCCTACTCTTCCCCAGTAGCTTAGTAATCATGTTGTACTGTGCTTTCTATGTTTCAATATTTGCATGTAGACCTCTCAAAGGTCCCCGGCTCGATCATGATAGATCTGATTCGTAGTTTGGAATTGTTGGGAACACGGGTCTTGGCAAAGGTTTAGTAGCTGAACCCATGGACTCGATGAGTCTACAGGGTCCACTTAAAAAAATATTAATTATTAGTATAGAAATAAGAAATAAAAAATATAAAGTAATAGATAAATTTTTAAAAATTAATAATAATACATGTAATAACTATAATTATATGAAAACATGTCTAATGCTTTATATAGAGTTTCACTAATAGAACAATCCCATTTTTAAGCAATTTGGGACTTCTTTTTCTTTTGTAAACTATACTCTTTTAGAGTGTTACTCCCAGCCCTATATTGCTATTTTTTTTAAAAAATTCAAATAGATATGCTTGTGTATAAATAATTGCACATTTTAATAATGTTTAATAAAAATTGGTTAAAGAGTAGTATATTCTTAGACCTAATTTATATTTTATTTTAAATTAAGATTATTTGTTTCATTATTAATAACTCTTCATAATAAAAATAAGATTTTGTGTTTAGGTGTCAAAAGCGTGATTTGTAGAGAGGACAGTGGATTCTTGAAATTCTTTGAGAATTTTGGAGTAAGTTTTTGCATCATTTTAAAGGAAACGAATAGGTTAGTGTATCTTGATTTTACAGTCTATTAATTCGTATATTAGGGTATGAAAACATAGGAAATCTTGAAGAAGAGGAAGTATGAGGAATTCCAAGTAAGTATGATTTGATTCTTGGGCATTCTTAACAATCTTTATGATAGTTAATATTTAGATTGTGATAAAGAGATAAAAACAATGTAATAGTGTGTGTTTTAAGAAGAAAGAGAAGTTTGGAACTTGAAAGAGTTATTTGTCACGACCCTCAAGGGAGTGTAGGAGATTAACCTAAAGTTATCATATCAAGTATGCATCACGATATGAGAACCGTTTTGCAAGTCAGAGGTTACAAAACTTTACTTAATATTTGTGTACAAGTTTTAATTATATAACAACATTTTGATATCTAAGGAAATATGGATTCCCATAGTCCACTAGCATCGCAAAGAATCGGTATCCCCCATCAAATAGTAAAATAGGACAAATAAAATACATATTATAAAGTTTCAAACCTTATACAACTAATCTAATTCTAAGTTTATATTCTACATTCTACGATTTCAAACTTAAACACTAAACGTATAGATTGCACTTTAAGATCATCTTTCTACCTTCAAGGACATCACTAAAGAAGATCTCTCTTCACATATCCTTAGCTCATTCCTAATGCTTTCCTATACAAGAACTATAGTAGTGTGGGCTAACCATAGCTTAGTGAAAAATAAGACCAAACCACACATCAAATAAATGTTAAACAAGTGTTACTAGTAAATATATGCACTGCAACACTCAACCATATGACATGCATAGTTTGGATGACTGGAATCCAAACCAATGGAGATTTACGCTCTCTCTTAGGGGTTAAAGGACCAGCTCAAGTCATTCACGCTCAGGAGAAACTAAGAACTAGGAAATGAGGAATTTTCTCAATTCATTATTATTTACATATATATTATTAACATAACCTCAACACCAAACAAACATTATCACTTTTATTTTAGTGAGTTATCAACCAATTCAATCACCAAACAACAAACAAATTCCTGAACCCCATGCAAAATCAGTCATATTTATATTAACATAGGTGCGTCTACATTACAACCATAAGCAAGGTGATAAAGTCAATGTTACCTACCTAACATTCAAGCCAAGTCATAGCAAACTCCTAGAAAGCAAAGATTAATCCATTCCTCCTATGAGGCAAAATAGTAACAACTTAATATGTTATACTTGATTGAAACAAAGATTTATATTAAAAACCGATTTGATCAGACATTAAGTAGGAATCCTACAATGGGTGCGAAAATCGCCCCGCTAACATATGAACAGTTCTCTATTGTCTGTCAAATTATTTATTTATTTTTGTTTAAAATTTTTTATTGAAAAACATCATTATTATTTATCACTTATATAATATTTTAATACGTTATTAACTTATATAAAAAACTCATTTTCGTAAGCATACATTTGAAACAATATATTTCCCATATTGAACATGGTTTAATCTAACATATTTCATCTAAGCTAAACACAAGTTATTAAGCCTTTATTACTTAATCTTAGCCAAGTTCATTAGACTTAATCAATCTAATTCACTTTATGCTTAAAACTATGTTAAATCTAATTAGTTATTAAACCTATTAATTTCCTTAAGTCATTCTTAATTATATAAATTGACTATAACATATTTATGTTAATTGTTATTCATCTATTTCATTTTATGAAGTTTGAATTACTTTAGTTTAAGAGAAGTAGTTTATACTTAGTGTGTTTGGGTGATATACATCATAAACGGGGGTATTAGTACTTGTTAAATTTGTGTTTTGAAGGCCTTGGAGAGTTACTTAAGTTCAAGGAATGAACTGGGTCAAGTTTTGTGCGATTTGGATGAGAAAAGGCGAAGTTAAGAAGGGGCTAGCAAAGAACACAAGTGGTACATGGGCGGATGTACCACCCCATGTTTCTTCCTTGTTTAGGAGTCAGAGAGAAGCACGAGAGGAATATGATTGCATACATCTCTATGTTTTCTTTTGGGTTTCTAGGCTTTTTTGGAAATAGAGAGAAGCGCATGCAGATATATTACCCTATGTTCTTAGCTGTGTTGTTCTGGAAAACATGTCTTTTTTTTTTTTTAGTTTTTGAAGTCAGAGAAGAGCATGGTTGGATAAGGTAAGTCGTGTTCTAGCCGTGCTTCTCCTCAGGTAGGTTAAAATCATGTGTTTTTAAGCAACATTGAGAAGCATGACTTAATACAACTCGTTGTGTTCTTCTCATTTTCTTTGCTCTATCCGTTTTCTTTAAAAACTTAACCTACTTAACTACTTGTTTTACATTATTTCTCAACATCCAACATCCTGTACTCATCATATAAACTTAGAATCATTATCTATAACATCTATAAACATTTTCTATTTCATATATCATCAAAATCCTAATTTTAACATGCATGGTCTTACTTAAGGTTTAACATATAACTTCATATATCACAAGATTACACGTTTCATCTTAATTCCTACATATAACTAATATCAATTCATCATATATATGCAACAACAACAATCAAAACAAGAAAACACCTTAACTTACAAATTTAACCAACATAAGTCTCTTGATCTTTGCTGCTACTACTCCTCCTAAGTTGATGCAGCTCCTCCTAACTTAACTCCCATCTTCTATATTGTTCTTTAAGAAGGAAAGAAGAGAAATGAAGAAAAGGAAAAGAAAGAGAAAAGAGAAAGAAGAAGAAGAAGCACGAATGAATAAGAAAAAGGAAAGAAGAAGAAAATATAAGGCGGCCAAAAGTAAAAGGAAATAAAGGACAAAGTTAAAGATATTTTCGGGTATGGGTTTTAAGTTTAAACCTTTTAGATGATTTTCTTAAATATTGAGAATAATTGGAAAGTAATTTCAGAATTTATAACATAGAAATTACTAGCTTGAATTGAAAATCTAGTGTAGAAATTAAATTTATAAAAACATGATATTTATTTTGAGTTCGGGCTTAAAAACTGATATTTTTAAATAAGTAAATAAACTCAAATTCATGGGGATTTAAGAGATAAAAGTTAAACTAAAGTTCATGGGTTTAAAAACTTGCAAAACACTTTAATTACATAATCAAAAAGTTAAGGGAATTAAAATAGAAAAAAAGAAGTTAAAATGAATAATTGGGAAAAATTCACTACTTTTGTTCCTTTGGTAATTGAAAGAACAGAAGTTCTAATAAAATTGGTTGAGATGATGATGAAATTTGTTTTGCTAGAAAAGATAGTTAAAGCAGTAAAACAATTGAAAGTGAATAGAATTCAAATTTAATAGTTAAAGAAAATTAAGGAATTTGATTGATGAAATGGGTAATTGAAGCAGTTGGATAAATAGAAAAGAATAATTGAGTTCTCAAATTTTAATTAAATCAATTGAGTAGTTTGATTGTATTAATCTATCTTATTTTATCCTATAGCTTAATTTACTTGATTTAGTTAAACCATCTAAGTTCAAATTCTAAATTAAGTTCTAATTCATGTTTTGCTAATACTTTTCATTTCTAAAGAAATTTTGATTCATTTGTTCACTATTCATATTTATTAAGCTTATCAATTGTAGGTATTATGGTTACATTTTGTTCTCTTATTAAATTTACTTGATATTTCTTACTATTTTCATTTTCATGAAACGTATTGAGATTTATTGTTATTTAGGTTTAGTATCTCTTCTTTCATAACATTTATTATTTATCATTTACTTCTTGATTTGATAATTTGAAAATTTTCAATATTTTATTAACTCTATATGACTGATATTCCATGCAATATAGCATTTAAAATCAATAAAAATTGGTTTAACGATTTCAACCTTCACTTACTTGCTGCTTTTTTTTTTTTTTGAGAAGATTCTGACTCAACAAAGACAATAGATGACTGAGAACTTAACTCGACTCATCTCTAGACCTAACACGACACATAATGACACAATACTGACTCACATGACACACAACTCAACAAAATAGATTGTATATTCGCTTTTCTATTCTTATTTGAATATATGACAACATGCATATAAAATATATAGTGCCCATATTCTTTTAGTCATCAAAGATATTATATTTTATAACTTTCATTAGTGTGATCATCTTAACAAGTTTGAAATCAAGATGTCTTATTTTTGCTTTTTACATATATATTGAATTGTTTACCATTTTACATTTGTAGGATATTACCGAAAGTTATGGAAAATTATATCTTAAAATTTTATTGATAATAATTCAAATTCTTAATCAACAATTAGATTGGTTGTATTTTAATATTTTTAAATCGCAAAAATTTAGGAGTGATTCTTGTGACTTTCCTTAAAATATTTCCAAAAACTTTACATTATTTACTTAATGATTATTATATTTGATTTGTACAATTTTGGGTGATTACATATGTTGAAAGAAAGTATGAATTTCTTTCATTTGGATGAACGCAACCTTCGTTCAAACTTGAGATATATGTCTTGCAATGCTTCTATTTTGAACATGATGCTAATTCAAACTCATATATGTTTTTTTTCGAACATGATTTGTAACATAGCCTGTTTAAACATGTGTTATACTTGTTTTGAATATGATTTCTAACATGGCTATGTTCCAATTTGTATTGAAGAACATGACTTCTAATATGACCATGTTCCAACCCGTGTTTAGCATAACTTCTTTAAACCCACTCTTTTTCCTTCTAAAGAGTACTTGAAAGTTGAAACTTATTCAACTCATTCCATCAAAATTTAATGTTACTCTATGACATTGAAAACTAGATATTATTAAATTAATTACCAAATTTTTATTTTAAGATAATATTTTACATTACTTAAAACACCAATAATAGTGTAATAAGGGTGGGGATTGTATAAATGTAAATAATAAATTGTATAGACCTCCTCCCTTGAAAATTTTAGAAATTACACGGTTCCCTAGATTTTTTAAAAATTAGCACTTATATCTCTTAGAAACAAGTAAATTGCACGTGCCTCCCTTAAAAACTTTAAAGATTGCATGGACCCCCTGTTTTTTTCAAAAGTCAACATTTATACCCTTAAAAACTAGAGAATGATAATATATATGTTTTTATTTGTTTGGTTCTAATGTGTCATTACATATAATATGTTTAATTAATAAAAGTTCCAAATTTTTTTTTAAAATTTAAATATTAAAGAATGAAAACCTTTTTTTATTTCTTTTTCGCCTTTCGAACTTGGCATCTAAAGTGCAAAACTAATAAAAAAACTTTTTTCAGTAAAAATAGTGTCACAATGTATATTTTAACATAATAAAAAACTTTTCTACTGTATTTGTTTCATGCTAAACTGCAATTTTGAAAGAAGAAAAGCAATAATTAACTTTTTTTCTCAATTTAGAAAAAATTTATTTTGTAAAAACTACAATAAAAACATTTTAAATACTTTTTAAAAATATTTTTTATTAAACATAGTATATATGTAATGTCACGTTTGTATCAACTAAGCAAGATTTACATATTATTATCACATCATTTTTTAGGAGGGTAAATGTTGAATTTTGAAAAAATTAGGGTTGATGCAATTTTCAAAGTTTTTAGGGGAGGTTCGTATAATTTACTTATTTTTAAGGGGTGTAAATACTGACTTTTGAAAAACCTAGGGGTCCATGCAATTTCTAAAACTTTCAGAGGAGGTCCGTGCAATTTAGCCCAATATAAGTTTGGAAGTGTAAACGAAACTAAATTCTTCAATTACCTCATAACTCAGGTTTGGGAGTTTTGGGCAAATTAATGTTCCAAGTATGTGTATTACATTGTGCTTTGAATGTGATTTCCTATAAGTTAAATAAATGAATTTAAGGAAACTTAATAAATGAATGTTGCTTGTGTTGGCTGTGATTAGAGGTCTAGGAATACCGGCAATACTAATGTGGCATCCTAGTGATCTTTGTATGACGTGTCCTTATATAGAGTCATACTCAGAGATGATTACAGATAGATCTTGGAGACTCTTGGACTCATGGATGTTAGAGAGTGTCCAACATTGTATACGTATATATTATGTTGTATTTGGGATAATGAGTTATTCTTTGCTGTTTATTGGGATTAAATGAAAAGATAAAAACAAAAATTGATCATGGCACTAGTTTTATGTCTACATGTAAATATGTTGAAGTTTGATCATGTGCTTATGGTAGTACCATATTAGACTCTGATTCACTCATTATATATATATATATATATATAATTTTTGTAGATTTAGGTGATAGTCTGGTGATGTGTGATCTTTTGGGTCATGGTGTAGTGGTGAATTATGGAAATACTAGGGGAGACAACTATCTATCCAATAATATTTTACTTATAGACGCATCATACAACGTGAGAGTTATATTGGGATTTATCACAAACGGTTGATTCGTGTATGAATGCTAGAGTGTGATCATCAATAACCTATTGATTTTAAGAATACCTAGGCGATTGGCATAAAAAATCAAAACTCTTTGTAAGAATTTGAAATTTGGGAAAAGAGCAATATTGACTAATATTTTTTACGGAAAAACACAATAAGTGACCGTCCGTTTGCCCTATGGCATACATTATAAACAAACTGAAAGTTGTGAAAAATAGAAATATGAAAAACTGTCAAAAATAGAAAAGGTTCTAAAACTTTAGGAAAAAGATATATAAAAAGACAAAAAACTAACACCATAGATGACATTGAAAACAAAAATGTTTATAACAAGTTATAATGAAAATAAAACTTGCCTAAAATGTAAAATTTGTCCGTTTGAAGGCCTAGATGAAGGAATTTGTCCTATAAGCGACGTAGCTCATCCTCAAATGGAGTGACTTCTTTTTGTTGGCCCATTTCCTTCGAAATACGATCATAATATCATAGAACCGACATTGACTTGTTTCTGTCCCATTTTGCTGGGCAATTATTCACCATTGTTTTCACCTCATCGCTTATCCTTGAAGATATAGATTCCCTGTATGTTTTTGAGTATCATACAGATGCTTGTGGACTAGGATGTTAGTATATGGCGAAGATTAGTGTAGTGGAGAGGAGGGTTTTGGTGTATACCATAGACAATCACATGAACCAAAAAGAAGCTTAGCATAATGTCAATGTGAACATCCCTTAAGATATTTCTAAACCTCTTTGTCATGGTGTAATAATTAAGAAAAAGACTGATGTTGATGTATATTAAGGAAAAAAAAGAAAAGAAAAAGACTTATAATGTCTTCTTTTTTTCCTTATTTCGGTAGATATTCTAAACCTGCCTCCTGGAAAGAGAGCAATGTGGCAGTATTGATGGCTGTTTTTTCTCATCTCCTAGCATCAGATGCCTGCTTCTTGGAAACCTCCTATACTAGACTTTTTCTTCAGTTCATTATCAACATCTATGATAGAGACAGTAGCCGAGAAAAGTAAAATCAAAAAGAAGAAAAAAAGATTATGGATTTTGGCGGAAAATTATGATTCTGTTTCTAGAAGTGGGTCGACATTGCTTTTCGAACGTTAAAATTTTTGAACATGGAATGGAAAGGTATAAGGTCCAAAGGAAAAATATATGCTGTATTCGTACTATTCCAGTTAGAAACTTGATATATATTAATAAATTTAAAAGATAAATATTTTTAAATTAAAAAAATAATTATTATTTTATATATACGTAGCAATCATATATTTATCGAAACAAGAAAGAAACAACATCTTTGGAACAGTAAATTTCCACCCTGTCCAAAAAATAAAAAGAAGAGAAGAAAATTGAAGGTGCCAGCAGCGTACGAATACTTGGGTAAAATCAGAATCCTAGATGGCGAGATAGCGTATCAATCGACTAGCACTCCAAGAAGTAAACTGATAATACAACGCGCTGTCGCTATCTCTACTTATACTTCTTTTTTTCTTTTTTTTTTTTTCACTTTATTGTAACTTTGAAAAGCAGATATGTTTGGATGATATGGTTTTTTATTGGTGTTTTTATTTTTTTAAAAATAATATATAAGGATATCTTATTCATATTTATATTTTATTTGATTTTTTAATAAGAATTATCAATTTTTTATTCATATCTAATTCTTTAAATAAATATTTATTTAAAATTTTTTTTAAAATATCTATAATTATAATTTGCCAACAAACAAAGCCTATGATGATATCATGCTTCTTTATGCTTTGTTTCCTCTAAAACTTGTGTTGTGAATAAACATGTAAAAGCTATTCCAACGCTCTTCCCTAAAATTTTCCGGGAATTGTCATAGCTTTCTAATCATATATAATGACATAGACAATACCGGTTATTCCTACATAAAATAGTGAATCTTATACCTCGTAATCCATTACTACTAAAAGAATCCTTTCAATTTGTGTCAAAATATCAAAACATAGTTATTTTAGTCAAGATAAGTATCATAATTACATGATACATGAAAGGATTATTTTGTCTATAAATATGTTAACATTTTATAATCGCTCTTTTCTTGTCCAGTTACAATATTTGAATTTTTAATTATGCTAAAACTGTTTCCTCTTGTTTTTAATATTTTACAATAATTTTAACATTTTAGAGTAAATTATTGATGATTTTTTTAAATTAAAATTTTATAATATGACATTGTTAAATTTGCATGCGTCGTCCGCTTGTGTTTATGTGTGTATATATATAAAATCTTCTAATCCCATATGGCTAATAAACTTAACTTTTAATACAATATAAATAATGTGCTAGTCCTGAATGGAAAAAATATCTATTAGTGCCGATATGCCGTGTGTTTGAATGATTATTGGGTAATCACTAGTATAATTTTACCAAATGATGACATGATATTGGATAATATATAGAAAACTACTCACATGGAAAAATTCTATTAGTACTTATATGCATAAATAAATGCTTATAATGTATTAGTACTATGAAAGCTTTTCTCAACTTTTGTAAGCATTTGGGGGGCTAGACTTATCTATTTTAAGTTAATAGTACAGTTATCCGTAAAAAAAAAAAAAAAATGCTTCGTGTTATTTCCTATGCATATAAAAAATTTTGTTAACAAGAGTGCTACTATACTTTTATTTTTAATACTTGCTAAAGAAACTTAAAATTTTCTATGAAGTAATTATGTGTTCCTAATATACTTAGTCAAATTTTAAAAAGAATATTTTTTTAATTTTATCTTTAGGAATTATATATTTAATTAAAATTTAACTATCAATCTTTTACAAATAGAATAAATTCATAAAATTTTTTTAATTTTTATAATCAACAAAAAATAATAAAAAATCTATGTACAGAAGCTACATGCAAATAAAAAAATATAACAACATAAAATATAGACCAGTATTCTATAATTTTGTCTTAAGTAAACTGCGAACCCATCTATCTATAATTATTTTATGTGCACTTAGACTTTTTATCATTGAAATTGAGCACTTAGATCCTCAAAATTTGAAAAAAAAAAAAGTGCTCTTCGACCTTTTTAACTATTTTACCCTTGACAAATAATAATTGCAAATACTAAATGACCTTTTAATTGTTTTCTTAAAGATTATAACGGTCACATAGGGAGTCAAAAGATATATATATATATATATGTATGTATATATATATCTATTTCTTCTTATAGATATGGATTCTATCAGTGGAGTCAAATATGAGAAGGCTAAGTGCAATAAGAAAACAAATGCCCTTTTATCAATTTACCATATTATTTACGATGACTTTGCTGACTAGTTTGATTAGTATTTGTAATTTGAGTGATTAAATAATTACTTGTTTAACATATTTATTCTCATCATAATATCTTGTGGAAAAGGAATTATATTAGTACATTAAGTAAATGATTATTATTATTTATTTACAGCCATAAGATAAAAATATTTGTAGCATTAACAATGTTAGTATTAATTTTGGTACAACTACTAGTAGATAAACAGTGATTAGTGATAACTAAATTAGTTAATTATCTTAAAATGAAATTTATTTTTATTAGTTACAATGTAAAAGAAAAAAAATAAAAGAAAGTAAAATAAGACAAAAAGCAATAAATGCGATATATAAAAAATAACGTAACAATAGTGAGAATTGAATCCAAGCTCTTGTTTGAGGAAACAAGAACTTACCTACTCAGTCGTGACAAATCTTTTTGAATAGATTTACTCTTTAATATATATATATATATATATTTATAATTACATTATTTTTATTTAAAAATATAATATCTAATATATATTTATTTATTAATATTAAAAAAAATTACATAATTCGTGTAAAAGATATTAACCAATCTTTGATTGTTACTCTTTCATTTTCCACACTCTTCTCTTTCTCTCTCTGGATTAAAAATCTTTCATTTTCTATATTTTTTTTATAACTGTTCTCATCTTTTTTTTTTTTTATTATTTCTTCTTTTTTGCACTCGCAATGCAATACATTGTATGCTGATATATATATATACACACGGACTTGGGACAGAGCTCTCAAGAGCCCAGTCTTTCCTGGTGGATCCATTATATATATTTCTAATAGTTAATTTTTTTATTTACTAGAATAATTCATACTTGTAGCGCTTCCACCACGCTGATTTGAATGAAACCCGGTTGGTGGACCACCAATTCCATCGTCATGCTTGTGAAATTTTATTGGTGTTTGCCTTTTTCTTTTCTTTTTGTTTTCCTCATGAAGTTGCCATATATAGGGCGTCTTGCACATCAAAAAGGTTATCTAATTAATTTATTAGGGCATATGCTTCATACATGGACAATGATAGGGATGTAATATGATAAACCGTGATAAAGTTTTTGACCTACCTGATCTATTAAAAACCTTATAGGGTTTTAGGACCGGGTTTGAATCGTATATCCAAACCCGATGAATACACAACAGCCCGGTATTATAATTAAAAAATAAATAAAAACATTATTAGAGGAGTAAAGAGAGGAAAGAAGACATGAATGAGCTACCAACTTTTTTACCTCCTAAGGATGTTTTTTCTTTCATATATACTAGACTAGTTACAGATTTTAAAACTTTCTATCAAGTTTTGTTCAAGTCATATTTGCTATGGAGATTAATATTATTTGTTGCCTGTTATATTTTAGTTCCAGTGGGAGATTTAATTTAATCAAGTTTTAATATGTTATACAATGACAAAAATATTATATTTATGTGTTTAAATATTATATAATGAATGTGATTTGCAACATTTTCTATCAACCCCACATGCATCTTTTTATTTTTAAATGTATAAGATACTTGTGTTAGAAGCATTGACTTTTCTCAAATTTATTATTAAATTTTGAAAATAGGTTGAAAAAAAAAAGGGTTATAGGGTTAGCTTCTAGGTTTTAAATTAAATCCTATAGGGCAGGTTTAGTATTGCATCAAAATCTTGTAAGGTTATAGGGTCGGATTTGGTAGATCCTAGGGGGTAGCAGATTGGGTTTTGAGTTCATATGATCTATCCAAAACTCGACCTGATTACATCCCTAACCATGTATAGGGATGTAACAAAACATATCGATTTACAAATTAGATTTGGCTTTTTTTATTTTTATTTTTTTAAGCAAGTTTTCTCTAAAAATAGACGAATCAAGTCGAGTCAAGTTAATCTCATATTACTTTTGTAATTTATTGTGTTGAGCTTGAGCTTTGTAATGTTAGCTCAACCATCTTGCGAGCCCAATTAATCTCAATTTGAGTATAAGTTTTAATTAAGTTTGAGTCAAGGTTGGATATTAATATTATAATTAGAATAAATTGATCTTTTAATAAAATGAGTCTAAATGAATTTAATAGAGTTGAACTCAAGTTTGTTTTGTGCCATTTCAAGTTGAACTTGATTATAAAATTTTAAATTCAATCGAGCTACAGTCAAGCACAAGTTTTAAAATTTCGAGTTGAGCTTGATCTTTACATTGTACTATCGTGATTAGACTTGTTTGCAGTTTTAATCATTTACAATCCTATTCATGCATAACGAATATTGTGCATAGAAAAATCTTTCTTAGTATACAATTTGTAAGCTAGTTAACATCAAATTGGGGAGTACAAGCCTCTTGTACTCTCGGATTGGGTTCATAAAGCAGTATCTCTTGTGTATCATGCCCCTAGCCAACTATTAAAACGATGAGTGTTAACCATTGCTACGATGAGAAGAGCCAACTTGAAATGATGGTTAACATGATGACATTGAATGATGTGAAGAGATGGTGATGTAGTGGTGTGCATCTTATTTTAATCAAACTTGTTAGAATCATCCGAATTACAAAGAGGGATATAGTAAAGTTCCTAGAAATCATGATAACCACAAACAAGAAATTTGGTATGGTCATCTTAACTATATGTATGATGTGTGCTCATATTCTAAATTAGAGCCCCATGTTTGGAACTTTAGCATCAATTCACTAATACATTGAAATAGATAGATAATTCATTGTAACATTAAAGAAATAGAACACGATCTCAATAAATCACCAATACACAAGCATAAAAGATTAAATCCATTAAATGATTAGACATAATTTTTAGCTAGATTATTGTAACTTCAAATCAAACTAAGAAACATGAAAATAACAGAAGTTTGAGAAAAAAGATACTCGATCACATGTACGATTACATGTAAAAACTTACATAAATTTAGATGATTAGGATTTAAGATAAATGATGTGCTTGCTAAGTAAGCATATTTTCTTGTCACATATACCCTAGCGAAAGTTTGAGGAAAAAATTTTGTAAGCCCTTAAAGAGTTTGAGAGATAATTCTAGGAATTGGTTAAGACATAAGTTAAATTTGGCTTTTAACCTTAATAAGTAAAACCCAAACCCTAAAATCTTTTGGCAAAGCCTCAAAGAGCCCTTGTAAACTCTAAGAGACCTTGGTTTGGATACTTGAAAAGATAAAGAAGTAACCCTAAAAACCTAACCCTAGAAGTTGCAGTTTGGACTTCTCAATTCAATTGTAGAACCTTATAAACTAACGTAATATTTGGCACACTGGAATAAATTTGGAATGTAATCATGATTTTGGGTTCCATTCCATTTACTAAGTTTGGATGTACTTTTAGAAGCACAAATTGCAATTTCTTGGAATTGATAATTTTGCTTTGAAGAGAAATTTGATTCCACCTTTTTAAAGGCTGAATCACGATCCATTCCAACTTCATCAATTATATATATTTTAATTTACTCTTTTATGTTATTACATATTTATAATTTATATATATTGCTTGATACATTTCCGACAAATACACTTTATAACCATTCTCATTCCAGTCCATGTATACTTCAAACATAAGAATATATTTGTCATTCTTGAACTCATTCCAATCCAATCCAATTCATTCATCATAAATGTTTCTTGTGTACCAAACGTAACATAAGAGAGAAATTGATAATCCTAATAATAATTGAAAATATTGATCAACATAAACGCACAATCCTTAAATGAATAATAATAATCTTATGGGATAAACCCTGATAATAATAATAAAAAATATTGATGAACATAAACACACAATCTTTAAATGAATAATAATAATCTTATGGGATAAACCCCAAAAACAAAAATCATTGAATCAAAACAAACCAAGCTTGAACCTTACTTATGTAATGATCCCATTTCGAGTATAAATAAATAATTCAGTTCCCAATATATTAGTTAATAGAACACAAATCAAGCCAAAATTTCTCTCTCTTTCTCAAATTAGCCCTTGAATACCCCTTTATGCACAGTAATTTCAATTAAAAACTTCCACAAATCAACCTAATTACTTTGTAACTAACTTTTTTGGAATCAAACCAACCAAACTCCCTTCCTTACTCTCCTTTTGGGAGTTGGTTCTCCCTCCACCCCAAGCAACCCTCATTGGTAAGTTGACTTCCTTATTTCATGGAGGATTTGTACTTGCTACGGGAGTTCATGGAGGAATGTTGGCACGAAGTATACGTAATGCCAAAACATACACACTACAACTTCTGAAGTAAGTTTTCTACTCCCCTTTCTCTTCTCTTCACCAGTTAAGCAACACACACACATACAATCCTTTTTGTCCCTTTCACTCGTCACTTTCTCTATCTCTCACACACACACAAACAACCAACCCCCCCAACCCCCAACCCCCAACACCCCACCCCCCCCCCCCTCCTCCCCCTTTCCATTTCTCTTTAATATCTCTCATATAAATGCACAAGCACACAGAGAAACTCACCCTCTTTATCTCACATGCCACACTTAGGAGAAGAAGAAGAGGCCAAGAACATCAAATTACTTGAAACAAGTTTAGATATTGATATCTTCTTTAAGTAAGTATCGTAATTGCAACCTTACTTAGTTTAAGCTTTGATCATGTTAAATAGGAAAATGATAATCTATGTGGAAGATAAGTCTACAGGACTAGAAGAGTACATGAAGATATTTATATATTGTGATTCTTCAGAAGAAAAAAGAATGTGGAACTTTAGGAGATTTTAAGAAAAATTTCATTTCCCTTTTCCTTCTTGTTTAGCTGAGACTCCTTAGTGGAATAAGAGCAATTTTAATTGATCATGACACAATGTAAGTAATAGGATTATCATTTTTGGTGATATAACGAGTATTTGTTTACCTAGCACATTGAAGTAATTTTACATGTAAAATGTGGAGAAGATAAGTTTTCATTGAATCTCATATTTAGATATGCCAAGAATTTTATATAAGTTGATAAATGTGATGTAATATAAAACAAAATATATTATAAAGAAGGGAAAGAGAGTATAATTTCATCAATTAAAAATAAAACAATTTTGTCACTCCAAATTAAGTATTTATATTAATGATAAACCTTCCCACCTAAACCGAAGCTTTCCTATTCTACAACAATTTCTCAAAACCCTAAACCTAGAATTCCCTACTTAATAGTATCTCTGTTAGTCCTAAAAGAATAACCAAGAGGGGCGTGAATTGGTTATTTGATAAAAATTTATCCTTTTTAAAAATTAAACCAAAATCACACAACTTGGTTAATCAAATTATAATAGCTTATAAACTCAAGTGAAAACAATTAATCCTTATTACAAATAATATTAATTAAAATTTGAATAAAATAGGTTTACTTAAATTCACAAAAGGCTAAGCAAAATTTTAAAAGATTAGCTCCCAGTTACTGTCTGACTAATCTTCTGAGTTTAATGTTCAACAAAAGCAAACAAGTAAATATGCACGAAATTAAAAAGATAAAGGTAAGAAGAGTGCAAAATCGATTTATAGAGGTTCCGTCTTGAGCGTCAGTCTCCTCTTCTAGCACCAAGACGGGGATTCGATATTCCACATCGATATATTCCACTATATCTAAAAACAACAAGTTACAAGATGTCTTAGCTAAAGCACTTGGCTACAATATACTTAACTTGATTCTCCAAACTTTCCTCAAGCTAACAATCAATCTACTGAATTTACTTGTAAATTTCAACCTCATGCAAGGAGAATGGATCTAAAATAGAGGAAATAGAATAGAATTCCTCCAAATTTTGAACAAAACAATTTTGAAAAATTGAATGACAAAGATAAGCTTAGGCAAGTATGTTTTCTAGAAAGCCTTTTATGAAGCACGTGTGTTTTTTTTTTTCTTCACGTCTCCCTCTCTCTCTCACGATAGATATATATATACATACATATATGTAATCTGATAATATCCTTTTTCTTCAAATAAAAATGACTAGATCATTTGAATTCAAAAGATTATGGTTGAGCATATCTTATAATTCCTGATTTTATGCTAGAAGATTGGGCTGTTCTAATCTTCATTAAATCTGCTATTGTTATTTGAATGTACTTTAGTCTTGGATGATTATCTTTTAAAAAAAAACAGTTGTAGTCATCCCATTAGCTTCTTTTTTTGTAAAGCTTCCATATCCCTAAATTGTAGGATAATATCTTCCTTTCCTTTATCCATATTGTACTAAGCTTTAGATAGGTTGACAACTTCTGCTATAATATCTTTTGGTGCTTCAAATAATCAACTAATCTCGAGCTTCACTCATAAATACTTGTAGTAATCTATTCTGGAATAAATATGATTTTTTTGTCATGAACTCTTGATTTTATACATAAACTTAATTAAAAAATCCCCTTGGATATGTTAACTAACTTTGTGGAATACTTGAATGTTCTACCCAAATACATTCAACTTTGGTGCTGGGTCTTTATTTTTGTATAAAACTTCTTTAAATAATAGATTCGAAAAATTCTGATCATAATTCATCAGATATAGCATCACTCTCTATGTCATTCTCTAGATTACATTCTAAGTATAACATATTTGTTGCTCATTTCCAGAAACTTTCTGAGTTTTCGTCTGACCTTAAATTTTCTTACTTTAAACTTTCAAAACTTAACTTTGCTTGACTTGTTATGATATAAAAACACTGCATACTTAACAAATCCATTAGTAAATCTTAATCTTTTTGTTATCCATCAAAACATCTTAAAGAGAGATCTAACAATCTCAATTGAAAGAAAAATAAGAAGTTAAGAGATCAAGGTAAGTCATTCCCTTTTTTGCCTTTGACAATCTGAAAAGGAATTCTTTTCTAACTTGCGCTTCCGGTGTAAAGGTGTTTGTATTTGAGAGAAAGTTGTCGATTTTATGGTTATAGATTTACGAATCAGGAGGAGGAGAATCAATTAATCGCATGTATATTGATTAGAAAAATAATTATACATCATTATTTATGATGTTATAGTTTTATTTGTTCAAGGATCAAGGAAAACCTATTTTAGGAGTTTTTCTTGTATGTTAGAGTGAAGAGGACATGAACAAGGGTCATGATTGTGATCTCCATTGAGTAGTGAAAACTTGAACAACACGAGCCTATCAAGGTCGTGACGAAGGCTGTGAAAGCCACAACATCATCAATGGAACTATCCCTTTCCCCATCACGGCCATGATCTAGGGGGTAATGGTTCATTCCCCTTCTCACCAATGTGACACAGGGGGTAGCAATGTGTTTTTCTTCTCTTGAGCGTATCGCCCCCCTCATCACGAACATAAGCAATATGGTGATGTTGTAACCTTATTTCCACCTTTTTAATGTCTACTTAAACACTTAAACCTTTGGCTTAACATTAAGTACAGCTAAATCTAAGTACGATTGTATATCAAGACCTAAAATAGTATTAGTTGTTGATAATTTAGGAAGCTAGATAACCTTAGGGATATATTTTCCTTCTTAACTTAAGTAATGAGTTATTATTATTATATACCGTGGTCACGTGATCTAGTAGATTTGAGTTTACCATTCTAGACATTGAACTAGTTACGTCATTACCTTGATTGTTGTTTATGCATGTTAAGTACTAATATTTGAAATAGACTAATCGCTTATTGGATTCTAAATCATGTTTTGTTTCTTGTGTTTAGCTGATCTTAGTAGATCAAGAGTACTAGTGATACTAAGGGAGCAACCTAATGATTCTTATGAGACATTGTCTCGAGTGGAGTCGCACTTGAAAAAGATTCTAATAGATTAGGTGAAAATAGTTACGGTTTCGAGAGTATTGACCAAATATACGTATATATATTAATAAGTGTTTGTTGTGGAGTTATGAGTTACTCCAAGTTTAGTGTTAGATGCGAATAAACTCAGGTTATGTTGCTTGATGGCTTAACATTTTAGATAACAAAAACGTGGTTGTTGCATTAAGTGCTATAATGCATGTGAATGTGTGATGATTCTTCATGTGTGTATATTTGTGGTTTTGGCGTACTAGGCTTCGCTTAATCTTTCTTAATAGTTTTCAAGAACAGTTGAAGTGCCTTTAGTGTATGACTTATTAATATACAATGTATTTGTGAATTATGGGGATGACGATAGTGAACCAGACTATCCTGCAAGTTCTAGTTAATTCGAATTTATTTGAAGTTTGCTGATTTTTCATTAAGACATGAAGTTTAGTATTTTGGATCTTTTGTAATAGACTAACTTTGATTTTCTTTTAGGATAGGTACGAAATGGATACAATTTATTATGAAGTTACTATTTTGAAATGATGAAAATTTGATGAAACTATCTTAATTGTGAATCTAGGTTAATGAATAATATTTGAGGATGCTAGTAGGTTTTTGAGCCTTAATGTGTCATCATTTTATGACGACACGTGGTAGGCTAATAACATATTAAGTTTAGGGTGTTACATATGATTTGTAAAAAGGATTATAGTCAATTTAGAGTAAAGAAGCTTCAAAAACCCTTAAAAACATTAGAAATCTAGATTGGTTGAGTTTGATGCTCCTATAAGCTTCAAATGGTAAAAATAATAACACCAATAAAAGTACATTTGAAAAAATATAAAATTCATTATTTATTTGTTAAAAACAGGTTTAAAATGACTAAGGGCATATATTATGGTTGCTATCAAATTTATTGGAAAGAACTATGCAGCATAGAACTTCAATTTAGAATGTTTTTGAAAGGGAAAGAACTTTGGAGTCATATCGATGGGTCGTCTACAACACCTACAAATGTTAAAGAGCTTAGCTAATGGAAGTCAAAAATGCTAGGATTGTTTCCTGGATTTTAACATCTATTGAAGCTCACATGGAGAACAATTTATGCTCATTTGGTACAGCAAAAGAAATGTAAGATTATTTGAAGCACATATATCATCAAGAAATAAAGCAAGAAGATTTCAACTTGAACTTGAAATTAGTAACTACAGTCTAGATAATCTCTTTGTTGAGCAATACTATTCTGGATTTCTTAATTTATGGAGCGAATACTCTGGTGTAATTTTTTCTAAAGTACTGAGAGAAGCCTTAGCAGTCTTCAAGCAATTCATGAACATAGTAGGTGTGACCAATCTTTGATGAAACTAAGATCTAAATTTGAAGCGGTGAGTTCTGATTATTAAATAGAGATATGTTTCTTTCTTTAGATGTATGTCTTGGTGAATTATCACATGAAGAACAAGCCTAAGCGCCTAAACTTCCATGTCCACTCAGACAAGATTGCTGCTCCCCGTACTGGATTCAACGGCACATGCATAAACAATACTCATTAATCAGGCCATCTTTAAGTTTTTAGTTCATTTAAGACATATGTTTACCCTCAATAATCAATAAGTACGTCACTGTGTACCTTATCTATTTGAGATCCAAAAAATGTCAAAAGGTAGACCTAAAGCTGATTCAAAAGATAAATAAGAGACAAACACCTGTTTAAGAAAATTAAACTATATAAGCAATTTAATCTTTTATTTACTCATATAAAATTTCATATTAAACCTTCATTTCATGATTTTATTTGACCAGACATAAAATAAGAACCCTGCCATGGCTGCAAAGATCACTTCGCCAAGATACAGACAGTTCTCTGTTGTCTGTCAAACTATCTTAATTAACCTAGCTACGGTCTATCGTATTTTAGAAATTACGTACTCTTTATTATCAAGAGTTTAACTTAATATATTAATCCAAGTTAATTACAAGTTAAGTCAATGTTAGCTAAATTTTAACCAAGTTGATTAGATTTAATCAATTAATCAAATTAATATATCATGTCCAATTATGTCCCTAAGTCATCATCATATATCCATTTAAACTTAATTTAGTCCAACTGATTAGAATTAATCATTTAATCCAATTACTAAGCAAATGTGATTAAACTTAATCAATTTAATCATTTTGAATCATTCAAGTTTTTTAAACCATGTTGAACTTAGGATTATTAACTAAGCTCTTTTTATATCTAACTTTATATGTAATCTAATTATTTATTAAATCTATAAATCTATTTAATTCATGCTTAGTTACATCAATTAACAAATATAATACATTAACTATCAATTATCTAATTCATTTTTATTTTATTTTATATATATATATATATATTTTTAAAATAGGACAGCAGGGGTACATGGCTTGTTGTATGGTTGTGCAGAGTGAAAATTTTTATTTAGAAGTGAAAATGCCCAAATTTCTTCATTGCACGAGCTGCTGCACAGTTGTGCTGAAAGTCGTGCTAACCTACACAGTCATGTGCACACTCTGCATTCCAAAAAAATTCGCCCAGATTGCTTCTTTTAGTCAGCATAGGCATGTGTACACCCATGCTAGAGCTGGTGCTGATCTGGAAAAATTCCACAACAGCAAAACACGATTTCTTCTGTTTTTATTACACAAAATCATCAATTTTTACACATCTTACTTCCATCAAAACTTCATCATAGCAAAATACAATTTATTTCCACATCTTTTAACATTTCAAAACTCAATCTACTTCATCAAACACCTCTTAATCCCCTCATCAATTCCTAACTTCACATATACACATACAACTTAGGTTTTAGCTTTCATGCTCAAATCTCCCTTGCTTACAAGTTTTATCACAATCCAACTTATATTTAACACTAACACATCATATATATATGTAAACAACAATTAAAACAAAGGAAAAGCAAAACTTATCTTTGTAGACAACATGAACTTCTTGATTTTCTTTATTATTACTCCTCCTAAATACTTGAAGCTTGTTCATGCATGATCTTCAACTTCTAACTTGTTTCCTTACTCTAATTTCTTCTTTAATCTTATTGAGATATAAATTTGAGGTTGACGGATTGAAAAAAAGGGAAAAGAAAATGAAGAAGAGGAAGAAGAAAGGAAGAAACATAAAAGGAAAATGGAAAAGAAAAGGATGGTAGAAAATTAAAGGAAAAGAAAGGAAACAGGATAGGAACTAATTGATATTTTAGGGAAATTATGGGTAAAAATTTTAGCTTAAACTTTTTAGATAATTATCTTTAGTATCATAAGTAATTAGAAAATAATTTAAAAACATACACATTAAGAATTTATAACTTGATATAAAAACACAATTCAAAAGTTTAATTTGTGAAAATCTAAATTTAATTAGAGTTTAGGTTTAAAATTGATATTTTTAAACTAGTAATTGATTTCAAAAATTAATAAGATTTTACAAAATGAAAGTAAACCAAAATCTAAGGGTTTTAAAGAATTTATTAAACATTCAATTTATTTATTTAGAGGTTTAGATAATTGAAATGACAAGAAAAGTAATAGTTAACTGATATTTGAAAGAAATTAGATAATTTGATTTATAAAATTGATAAATGAAGAAAAGAGACATTTTGAAAAGAATATTTAAAATCTCAAATATTAAATTATTCTACTAATTTATTTATATCGATTTTCCCATTTCTTTTCTATTATTTACTTATTTTACTCATATATATATATAATATTATCTAAACTATATTTATAATCAATTATCTTTTAGATTATTCAATTAAACCGTCCTAATTTAACTAGGTTAAGACTTAGGGTATTTCATTTTCAATTCCTAGAACTTGTTCTTAGCTTCTATTATTGTTGACTATACGCTGAAGTACGGCATAGACTACCAGGTCATCTAAATAATGTGATTTTATGCAATTTAATGAAGCGTGGTTTTCTTGGTACAAAGATCAGTGTATTACTTTTGATTGTTCTACTTACAAATTAGGTAAAAGTAAAATTTTGCCTTTTCCTACTTATGGTAGTCATGTCAATACATGCTTTGAGATTATTCATAGTGATGCTTGGGGTATTGCTCCTATCATTTCACATGTGCAATATAAATAAGTTGTGATATTCATTGATGACTATAGCCCTCTCACATGGATATATGTTTTGCACACTAAAGCTGAAGTGTTCTCTTTATTCAAGAAATTTGTGGCTTATATTGAGATACAATTTTCCACTTGCATTAAGGTTTTATGATTTAACAGTGGTAGCGAATATGATCACATGAATTTCAAGCCTTTTTACAACAAAAGGTATTTATCTCTCAATGATGATGTCCTTATACCTTCAACAGAATGAAGTAGCTGAATGCAAAAATCCTTACTTATTGGATACGGTTTGAACATTACTTTGGAGTCTTCAGTCCCATATAAATTTTGGGTGGAAGCTTTGTCCGCCGACATTTTATTTAATTAATCGACTGCCTTTTCAACAATTGAATTTTGATTCCCCTTATTACTGTCTCTTTGTTTTGCATCCTGATTATAGCACACTACACACATTTGGATGTGTTTGCTTTGTTCACTTACCTCTTCATAAAAGTCATGAGTTGACAACTCAACTTGTACAATGTACTTTTACAGGTTATAATACTACTCATAAAGGATTTCTATGTTATGATTATCTTGTTAATCATCTACATATATCTAGAAATATGATTTCCTTTGAACATGTGTCATTTTGCCTAGCTTTGATGATATCTCTTCACTAGTTGAGTGCTTTAAACTTGGAATTGTCTATTAGGGGTGACACGCTTCATCATCACAAGACCTTCCTAACCCTGACCCAAATCTAGCTCCAATCTAAAAAACTTTTTGAAGATCTCTTCGTATTAGACGTCCTCCTGATTGATATGGTTTCTTTGAAGTTTATCTAACATTACTATTCCTACATCCTATTCTAGGTTACTAAACATGGATGTTTAGTGAAAGCCATGCAAGAAGAGCTTCAAGCTCTTCATGAGAATCATACTTGGGATATTGTTCCCAACCCCATTAGTTGTCATGCCTTGAATAATACCCTAAATGTATCATCCTGTCCTCTGTAACCCCTAAGCTAGGCTCCAGAGAGACACTATTGTATGATTTGAGCAGGTTACTCTTAGGGGATCGACTTGATTAACCAAGATCAAGGTTGTATAGAATATGAATAAAGCGTATGTGTTCATGATAGCATCATGGGATGGGATACCAATAACCATTTTAATCTTGGCACATAACAGGCTTAGACATAGGTATCATAACACATGGTCTTAAAACATCTTTAACTCAAGTCGAACATAGACAATTTATATATATATATATATATATATATATATAAAACATAGTAGCTAAACATGGAGACTTGGATTCTAGGTTGTCTCATTCACTCGATCCTACCCAAAGGTTGAGTGCATACCAGGATAAGATTTCTTGTAGTTACCAACCATGGATAGCCTCTAAACCTATAAAATCTATAAGGGTATGAGTGAAAACCACAACTCAGTAAAAAAACCAGACATTAAACACATAATGGCATATTACATCAAGTTTTATTAATCAAGCATATGCAATGTAACACTCAAGCATATGATTGCATACGTATAAGTCTGGATGCCCGAAATCCAAATAGGGTGGAATTTACGCCCTCTTACTAGGGTTAAAGAACTCAGTCCATACCATTAATGCCCATGAGAAATCAAAGAATACAGATAGCACTTTATTTTAAAAACAGTAGAACCTATTTGATTATCCATACATAGAGAAACTTCTTAAGTATTAGTAAAATCGTAGGGGTGGCGCTGCTCAAACCAGGTAGTTCCTATGGAACCCATAGGTTGCATGATTGAATTGGTCAACCTAGCATTTTCTCATTAGAACTCCTCATCACATCATGGGCCTTAAACAAAATAATGATCATATATCTATGCAATGTTTATGCAATTGTGCTATGCATAAACAATTTAATTTCCTTGTCTAATATGGTTTAGTTAGGTTCAGGTGATCAAACAATTCACAAACATTCCTTAAAATCCAAGCAACAATGAAATTAATCATACACTTGTATTAATGCTTTATTCGAAGTATTTTATCTAGTCACGATCATACAACAAACATAGCTTGAATCCCCATACAAAGCAATCATTGTCTTTTGTTTAGGTATAATTATACTACAATTCACAAACAATGTGAATAAATCCAAGTTACTCACAGGTCCATAACAACAGTCATTCATTGTAATAGTCGGAAGTGACGTCTAAGAGGTAGACAAACTTGCCTATATACATGAAAGAAAAGGTAATACCTGTCAATACTAGGAAGGCATAAATTGTAGCAAAAGTGTAATTCTTAAGTGTAGGGCCTTTCTTAGCTATGGGCTTTTTTAAGCTTTTTCAGCTTGGGTTTCTTTTAAGTTTCATCGTGTGGGCTTTTGTTTAATCCACTTGTATCATTAGTGTTTGTTCAATTTACTCTAATGGGCTTTTTGGATTTGGGCGCCTTTTTAGTAATTTAGTTAACTCTCTTTATTAGCTCTCATGGGCCTGATTAGTCTATATCCACTTTTATGGGCTGTTGGGCTTTTAAATTTAGCTTTAATATGTACCTCTCACATTTCTCTTGGCCCAGTTCTATTAAATGGTTTTAGTTTTACTACTTTAGTGCAAATGGTCACTATTGTATTTATTTATGGTCACATACCATTGTAGGACTTAATTTACCTTATGGGCTTAAGACTTATACTCTTTTATTTAGGCTTACTTCTATTTCTATTGATCTTTTTTTTTTTTTTTAATCTCATGGTCTTTTTGTGTCACTTAAATCATGTATTAGCCTCAATTTGTTCCTTTATCCTTTCGTGGGCCGAAATTAACCTTTTTATATTCGGTATGAATCTTTTTCTACATATTGGCTCTAATCTACTAATGTGGTTCAATTTTGTGATCATCGACTTGGGCTTTGGTTAATTTCATTGCATTATTCTAATATGAATCTAAGCGTATAACTTTCATATTATATTTGCCATCTCTTATCCTATTTAATAGTATGTCCAAAATTTTATAACCTTGATTTTACTTATTTTTATATTTTACTTATTTACGATCCTTAAATATCAAGAAATGAGCTTTAGAAATTTTAAGTCCTATATTGACAAAGCTAGGACCTATGTGGAGAGACTAATTCACATTTTTAGGATTGTTTTCTTTAGGGCACATAACCCATTTTGTTGGCAAATAATTAAATTAAACAAATGAGTGAGCTTATTTAGTTCTTTACTTAACCTTACATTAAGTTCTTGAGTTCTAAGGCCCAAGTTGGCCTTTCAACCATTCTTAATGACTTTAACATGCTCTTAATGATTATTGAGACACAAATATTAATTTTAATCCATGTTCGTTCCTAATTATGGCACCCATAGATGGTTATAGTATACTTATCAATATTTTCCATATTTATACTATAATGTAACATAATTTTAATTGTTCGGAATTATTTATTATTATAGATAATCATAACATTATATAATATATCATTTTATTTTAAAAACTTGAGTAAAAGAATGAAGATAACTAAACTTAAGTTTGGATCTTGGGGGATCTTCTTGAATCATGACTTATATAGTGTGATTATAGGTGGATCTTCGATGTTCTAAGCCTCTTAGATGTTTATATATGTCTAGGTATAGTCGTATAGAAAAGCAAGGTAACATCATTTTCACTCATTCTAAATAACAAATATGGTGAGAAACATGAAGATGAAATTCAGATCTCTTGGGACTCTATAAAATCGAGATCTACATTTTGATTCTAAGGTTGCATTTTGTTGCTTTAAGCCTCCCATGTGTTTATACATCATATTTAGATGTAGATAAACAAGAAAAACTTCATTTTTACATCTTCCATGAAGGATTTGAACTTTAGTTGATCATAGGTCTCATACATGATGCTTTAAACCTAAAATCCTAAGAAATCTAGATGAAATACACACAATACTCTAGGGTTCCAAAATTTTTAAAAGCTTAAAGCCAGCATTTTCTTGTTTATCCTACTTTTCTACTATAATTACTATGGATTTTAGAGTTTTACCTTGATGATGGTGGAGTGGTAGGTCACCACTCTCTGCTAGGAGCAAGATCCAAACCTAAAAAAGGAAGGAAAAGAGAAGATAAGGGCTTACCTGTATGGTTTTGTCCTTAAAAGGTGCTTCCTTTTTGCTTGAAATAGTAGGATCTTTGCAAAAAGGGGTTGTTTGTTGTTTTGCTTGAAAAAAAAAAGTATATATAGAGAGAGAGATGTGGTGTATTCAAGAAGCTTCACCTATTTAGGGGAAAAGGGATTTCATTTGCCTTGAAATATAGATTTTTGAAATGTTTTAATAGATATGAGAAAGATTAGGCATTTAAGGAAGTTGTATCACCCTTGTACAATTCACTATTCTTAGGTGGCTACAAGTTGTAAGAGTATGATCGTAGTCATAATATTTTGTACTAAGTGCCTTGGAAATTGGTTTCAACATGATTTCGTCTAAATTTGGAAAAAGATAAAGATAGTGGTTTTGGTTCTAAGGGTCCATGGTTTGAATAAGAAAAAGAAAGTTTCATTCTCCTGGAATTATATTTTCAGTTTTTATAATGTGCATAAGACAAATGACTCTATTTATTTGTTTGATATTTATGAACCGAATGACAAATTCATTAATGAATCAATAACAAATGTATTTGTATCTTATGAAGTAGCTAAAATACTACTGATAATTCGTATTCTTGGTATTAGAGGTTTTAGGTTTATGCGATCAATTATTTTTAAGGTTCGAGCTACACGATCAAGGTTCGAGTTCTAAAGTATGGTTTTTGGTCTTAAAACCTTAGTATAAAATTGTTGAGCTTGACTTTAGCATTTTGGTTCTTATTTTATGATATTAGTACTATCTTTGTCCCAATCCTAGGTCTTATAAGATGTTTTGTGGGTTCCCAGCTTCCTTCAGAGTTGCTATCTAATAAGGGACTGCTATAGTGCAATCTCTCATGTTACTATAAGGATTAATTTAGAATTGGCATTTTGGGGGGCTTACATTGGTGTTAAACCCATTGTTTATACATAGGTTTATTCCATTTAGCTACGATCTAAGCTCACTTGAAAGATATCAAGCAAGGTTGGTGGCTTTGATAATCGACATGAGTATGGAGTGGACTATGAGGAGACCTTGCAAAGATGACAACAATTCAACTTGTTTTAGCTATTGCTGCCTCTAAGGGCTGGCCATTGAGACAGATGGACGTTGAGAATGCCCTTTCACATGGAGATCTTAGAGAAGAGATTTATATGACTTCACCATCATGGTTATTTGTCACACTTTCAACCGATGTTTGTAAGCTAAAAAGTCACTTTGTGGTTTAAAACAGGCTCTACGTGCTTGGTTTGATAAGTTCCACTCTACACTTCTTAGCTTTTCATTTGTCCAAAGTCAGTATGATTCCTCTTTATTTCTTTACAAGATTGATAAGGAATTATCGTACTTTTAGTATATGTTGATGATATTGTTATCATAGGGACTAACTCTGAATTGATTTCTCAACTTCAAGAACACCTTCACCATTCCTTTCATATGAAGGACTTGGGTTCTTTACATTATCTTTTAGGCCTAGAGGTGCAGTTAACTACGGTTGGTATTTTCTTACACCAGCATAGATACATCCACGAGTTAATTTCTTTAGCTGGCCTCCAATATTGTCGTACTATTCATACTCCTTTGGAAGTGAATGTCAAATATCATTGTGATGATGTGATTTTCTTTCCGATCCCTCTTTATGTAGACAACTAGTGGGAAGCTTGAACTATTTAACAAATATAAGACCTCATATTTTCTTTGTTGTTCAACAAGTTAGTCAGTATATGCAAGCACCTATACATCTTCATTTAAGTTGTTGTTTGTTGAATTATTTGCTATTTAGGAGACATTTTTGCCCATGTTCTATTCTTCCTTGTGAACTCTTACGTTCATATGGTAGCATATAGTGATGTTGATTGGGTTGGCGATGTAGATACTAGAAGTCCAATTACAGATTAATGCTTACTTCTTGGTAATTCCCTCATTTTTGGGAAAAGCAAGAAGCAAGATTGAATACCTAAGTCCTCCATTGAATCAAAATATCGTACTATGTCCTTTGCATGTTCTGAAATTATTTGGCTTTGTGGTCTATTAAGAGAACTTGGTTTTCCCCAGATTGATCCTACCCCTCTCCATGCGGATGATATTAATGCTATTCAAATTGCTGCTAATCTAGTATTTCATAAGCGTACCAAACATATTAAGTTGATTGTCACTTTATCCGTGAAGCTTATGATGCTCATGTCATCTCTCTTCTACATATCACTATTGATCTTCAAACTATTGATGTGTTTACTATGGCTGTTTCTTGACATCGACACAACTTTCTTGTTGACAAATTAATCCTTCTTGATTATCTAACTTCAATTTAAGGCGGAATGTCAAGGGCAAAGATCATGGTTGCTAATTATAGAGATTATGAGATTTATTCTACTATAATTATGTGCAATAGTTGTATATATATATATATATTGTTACTTATATTAGAATATTTGTAATTAGTAGGTAGAATATTTATATTTATTAGGGTATAGTTTATTACTTAAAATAGAGTGTACATAATTTCTATTTAATGGAAAAAAAATCCTCCTGAGGGAGGCATTCGGTCTTTCAATTTTTTTTTTTTGTCAAAGATCACTATATTATTGCCATCTTTGCATTTATTGTTTTTAGTGGTGTCCCTTAATCTTGGTTATGCTTGATACACTTTATTGGAAGCCTTTGAACAATAAGGGCATCACTTCTAGGTTTTAGTGTAGTTTATAGTGAGATTGTCACATATAGAGTATTTTTGTGTCATGACAATATGAATTGCAATTTCAAAAATGAGTGTTTTAGAACGAAGCTTGTGGCCTTCACTCTTTAATAGTTCTTGATCTTAAAAAAAAAAAAAAAAAAAGAAAGGAAGATAAAGGAAAATGGAAAAAAATAAAAATAACAAGAAAACTCATGTTTTAACTTTTTGTTTTTTTTTTTTTTAAATCATAATATGTGTATATTTTTAAGATATTAATGGGGGAGGGGGTTCGAATATGAAATCTTTCACTTAAGAAACTAGAGAGATGTTACTAGGCTATAATGCTATTGACATAACACGTGTACTTATTAGCAAAACCTTGGATGAAGAAGGGGGAAACTGCCCATTAGGTGCGCTCATGGGACCCCGTATACAATCAATGTTTGGCGGGTAGATTCACCCCTATATATGATTGCGCAATTAGTAGTCTTATTTTTCTTTTAGGATAATACCAATTAAGGTTTGAATATTTGTGTTAACAATGATTTTAGTTAGTGATATATGTCTTACCACAGCAACTGGCTTTTCAATTAGTTTCTCTTATGATTGAATGACCATAAATATAGAAAAAGAAAAACCTATATTTAAAGCAATATACAAATAAGAAAGACTTAAATAATTCACTTGAATAAACAGGTAATTTAATTAAAGTTCATAATAAATGTAGATCACGTCTATATACTTCAAAAAATGTGCCCAATTTTTCTGGAGATGTTTGTGCTTAATCTAAAATTTCATTTAATCTAAACATATTTCATAAAATGTGTGACTCGCCTTTGTTTTGTGCTTCAAAATGTCCTTTTTTTTTTTCCTTTCTTTTTAATTATTGTTATTTTTTTTAACTTTTATCACGCTAATTATGTTTTGACATTTCATGTGGTAGTAAAATGGTTGGCATGTTATTATGAAGACACAGTTTGATTAGTTGTGTACAACAAGATAGTTCGCAAGGAAATTCTGCTAAATTTACCTAATATTTTCAGCTCAAAGGTCAATAATTAGATGCAGAAAATTCGAGTGTACAACTATCAATATCAATTTCCACTAAGTGGATTATGCTGGTGGCTTAAAAACAATAAAGAAAAGTGTTTTATTTCATTTATTATATATATATTATATATTTTGTCACTAATATGTGTTCACGAGTCAAAGTAGCACTTTCATATTTTTTTCAAGTCATTAGCCCTCTTCTCTACGAACATTTCGCTTTTATTCGCAAGATTTTAAAAGAGAGTTCTTTGTGATTTATATTTTCATATATAATCTATTGGTTAAACTAGGCTATTGTCAAATAGATATAAATATTGTAAAAGAATCAAAATTAAGCACCAGTTTAGTTAAGAACGGGTGTTTATTTGTCCCCTCAGAATTTTTTAAGAACGGGTATTTATTTGTCCCCTCAGAATTTTTTAAAGAGGTTCTTAGGTTAAATAGGCATAAAGACACTGAAAGTTTTTGTATTTTTGATTTTTGATAATCTAGTGTTTAGACTTTCAATTTTAGTAAATTAATGTTTATTTTTTTCATTTTAGTTTCTTCCTTAAATGGAAAGTCAATGACTGCACTTTTTTTTTTTTTTTTTTTGCATTTAGTATCTGCACTTTAGTTTTAATTGCATTTTTAAGTCTATATTTTAATTTTGGTGCTCTTCAGTGTCTCTTCACTAAATACTTTTATTAAAAATTAATATTCTACTTTTAAAGTGATATATGATTTCAAAATTTAACAGAAAGTTATATATTCATTCATTAAAAATTAATTTTTATATTTAACCGATATATTTTTTTAGAAATAAAAAAGCTATTTATATATGATAATTCCAATCGTAAATAACTTTTTGCATGTAATCTTCGATTTTAATAAAGTCTTATATGACTAGAAAGTTTTTAACATCAATTTTATTTGAAAATAAGATCTTATTGTACTTTCAAAGAAAATATAAACCAGGTTAAACTTTAAAATTGTTATAATTTGTAAGTTGAGTGTTATTTTTCTTATAACATGAATCTTCAAACTTGCTGACTAATACACCTCCATATATTATAATATATTTTTAAATTTTCTTTTGCACCATTAAAGTAAAACTCTTGTAAGATTGTTGAAAAAAAATCTAACCCTCTATCTAAATACACGAGCCAGTCAACATAAAATATTTCAATTCTAAGATCGATTTAGGATTTTTTTGAACAGTTTCATAATGATCTATTCTAGACACTATAAAAAAATTTGAAAAAAAAATTATTATATATTGAAATGCATTATTTAACAAGTTTGAAAATCACATTATAAGGAAAATTACACATTATTTACAAATTATAATCATTTTAAAATTTTACTTAGTCATTGTAATATTGGGACATAAAATAAGATCAGGATTACTCAATACAAATAGTTTTGTTTTCATTTATGAAATAATACATCAATTAAAAATCTAAAATTCATTTTTAATGAATTAATATGTAACTTTTGTTTCTCTTTTTTTTTTAAAAAATATTAGTTAGGAAAAGTAAAATATCAATTTTTAATAAATTAATTAATGAGTATACACTAGATTGCATCAAAATCTCAAGTTAAATTATAGATACTAAAATGTAGAAAAAAAAATGTAATGATCACTAATTTTCTTGTTAATAAAGAAACCAAATTGAAAATAAATTGAAAATATAAGTACTAAATCGTTAAAATTTAAAGTTTAGATATTAATTTATCAAAAATCGAAAATATTGACATTTCTATTGCATTTATTCTAGCTAGATCCATGTTAAAAATCCTGAGAAAAAATAGTCATAGAGGATATAATTGCTTTTAGAATAGAAAATTCTCTTCTTACATTTGATAAGGATTGAAATTAGAAGGTCTAGGAAACCAAATAAAAGATCGAAGGGAGTAATGTTGTTAAATTTGATAATTATTTGCTCATGTGCTCTTGAGCCGTGGCGTCTCATAGATTGGGCAGTCAAAGCTCTTTACAGAAATCAAAATCATGGTCCAGATTCTTGAAAATGATTCAATTGGAGTTGTTATTATATCAAAATTCTACAGTCAATGCCGCCGTCTCACAAACCCTTTTTGTTATTCTACGGAAGAAAGAAGAAGATTAGGAAATAGTAAGGCAAAAAAAACTTAATAAATGGTATGCAATACCAGTTATTGGTAGCTAACGTGTCCAGGTGTACATTACACCTCATCATGGAATGCTTTTACATTACTTAGCATGATAGCTGCTTCTGGGTTTGGTGGGTAACTTAGATTGTTTTCTTACGTTGAACCATAATTGGACGTACCTATCAATCTTTGTTGGACTGGATGCATTATTCACGGTTTTGTGCTTTTTCATGGTCTGCTCGCAAAATTACAGTCAAATTGGGCAACATATAATATTTACCTCACATAATTAGTGAAGCGCATTCATTGGTGGGTCTTTCTCTTACTACATAAAAAAAAAAAAAAACCTAAAAATAAAATTTTTCATATTTTTCGAGATGACCCATTTTAAAGAACAAATTAAGTATAAATTAAAAAAGCTACAAGTTCTATTTTTATCTTTTTTTTTATTTTAGTTTATTAGTTTGTTTCCTAATATGCCCATAAATATTTTCCACCACTGAAAAAGTCAATAAATACATATTTAATGAATCCCTTAAAAAAGTCAGTACCAGTGCTTAAATTCCAAGCTGTTTTTCAAAAAAAAAACACAATCGCACTTGTGGTATAAAATACATTGAATCGAATAATTAATTTGACCTAATGACATGTTAAGAACAATGAGATTGCAAAATTTGAAGGACTTTCGCCATAGTTAAATTTCAAATATTAAGAATGTGTCGATCTCGAAATTAACAAATATAAGACAAATCATATTGATACCAAACTCAAACTCAAGCGAAAAAAAGAGGAAAATTTCTGCTGATACATAAAAAATAATCAACATCTTTAGCCAAAATCTATGTCTGAGGTAAGAAGAGGAAACATTTGATTTGTCGCCTAGCATCAAGTGGGATTCGTCGTACATGCCGCCATGGACATAAAGAAATTACCTAGTAAGTAATCTGTGGGGTAAAAATGGCAAAAAAGGGTCAAAGTTTGTCCTGTAATTGTGGTGCCATGTCAGCAATAACTCTTCTGACTGCTTCCTGGAAGGCAGACTCGTCCCATTCAATCCCCTACAAAAAGTCAATAATTTCCAGCAGCATCAGTGCCATGGTCCAACAAATATAAAATATTTACACACTTTTTGATTGAAACGTTATGAGAACGAGTGGCATATATCAAATGGAATTAATTTGACCTAGCTAATATATATGTACACAAACACACATATATATGTAAATCCCTATCTTGAACTCTCAGGTTATAAGAATCTATCTATAACAGTTGATAATTACTAGTGGAATTTCGCGGAAACCAAAATATGCCATTCCCATGTTTATGTGAATATGATATTAATTGATAGGAAATGGATTCTCTTAATTTTATTTTAATTAATTGTTAAGATATTATTGTGTGTATAAACAATAAAATGATGGGTAATAATCTTTTAGCCTAATGATGTCATTCCTAGTCTCTAGGTTTGATTCCCCTTCTTCATTGTAATGATAAAAAAATAATAATAAATAAAATAATGATGTAATGATGTAAAAATTATTAAAAATTTTAGTAATTAGTCATTGGTTTATAAATCGAGGAAAATTAAGAGGAAAAATTAAGAGATTGATTTTCTAATTATTAATTGTGCATGTGCCCCACCTATACACAGGTGAGATGAAAGTTCATATATCCATGTCGTAGGGTCAAATTTATATATTAATGTAGTGCTAAGATGTTGACATTTTTGTATCAATTAATATGCCAAAAGCTTATATAGTTAAATAATAACATTATAGTACAAAAGATTTCATGATTTTATGCTGCAAAATGCTTTTCAATAATATGTAATGTACTCACTTCAACTCTCAATCTCAAGCTTAAGCGATTAACAACATTCGATTCTTCGACTCGAGCATCAGCCTCCATGGACATCACGTTCACGTTGGTCGCTTGTTTTAGGAACTCCAGAATGCGAATGACTAATTGTAAAATTGAAACATCTCCTCTAACACTAACTTGCAAATCGACAATTCGAGATTCCATCGATTGGTCTTGTGATGATGTTGATTCCGAGACGGGTCGAATATGCACATTAAGATTATTTCCATCATTGGTAGAGGAAATAGATGATGATGCTTCCTTGGTGGCTTGATCTTTAGGCAAAAGTTGTGCTTCCAAAACCGCATTTTTACGGCGGAGCTCATCGACTTGAGCCTTCAGTGAACTTAAGTACTCCCTTGTAGTTGCCAGAACGGATGCTTTGTCTTTCTGCATATAATGACATGTTTCAGGTTTTTCAATCATCAAACCATCTAATGTCAAGGTTTGTACGTAGAATTACTTGGAATGGAAGCAACATAATGGAATAAATATCCAAAAAACAAATTTCTTTCTAGTTTGAATATATCCATAAATCCGAGTAGAAATGAACATGTACATATAATAATTTATGAAAAGTACTCTTAACAATAAAAATAGACAACAATTATGGCAATTAAACTAAACAAAACAAATAAAGGTAGAATGAAATTGTGATTTTATCCTTAAAAAATGAAATCGAATTTCCTTAAAACCTAGAATTGTTAATATCAAGAAATTGTGAATTATAAGAGATTGCCGTCTCAACTTCTAAAAATATTTTCAAATATAAGAATAAGAATAGATCCCAAACCTTCTTTCCATTCTGTGCACCTTCTTGCTTACCAATAGATAAAAGGAACACTATTGGTTTGTCGATTTCAACTCATCAATCATAAAATGTAAAATGAATGGTGATTCTATGTACCTTCGTTCCTGGAGGAAGAAGTGACTTCAATCCTTGGAAGCTTTCATTGAGTTTTTCACGCCGTTTTCTTTCAGACATCATGTGATGTAGCTGATTACTCGAGGGACGGCCACTCATTTGCAGTTGTTCTCGAATTCTCATCGAGTTCAAGCCTCTACAGTGTGCAATGATCCGTTGAATTATGTTGTGTCTTCGAACATTTGCTTTTGTTTGCGAGGTTGGTGCTAAAGCTGAGCTATAGTTTCTAAAAGAAGACTGTGATCCCCTAGGGTAATTTTCTTGGAAAATGCTGGGAATATTTCTTGGTTGCTGACGTTGTTGAGGCGATGATGTTGATGAAGAGGGAGAAGATAGTACTGCAAGAAAGGCATTAGTCATCGCAGCATGCTCGCTTTCCGGGATGGTGTTAAACCGCAAGCCTGGGATGGTAGCAAAAGCTTGATGTGGAGTGCTTGTTATGGTTGTGGTTGCAGCGGTGGCGATGGTTGTAGCTATTGCTGGCTGCGATGCTTGATCGATCGGGCTTATCCCCCCCCTAAGCGGTGGTTCAGTGATGTTGTAGGAAGTAACAGGAATGTTGAACAGAAGAGAGGAGCATTCTGCCGGACTATCAATCGATAAGGATCGCAATGACGACGACGACGATGATGGTGGGTTTTGTTGATCGGTTGCGTGTGGCAATTCAAGAGGAATGAGCGGCCTAGAGAAATCTTCAGCAAACAGGTTCTTCAAGTCCATTTGTATGTCAACCTAGGATCATCGTTTAAGGAAATCAAATTCAAGTAAGTAATAGATTGGGCTACAAAAAATGTAACTAGTTCAATTAGAGGGGAAAAAATGAAAAATTACCTGAGTAACATTGGAGAAACCTAGCTCAATTTCTCCACTCCTGCATCCCATGAAAACCGCGGTCTATAGCAAAATGCAGAAACACATTTAGTTCATTCTTCATAACAAAATATGAAGAAAATAAAGTAGAAAACTTAAAAAAGGACGGAAGGAAAATTATGATCGCATACCTTAATTCTCGCTTCCTGCGAAAAAAATTTGGAGGCACATGTAGGATATGTTAGCAGGTTTTATCTTGGTCTGATTTATATTGAAAATGAAAATATATGAAACATTAACTTTGGATTTTTACATTACCTGATAGAATTGTCTTTGGGAAATGTTGGTAGACCACCTTATAAATCGTCTTGTCCTAGTTGAATGTAGGGGTTTTGAGTACTAAAAGCCCATCCTGGGACGTTCCTGTTTCTGCAAGGGAATAACACATTCCAAGTTAACTATAGATCCTCATGAAAAATTAAGCGATGAAAAAAAATCACCATTGACAAGCTTACATTTCTTGAATGAAAAATGATGATTGCTTGTATTCGTCGAAAAACCTTCGTGCTAGACTGCCCGATGAAGAGCTTGCGGCTTGAAACATGCCAGCATCATCTTCGTAATACCCATCCAAACATTGGAAATAACTGTTGCAAAAATTCAACGACATAAAATAAAACATTACCTTTAGAGGAGTTTGTTCTGATATGACGGGGTTAGCTAGAAAGCACTAAAAAAAATTGAGAAAATTAGTAAGAGAATTTCTACCTCTACTGCTAGCATAAATGAAAATAGTTTTGTGCCAAAAATTTACCTGTAGACCCAAAATTCCGTTTTTAAAAACCAGTTTGTCTTGTAATGGGGGAGAGAGAGAGAGAGAGAGAGAGAGAGAGAGAGAGAGAGAGAGAGAGAGAAGGAAGACCTTGAAGGACTGAGAAAGGACCAAAGACAGATATAGCGGCACCCAAAATTTTGCATTAACAGATGAAGAAAGGTAGAACGAGCCTCTCCGTCAAGTTGGAAAGTGGCGTCCATTAGAGACAAGGTGGGATCACTTGGAAGAAGAAGTCCCGATGCATGCATTAGAGACCTTTCATGTGGATCTCCTTGATGCTTTTGTGATAATTTAATCCTCCATCATGGTCGTCATTATCAGATTCATCATCGAGTGCCTTTATTATCATGATACTTCATCTCCTGTTTGCATGGACTTGTAGTATGGTATGCTGAAAATTCAAACCAATGGAGGGAAAAGCAGGGGGGCACAACTTGTTGAAGATATAAGCAACAAATTTATGTTCTTTGTGTTTAGATTGCAGAAGGGTGAAATGGTCGTTGTTGCATTTAAGTCATGAAACCTAGGGGAAAATATTTTGAAAAGTATTCGATCCAGTAAGGATTGAAAAATCTGTGTTAGAGAGAGAGAGAGAGAGAGAGAGAGAGAGAGAGAGAGAGAGAGGGAGAGGAGAAGGGGATTTTGAAAAGTAGTAGTAGGACCAGGAGGAGACAATTAGTCCTCAATACACCTTTTATATATATATACAGAAAAAAAGATACAAGACAACCCACTTCTCTCTTTATTTATTTGATTATTTTTTAAAACAAAATAAGAAAAATTAAGAATAGATTTTATATATTGATTTTGTTTTCATTGTTTATAATGAATGGTGTTTAATTTTTATAGAAAACGTTATAAGAAACGTTTTTCCTTTATATGAATTTTATATATATGTATTTTTTTTTTAATTATTATAATGAAGGATGAGAGATTTAAAACTTATATTCCTCACTTAAGGATTAGAGTTGATATCGCTAGACTATAAGATCATAGACAAATGAATTTGAGGTTAAAGTTTTTGATTGCTTGGATATTGTGAAAAAAAAAAAGAATTATATATAAATATATGTTAACTTTTGAGAAAATAAATAGGAGGGAAGCAGCCAACAAAACCGAAGAAAAGTAGTGGGTCAAAGTCCACGGATGGGGGAGGGTTTGAAAAGAGTCAAGGGAGGAAGGCAGTGTGTCATTTTCAATCCATATTGGGACTTTTGTCATATATTTTATTTTTATATTGCCCCTTGTTCCGACTTCGTTTATCCGAAGTAAATATCAACCTCATCTTTGCAAACAGTGAAGGAAAAAAAAAAAAAAATACAGGTGGTCCTTGTTCACACTGGTCATGAAAGGTTTTAATTAATATATAATCTAATCTGGATTATTGTTGCACACAGATGTGATTAACAATCACTAAACATATTTAGCCTTGGTAAAGGTATACCCCGCGAATTATGATACTTTTGAACAAGTTATACGATGGTTTGTTGAACTGCTCTTCTTTAAGAGAAGAAGAGATCAACTTATTTTAGAATATAATCGTAGAAATTTCTAGATCAATTAATTGGAGAATATGTAAAAGGTCTAGGATATTTGCTGAAGTAGTTAAGAAACTAAATATTTGGATATACCAGTTAAAACGAGCTTGTGACGAGATGGTGAATGTTCTGTAGCCATTAAATTTGGCTTATTTTGTCGAGGAGAAAGAAAAAAATAAAGACATAAGAGGATCAATGATATATGAACTTTTTGAAAATATTTAATTTATTAAACTGTTAAATTTTGTATATAATCAAAATTTTTTGGGATATCATTCATATTTGAGTTAAATAACATAATAACGTTTGCATATATCTAATTATTATATGACACTTGTCATATGAAGTGCACCGTATAATCTAACAAGTGAATGAAATTATAAAAAGAAGATGGAAAAAAAATCATTGAAATAGAGAAGCTTTTTTTCTTTTTCGTGAAGAATTAAGTTAACATAACATTTTGTTCCTTCAATCCCCTCTTCTCTTTATAAGAAACCCTAGAAAAAACTCCAATTAAAAAAAAAAAAAACCCAGAGAATCAACATACATGAACTTAATTGAAGATCTAAAATCATTCATTAAAGATGACATTTTCTTCTTAGTTGATCGTTTCATCTTCTACATGGTCCTCATATGGTATGAGGGTGTTGTTTTTTGTCACTATGGGTTGAATATTTGCTTTATTTTTTCAATTTTGTTCTCATGATTCGTTGCTTTATTTTCCTGATTTGTCCAATACATGTTGATGATCTATTGCTAAGAGGAACATTTAAAGAATGAATTTCTGTTCCTTTGTCTGATTTAGATGCTGGTCTATCTTTCCAATATTGTGTTGATCATCCGTTGCTCACATGAATGTGTGAAGCAAGTATTTCTATTCTTAAGGCTTTCTTCTACAGTGAAGGCATAGGCTAATGCTGAGAAAGAGAATAAAGTAAAAAAGAAAGATAAAGAGAGATTGAATATAGTAAACAAGGCCTTACTTTTGTGGTTCAAAGTCCTTTCTTTGACTTTCTGTAAGAAAAGGGTAGAGAGTTTTACTGTATATTCTTATCCATAAATAGGGGAAAGAGCCAATAGTAATGTCACAATGTTTTCTTATTTCTTATTATTCATGCTTTTTTTTTTTCCTTTTGGTTTTTTCTTCTCCCTTGCAATATCTACATTGTAATTTTTTAAAAATTTTTTTGCCACGTGTCACATATTCATTGGATAGATGTTGTAGCTGTACAAACATTGTTATATTATTTAACTCAAGTATTAATAGCAACCCAAAAAGTTTTTATTTGGTACCAAATTTAGCACTTTAAAAGTTTATATAGTACATTGAATATTTTTTAAAAGATCACGCTGTATCGATGACATTATCCAAAAAATAAATTGTCAAAATCATAGCCACATCCAATATCACTGATCCAAATCAATTATAAAGGTAAATATCATATCTAATGTGTAGATTTTATCTAATCTTTATAATTAATTATCTATTATTATATCATTCACAATACTTAGATTAACTCTATGTATATAGTGAACGGTAAAAAGAGACAATGTCATGAATAGTGCCTAAATTTTAGCAAAATAAGTAATTAGGTACTTAAACTTCAAAATTGATCAATTTAGTACCTAAACTTTGAAATCGATCTGCCTAGAAAACTTTGAAATTGATCAACTCAGTACCTAAAACAACTTAATAAAGATATTGTTGGCATATATGAAATGTTTTTTCTGCTACTATTAATAAATTTCAAAGTTTATGTACCTAATTGCTTATTTACTCAAAATTTAAGTACCATTTGCGACATTAATCGTGCCCTTGTAAAAATGAGAAATTTGAAATAGTAAACTAATAATTTTAAACTTCAGATAGTTGATTATAAAAATGAAAAACTTATAGTAACAAATGTGACAATTATCCATGATATCATGGCTATACACCAATTTATGATCGCATAACCTATCACGACTATATTGCTCTTCCTTAGCTCAATGATAGTGGTTGGTCATGACTTGTTTGATACCACGTCTTCACAACGGTGAAAATTATGGAAATGGAATGTCGTTAGAGAAAGAAAAATTATGTTTAGACACTTAAAATAATAATGAAAAAGAAGAGACTTAGCAGAAACCAATGTTGTCAGAACCGGACCGGGGTTTGACCCGGGCAGGCTAGGGGGTTAGGGGTCGAAGGGTCGGACCGGGTTCAACCGGGGGTCGAACCGGGGTCACGAAAAAATAAAAATATAAGGGATAATTTAATTATAAAATATCAATATGTGTGTAATCACTCAATTAAATCTATATTTGGATCAAATTCATCAATTAATTATTAAATAAATATGATTTAATGATTATATTTTATAAATTTATAATAAAGTATGAATAAATTTTTAAATTTATAATTTTTTATTTTATTTTTAATTTTTTGGATCCAGATCAACCGGTCCGGGTCGATCGAGTTGATCGGTTCAACCGGCCCGAGTCGATCGGTTCAACCGATTCGACCGCCCGAGTCAACCGGTTCAACCCGGGTCTCACCGGTTCGTTGCAAAAACGAATTTTAGGCGAGACCCGGCCCGGCATTGGTACCGGTTCCGGTCGAACCGGGTCGAACCGGCCGGTCCGGGCCGGTTTGACTACCATGGCAGGAAACTAGAGGAAATTTAATCCCTATTAATTTCTTCTCACTTTTGGAGAGAAAGGAAAGGAAATGAACAGATGACCCATAATTACAAAAATACTCCTAAAAATAAAGCAAAACATACAAAATATTAGATATTTTAGTTTATTTGTAATAATTTTTCCTCTGTTTTCCTTCCATTTCCATCATAAGAATCCAAACAAGAAATAAAATATTTATTTTCTTTTATTTCTTTTTCTTTCTTTTCTTCTATTCTCATTTCATTTATTTCTCCACATCTTTATTTCACATGGGATTGCTGATCGATTGCTATTTCTACATATTTTTTAAATTTTAAACTCTATTTGTAAACACAAATTAACCGACCAGTAGAAACCAAGTGCGTATGCAGTAAAGATTATTGGCGAGACCAGGTCGAACCACATGGAGCTAATGACTAATTACTAGGTATTCGAATTTTTCCCTAAGCTAGGCTATCAAAGATAAGATTTTAAGTTAATCTATCAAGTTGTGATTTAATTAAGAACTAACTAATGAATTGATTTGAACACTTTAAAACTGAATGCTCTAACAACACAAATGAGGGTTCTGGGTTTAAGAGATGCTAAAAACAATTAGGAAACATGCACTTATATTTTCATTTGAATTGAATTGATGCCTCAAGTTGATATTGAAACTGATTACTTGGGATTTAACCAAACTCACTAGAATCTGCCCACCTCCTGGAGTAGCAAAATTTTAATTATAGCATAAATCATCCTACTAAGGCAATTTATCTATAATTATCAGGTAAATAGTAATTTGCTCACACTAAAATTACTACTCTAGTTAAAATTACAAATCAAGTACCGCCAAGTGACCCAAAATTATAACTTTAACTGCATTAAGCAAGTGAGTTCATGAATTTCATCAAAAACCTGCATACCCCTATAACAAATTTCTTTCAAAAATCCAAGTTATGTTCATATGAATTATCGAATCTCTCCTGAGTATCTCTAACCTTAATCCATCTAATCAATATGGGCCCAAAATTAATCTAAAAGATCATGAACGACAATAGTTAAATTCCTAAATAATCAAATATCAACATCAAAATAAGTCAAATGAACAAATTCATCAAATCCATTAATGTATATTCATCATTACATTAATCATGGCATCTAAACCATACAATCAAGCAAATATCATAATAAAATAGGGATTGAAAACACCTCAAGAGAAATTTTATTCATTAAAGTCTTCAAATCCATAAACCCAATGAATTGAGCATTGCTTGATTGTATCAAAACCCTAAAATCACCTCAAAATGTTACTAGAACGATAGGGTTTTAGTGCCCTATAATTGAAATACACAAACAAATGTTTTTCTTGCTTCTCTCTCTCTCTCTCTCTCAAGTTTTTCAAGTATCTATGAAATGAATCAGCATCAAATCTGTCAACCAAACTTATAGAAGAAAGATTGGAATTTCAGCAATCAGAACATACGTCGATAGTTACATGTTATACATCGTCGGTGTACATAATCGGTATTCGATATAAATTTAAATCCAAGAAGAAAATGCTGTCGGCTTTTATTCTTACGCTACAGCTTTGGGTCTATGCAAGTGTCTACGCTGATGGCCTTGAATTTGGATTTGTGGGCATATGTTCATTTTGAACAATTTTCCAAAAGCACTACACTAGCAACGTTGGGAGCAGTGTTGGAGATGGCTTTAAAGATTTTTGTTTTGTAAACATTCAAATCCAGCTATACACCAGTGCCGTATATCTCCCAGTAGCCGGCGTAGGTTGATAAAAATTAAATGCTAGTGAAGATTTGTGATGAACGCTGGTGGTATTGTGGCTGGTTCTAATGTTTTTGATTATGTGGACATGCTACGCTAGCGGTGTTGAAGTTCCAGTTGCCCGGTATAGTGTTGACAATGAAGGCTGATGAATCCTATTATCTAAGCCGGTGGCATTTGCTCTGTTTTGGCCGACCTTTGTTGTTTCATTTTTTCAATCTTGCATAAATTTTATCCACACTTGTTCTAATTACAATTTAATTCCTTCTAGACCAAAAATATGACATTAAGCATACTTAAGCACCAATTCCTTATGATTTCTATAAAATTCATAACAATTAAGCATGGTTTGTTTAATAAAAGTGTGTATATCATGCCTTTATCAACTCCTCCACACTTGAACTTTTACTTGTCCTTAAGCAAAATAACTAAGAGCACAACTAAAATCTATCATAGAGAGTACAAAACTCTAACTTTCTCAATTTCAAGCATCATTTGTAAGCTTATGACTGCCAATTTTAGTGGCTACTGCTCTAACTAAACTAGGTTCTTATACTTAGATTACTTCAATCAAAATTTTGCAGCTAATCTGGGCAAAACAAACTTTAATCCCAGTGTTTAGCAAAAGAACTTTTTTTCTAAAAGTAAATACTCAGTCTTATGAGGAAAAACAACCATTTAAACTTCATTGGATATTTAGCAGACATATAATCTTTGTAACACAGAGTGAAAGTATGTGATCTACTCTTTCTCTAGAGTTTTTCCCTCTTTATTATAAGTCTTTTTTCATTTGGTACTTTAGCAATCATTTTCATTTTTGTTTCATACAAGCACTTTTCTATTTTTTATTTCTTTTTTTTTTTTTCAAAGTTCATGTCTTGAACGTTTTCCTTTCCTCCTTTTTCATTATGGTGAGTTCATTGACTTAACATATCCTGAGCTCATCACCCAACTGACTAGGTTTTTAAAGAGACCCCTAAGGACTCTTCCTCACTTTAACATTTAAGTTCAGATACTCTTAACTCAATTACCTGAGTTAGTGGAGTGAAGGCTATGATTGTTTCTTTCTTTCTTTCTTTTCTTTTGAATGCTACACAAATTTGAGATTTTTTTTTTTTTTATAAAGGATCACTAACTAAAGAGTTTCTTCTACCTCTTTTACTAAGTGTTGAAAAGTTCTTAAAAGAGCTTAAAGATTACATGCATGCTAACTTTTTTCTTAGAAGCAGACCTGTTTATTTGTCATAAAAGGACTTGACCTACTCTCAAACTTCCAATTCCAAAGCTAATACAAGATAAGTTTGTTCCTTAGAGATTCACTACTAAATTTTAACCAAATATTCTAATTACAATATTAGGTGAGTAAGGCCCTAAGCAAGTCAATTACAAAGAGATGCTATCAACAATTTTTTGTACAATCTCCAGCTTCCATTTCAAAATTTCAAAAAAATTTTGCATATAATGTTATAGGACAAAAAGTTCAAAATATGGTGTTAAAAAGTCAAGTTCAAATGTCCTAAATATTCAATTAAAACAACATTGCAGACATCAATAGACATATATGTACTCCACTTCATTTCATTCTCCATATCTTATTATCCCTTCCCCCATACTTAGATTGAATAGTGTCTCACTATTTTTCATTCAGCTAAAACACATGAAAGTATAAAGATAAAAGATATGAGAGAAAACTGGTACTTCCTCGGTTTTTGAAAAATCCAATGCATTTTGAGTTCCAACCATTTTTGAAAATTCAGCAATGGAGAAAGTTTTCCTAATTAGTTCCATCTTGTAAGTTCATGATTTTTTAGCTCTTATGTTATAGTTCCTACACCAAGAAGAGAAGAGACATCACAATAGCAAGCATAAAAGAAAAAGACAAAAAGAAACAAAAAGACAAGACTCTCATGGTGGGTTGCATCCTACCTAACGCTTGGTTTATAGTCCTTAGTTGGACTTTTACATCATATGCTCATCTTGGATCATAAACATCCAAGTCTTTCTCATTTCCCTCCAAAGTTTTCCCATTTTAAAAGTATTTCAATTGATGACCATTGACTTGAAATGGTTTTTCACCATCTTTCCTGATCTCTATCACTCCATAGGAAAAAACCTTGGTTAGCACAAATGGCTTTAACCACCTAGACCTCAGCTTGCTAGGAAATAGCTTCAAATGAGAGTTATATAATAATACCTTCTGTCTTTCTTTAAACTCTCGAAGAAGGATTTGACTATGATGCCACATCTTGGTTCTCTCCTTATAAATACGAGCATTCTCAAAAGCTTCATTCCTAAACTCATCCAAGTCATTCAATTGGAGTAACTTGTAGTTCTTAGTAGCTTACTTATCAAAATTTAGAAACTTTACTACCCAGTATATTTTGTGTTCTAACTCCATAAGGAGATGATAAGCTTTTCTATACAACATGCGATATGGGGACATACCAATTGGGTTCTTATAAGCAGTTCGGTAAGCCCAAATGCATCATCGAGCTTTAGTAACCATTCCTTCCTTGATGAATTGACTGTTTTCTCTAGGATTCGCCTAAGCTCTCTATTAGATAGCTCTACCGAGCCACTTGTTTGAGGATGATAAGGTGTGGCCACCTTATGTCTCACTCCATACTTTGTAAGCAAACTGTCAAATTGTTTATTATAGAAGTGAGTTCCTCCATCACTTATAATTGCTTGTGGTATCCCAAACCTAGTGAAGATGTTCTTTTTCAAGAATCTGAGTACTCCTCGTACATCATTAGTTGGAAGAGCCGTAGCTTCTACCCACTTAGATATATAGTTAACAGCAACAAGGATATACTTGTTATTGAAGGATGATAGGAATAGTCCCATGAAATCTATCCACCAAACGTCAAAGATCTCAATCACTGGCATGCCATGCTGGGGCATCTCATGCCTCTTGGAAATATTCCCTGTATGTTGGCATTGATTACAACTTTGCACAAAAGCAAATCTTGTATGGAAAAAGACATGTAACCAAGTAATTCACTATATTCGCGTACCCGGGTAGATCTTTGAGTGAGACTGCATACGGGTACTCATAAGAGAAGGTCTCATTAATAGGTAACTTATCTTTCTTAGATACAATCCTTGAAAGATGGTCAGTCACAACATTTTCAATCCATTTCTTATCGCTGATCTCAATATCAAACTCCTATAGCAACAAGATCTACCTTATAAGCCTAGGCTTAGCATCTAATTTTGCCAACAAGTACTTGAGTACGGACTGATCAGTGTATACTATGACCTTGGAAGCAATGAGGTATGATCTAAATTTGTCACAAGTGAATACTACTGCTAGCAATTCCTTCTCTATGGTAGCATGGTTGTGTTGTGTGTCATTCATCATCTTGTTAGCATAGTATATTACTTGAAAAACTCGGTTCCTTCGCTGACCAAGCACTGCACCAATTGCCATGTTGCTGGCATTACACGTAAATTCAAATGGCAACTCCCAATCAAGTGCCACAATTACAAGTGCAATGGTCAATTTTTCTTTCAGTAGCTCAAATGCTTGAAGACATGATTCATTAAATGAAGACGAAGTATCTTTCTCTAACAAATAGCAAAGAAATCTTGCAATCTTGGAAAAGTCCTTGATAAACCTTCTATAAAACCCAACATATCCAAGAAAACTCTGAATTCCTTTCACATTCACTGGTAATGGTAGCTTTGAAATAACCT